>CM068318.1:31756102-31788602 GCA_034766995.1 Acanthacorydalis orientalis | reverse complement strand
ATTCCTAGAACTTTAACTTACTGAAAAATCTGACAATTTTTTGGTAATTTGGTGCTCTGAGGATGATTTATTTGTGAAAATTAAAAGAAGTACTTGGGTATCATACATATCCCGTTTGAAATATGCGAAAGTTTTTTCAGTTTCTATGGGAAAGATTAAAAATAGTTTTGGTACAATCAGTTAAATTAAAAACCAATAGCACTTATTTATGACTAAAAAAACTTATCTATTATATTATGTATAAACTTTTTATTAAGAAAACAACTGTTTAAATTACTTGTTCAATATAAAGAGGCAAATGACATATATAGAAACAATGTATACATTATTCCGATTTATATATATATAAAAAAAATTGGTAGAAAAATAATTGCGGTTTGGTTTGAATTCTAACCTTATTTTTTTAAATTAAAGTGTTATTTCATCATGTTCATTTTAGTATCGTCATATAGAGTGCAGTTTTCGGTGTATATTTTGGTAATATCGACTTTGGTTTTATTATTGATTTTGCTTCAAATTGGGATATTGAATTAAAAATGAAAATGAAGCAAATAAGAGCAATTTTTATATGTTCAAAATAGGCGATAAAGCAGCAGAAATTGCTCATAAACTAAACATTGCTTTTGATGTGGGTACTTTTAAGGGACGTGCGGTCAAATGGTGGTTCTAAAAATTCCGTGGTGACGATGAAAGCCCTGAAAATGATGAAGGTCGTATGCGCCCATCTTAAATTCATAACTAGCAACAGAAGGCATTTGTTGAATCAGAACCACGCACAAAAATTCCGGAGTTTACAAAAATGTTAGGAGTTAGTCATTGAACAATTCTAGACCACTTAAAATCAGTTAAATTAAAAAATATACATGAATTTGATGTTATGAACCGAAATTATTTCTCTACCAACGTTATATATATATATATATATATATATATATATATATATATATAATATATATATAATATATATATATATATATATATATATATATACTCGTATATATACATATATATTAAAAATTAAAGGAGTTTATATCTATATCATTCTTATTAATGATAAATTTAGTATTTGAAAGGCTGTTTGTTTTAAACTAATATTATATGGTTCATACTTAGCTCTCCATTCTCTTCTTCTAGGTATGGAAACAATTAGAAGTCCTCTTCGAGAATACTTTTATATGTTCTGTTTTACATGTCTATTCTTAATCAGCAAAAAGGATACCTCTTATGAATATTTCTAAGCTTAGAAATAGAAAAAAAGTACAACCGACGAGATCTGGTGAATAGAATAGTTGTTCTTCTATCATTTTAATTTGATTTTGATGAAAATTAAATAAAAGTAATTTAACTGATCACAATGAATGATACAGACTGTTATCATGACAAAAATTAATTGTATCTAGAAGATTTTTAAGGTTATTAAACCTTTAGTATCAAAAAGTATCATTAACATTGTTTTTACTTTGGAGAGCGACATTCTTGACTTCATCGATCTCTGTTGAGTTAAAACAACGGGTGCGCCAGCAGAACGGAAAATTTTAAAAGTAGTCTTATTCAATTACCGTTGAGGTGTAAAGGTAAAATTAAGTGCTACATTGTTAGTTATTCATAAGTAAATATGGATTTAGTAAATATGGAATAGTGGTCCGGTGCACAATTAGCTTTCGCTTGTCTGCTACCACTGTACAACGGCTATTTCACCAATCATTGTAACATTTCCCGTCGTGGATATGTACTGATCGCCCATGCCATCAACTTGTGGGTTCACAAGTTTGAAGAATCTGTTTTACATTGAATCTGAAATATCTAGGGTACTGAATGACAGTAAAAACACTAAAAAACATTGACCTTGCTCCAGTTTGTTTAACGCATAGCGTACGACATGATAACATTTCCGACAGAAGAATTAATTCCATATACTCAAATTACATGATTCTATCCAGATAGGGTAATAAGTCATACTAACAGTGTTCATGAATGGTATAAAAGCGCTCTTTCTGAACCATATCATTTCCAAAAATGAAGATGTTGTTTGGCGAGCAAGATCCTTAGATTTGACGGCGTGTAATTCTTTTCTTTGAGGCTATCTAAAGAGCAAGGTGCATATTGATCATCCACACACTACTTACTTAAATTAACTTAACCATTTTTGTGCCATGCAACGCGATTGAGCTGTTTATAAGTTATACTGAAAAGTGCCACTGCATCGAGTCACGATACTCCATTGATGGTGCGCTTGGATTCTGTTGTAGCGGGTCGTTAGTTAGAAGCACGATCGCGAAAATTGGTATTTGTTGAGATCATATTAAACAAACGCTATCGCGCTATATGACATTTTTCGACATTGAGTTAGGGGAGCACGACAGTGCTGCTTGCCATTTTTCGAAATCATACTAAACAAGCACCACCGCGACACGTGGTAGTATACGGTAAGATTTTTGTAATAACCATGAAACATATGTCTTATATAAAATGGCATAATACGAAGATTACACTTGTAAACACATTTTTTGGCATATGAAACCTTTATTGTGTTTCTAACGCAACTTTCTACGCTCAATTAAAATATGAAAACAGAATTTTTCTATCAGCTACAGTTTTTGTATAATGACATTTTAAAATATAGCTTTTTCAGAAATTTGAGTATTTTTTTAGTGATAACTGATGTACGTATAACAATATTTTAATTAATTATAATTGAGTTCACCTTATCTATTAACTCAAGGTGAATTAAACGACCTTGTTCGTGATGTGAATTTGTCCAAAAAATAGGCCAAACTTTTGGGTTCTATGCTAAAAGGTTGAAATCTTCTTCAAAATGACACGGAAGTGTTTTTCTTTCATAACCCCTAGGAAGAGTTTCAAGATTTATATTCTAAAGAAAATGATTTAATGTATTGTAACAATATTTGCACTGTGATGGATGCAATTGATCATGTACATAAAAAAAATGACGATAAATAAAAATAGTACTGCGTTTCTTTATTTGAAAGAAAAAAATTCTCGTGTAAATGATGGGAAAATTAAAGAAAGTGATTTTATGGTCCCCAAAATAAGAACATTGATTGGAGATGGAAAATTCGAAGATCTGTTAAGCAAAATTGAATGGATGTCACTGAAAAGTGTTATGCAAACTTTTTTAAGAAATCGTAAAGCCCTAAACTACCGTGAAATTGTAAGTAAATT
Organism: Acanthacorydalis orientalis; assembly: GCA_034766995.1. NCBI lineage: Eukaryota > Metazoa > Arthropoda > Insecta > Megaloptera > Corydalidae > Acanthacorydalis > Acanthacorydalis orientalis. Next base: position 31,785,419 of record CM068318.1, on the reverse strand, counting down.
GTTCAAGTCATTCAAAGATATGCGGTGTACTATGCCCCTCAAAATACATTTATTGGACTCCCACTTGGATTTCGTCCCTGCAGTGACGAAGACATCTGCCATGGAAAAAAAGGTATTAGGGACATTGGAGTGCAAGAATTGTTACTGGTTACTTTTGGACTCCTAACAGCGATGTTCCAGATGCCAAACACAATGAAATCAACAGCTCTCACATTTTAAGGTGAGTGATGTAGGAAAACGACTGATATATTTGAATTAAGTGGGAAAAATTCTATTAGGATCAGTTATTTTTTCTTGTGTCTCAAAAAGAGTCTAATTTTATTTCCCACTGTTATTTGTTCGATTTGAACACATCATCAATTATTATAACGAGGTATTATTATAACCATACTAAACAATTCAATCTCTTTAGTTATGAAGGCGGTATTGCGTAAAATAATCGTTAATTTCGTTTTTTTGATATTTATCTATCTATACATATATATATATATATATATATATATATATATATATGTATGTGTGTGTATATATATATAGAGAGAGAGGGAGATAGAGATTTATATAAATTTCATTGACATATATTGGTAAAAAGCAAAAAGTTTAAAAAACATAAATTTAATTAAACAGTGTAGTTCGTATAAAAAAATATTTATTGTCAGTAAAGTGTCTATTGTTGTTTATGAGACAATATATATATATATATATATATTACTTACACAAACTTTCAATTTAAATTTATTACAGCCTATTTGTAATTTTAAAACTCTGTGGTGACAAAATTTTTCAAGCATTCGAAACAATAAACCTTTTCATGAAAGCTAATAAATACCTCAAGCTCGGACTCGAAATGGTAACACATTGATTAATAGTTATACGTATAAGCTTACGCAACAAAAATACCTTTATTTATTGTTGTTTACTTTATTATAACAAAAAGTATATTTAGATGAAGAAAATTTTTCTAGGCTCTAGAAAACTATATAGGTAAAAAAGATTATATTTCAACAAAACCAAAAGTTTACTCTTAAAATATTAAACTATCAAAGTAAAATAGAATGTTTTGAAAAATACTGCGAAAAGTAGTAGCTATATTTTTAAAATTACATATAAACGTGAATATATATATATATATATATATATATATATACATATATACATTACTAAAAAATTGTGACATTGCTAGGAAAATCAAGTAATTTCGAAAATAAATGAAACATTTTATACTTTAATATGTGGAATAATTTGAGAGTTTAAAAGTTTATTATAAACGAAAAAAACAGACAAAATAAAATAATAATATTTTTCTATACCAACTCATATATAAACATATTTAGTCCTATAAAATGAATAATTTTCAAAACAAGATGTTGTTTATAAAATAAATTTATATTTGAAATTCATTTAGAATAATTTGTTCAAAAAAATACGATAACAGGGTTTAATACTCATATCTGTTCATGAAATACTGGAAAAATATATTAACACATAAATATTATTTTTTTTCTTACAATAACAGTTACTTACAAAATGAAATTTTATACTTTTGTAGATTAATTTAAAGATTTTTATTATAAATATATTATGTAACATACATATATATATATATACACATACATTCATTATATATGTATATATATATATATATATATATATATATATATATATATATATATACAACTAATCTTATATAATACGGTATTTCCATAATAAGGTTTCACTCTAACAGTGAAAATTACGGTTTGATGATATGGGTACTGAATATATTCGAGAACTACTGGCAGAATTAGAGGTTAATGAAGTAGATTTTGTTGAAATGACATCTGAGATAAACTAAATCAACTTACAAATTGATAGCATAGATAAAAATTCTAAGGTTTTATTTTGTACCTAAAACACATACAGAAAGGTATAAACTTCTCTGTGCAATTGGAATTGTTTTTTGAATACAGATTCTTCTACTGAATTAAATTCAAAAGAGAATTTCATAAATTTTTAGCTCCTTATTACGAAACTTATAAAGGTTTATCAAAAAACAGCAAGTAAATGAAAATAAGAGCCTTTAGAAAAGCAGAATATAAAAATTTAAATGCTGCAGAAGAAAGTTCTGAAGATAAAGATTTTTACAACAAAAAACTCTCTTGTTTAATTGTGCTGAGCAGCAATAAAGAAAAAAATAGCATACATTATTGAAAATTAATGTATTAGGTTGGTAACAAAATAATTGCGGCTTGTGACCTTCAAATTCATATACATTCTTCTCAGCTAGCTGTTTTAAGAGTTCTAGAACTGTTGGATAACTAATGCTTCATTTTTGTACAAGCTCTCGAATTGTTATCCGTGGTTCTGATTCAACTAACTCCTTCAATTAGTTATGAAGAAGAATGCTAACGATCTTCTTCATCTTCAAGGCTCTCGACCCTATTACAAAATTTTTGAAACCAACATTGTAACGTACGTTCCTTAACAGTACCCACACCAAAAGCATCGTTTAGTTTACAAGCAGTTTCTGTGGCTTTGCCATCCGTTTTGTACTCATGAAAATTTTTCTCTTATTTATTTTTTTTCCATCTTTAATTCAATAGCCCAATTTGAGGCTTAATTAATTTGTCGGTGCTACTGAAAAATGCACTTTAAAATGATATTGGCCTGAAACACTATAAAACGATAATTTCATTGAAAAAAAATAAGGTTAGAATTCAGAAAACAAAAACCAAAATTACTTTCCTACCAATCAAATATAAAACGTTTAACTATTGATTTGATTATAAACATATTTTTGATATTGGTGTATTTTTTTAGTTTTTAGAACCTAAACTTGTTTTTTGTACTAATTCTTAATCCTGTATAAAATGATTTCGCATAACAGCATTTTGAGAAACTAATCCCTGCGTTTGCTTGTGTTTATGTATATATATATATATATATATATATATATATATATATATATATATATATATATATATATATATATATAATCATATATACTTCTAAAGTGAAAAAAATAAATTAGGAATAAATGAAAAGTTGCAATCAGGGAAAGTTTTGGAATCCGGAATTTTCTGTATTTTTAAGAATAATTTCCAAACATATCTTCACTAACTCTGCAGAATTATGCATTATCGCTAGTCAACTGACTAAAAATCAAACGTTCTTATTAGTCATTATTCGTACTTATATAGAATTATGGATTTTATTTTATTATATTAATGAAATATATTGTTTAAAGCACGATTATCTTTATTAATTTTATTTTTAATCCAAACACGAAAGGATATTAACTTAAATAGCGAATGTTAATTTTATTATGCAAGTGTAGAAAATAATGGGATATAATTTGTGTTTTCAAGAATGAAATATTTTTTCGTTTCACAAATTGTATTAAAAGTTTTCCGACTGCAAATATTCAATTAAATATGAATGATTAATCTCTTCTTTAACGCTCTGGTGATGACTACTTTGCTATCGAATATAAGCGACAATCAAAAACAATTTATTGAATATTTTAAATTGAAAAAAATTTGGTTTGGTCTGTGAAGTGAATAAATAATTCATTTGTGAAAGTGGATTTAAGCACAGTATCAGATATGTTTTGTGATATAATTTGAGTTTTCGTATTAGTGGAACATTTTAAGATAAAAACGAAGCAAGCTATTATATTTTATATATGTTCAAAATGCCTCCTAACAACAGTTTCATTATAGCTTAAGATATTTTATAAGTACACATGTGTTAGTGTTAGAGTCTGATACAGCAGAGTGTTTCTAAACCCATTGAAACATAGTAAAAATGCAGCAGAGATGTATTTAGAATGAAATACGAAAAACAACTATTATAAATATATCTGTTAACAACTCGTTACTATGTTTTAATGATGGCATGGCAAACATTCGAACGTATGAGTTGATTTTCGAGCTCGGATTGGTACATTGCTGATCATTAATAAATGTTCTTCCAACAGTTAGCTATTAAAATGTTTTATAAATATAAAAAAAAGCATGTTACTCTTCGATGAACATAAATTGAAAAATCACTAACAATTTTTACAGAATGAGATAATGGAAAAAAGAATATATTGACTAAGAAGTATACTTTTATTCTATAAAGTTATTGTATTAACTTTATTAGTTTTATTCTATAATGTTATCGAAGTGGAACATGAATTTAAAAATTAAAATAATTTCACAGAAAAAGTGTTACCTAATGATAATGAAAAAGAATCTAAGTCTTATAAAATAAACTATTACTTAATTTACACTATGAAATTTTTGACGTGTGTGTATAGAAAAAAATGAACAAAAAAGAGTGAAAATGTTTATTTTTTCCGTTTTAGAATCTAACACATTCATACAATTTTGATCTAACGGTGTCTTAGACATGAATTTGAAATTACTCTAAAAATATGACAAAGGAAACTGCTTGAATAAAGTCTCTTACACAGATTTTTATTGATTTAGAAACAATATAATTTATATTAGGTATTCCTTCAAAAGATTTTTCAGTAATATTTGAAGGTTGCGCAGAGTACTATTTTATTTTTTTCTTCCTTTACTAAAACTAATATTTTTTTATTTAATATAAACAACAGTTTCTTAAAAATCGTAACCTAGTGGTGAAAAACTGTATTTTTATTTTTGAAATTGCTTTTGCTTTTCAATATTATTTTTCTAAAGTTTGAAATAAATCTGTTACTAGCAAGAAATTTTCTGAGGTTTGTGAATATATGGAAATTATACAGAGCTAAATCAGGCGAATAAAGTGGATGGGGCAACAAACCGTACTACAGTTCGACTTCAATTCTAACTTTCATCCGATTGATTTTTTGCTGAATTGTCAACAAACGCGGCACTTGTAACACTGATCGTTTTTATTCATTTCTGATTTTTCAGTTAAAATATAAAATTCAAGTTCATCTAAGATGCTCATAGTCTTAAAAATTTGGAGACATTTTTATTCCCCGATCCCGTCAAATAATATTCTATATTTTATTTATGATTTTTGATATTGTTGCACTTTCTGGGTTTCAAATACAGGTGCTTTATTCCAACCTTGTATGACCACGTCTAAATTCTGCAGTCTATTTTTTATAGTTGTAAATAAAAGTCCTCTGTTACTCAATACACTCATCACGTTGAAATCCATCTATTGGTATTAAACATATTTAAGAAAATAAATTATTACTACACGATGTTCAATTTAATCTATTTTAAAAAATATATTGAAGTGATTTTATTTGAACAGCTATTGACAACAAATTATTGTAGAGGTCGACTTAATATTTCATAGGGGTTTGTGGCACAACGCAATAAATACTTTAGATAAAGCACAGAATATTATATACGTATTCCCAAATGTGAATTTCTCAAATTATCCTTGTAAAATATTTGGAACTATTATAGTCAATATTTCTCTAAGAAAAAGCTATAGTTTTCTATTCAAAAACTTTGGTTTATGAAGCGATGAAAATAATATTAAATTAACTACATGTGTTCTATTATAAAAATATTGTAACGTGTAAGATATTTTGATAACAGAATTATTGTTTTCAGAGATTGATTTGTCAATTTACAATACAAAAAACATATAAACATATAATTCATATGTTTATCTACTTGTCTATCTATCTTTATATATATATATATATATATATATATATATATATATATATATATGTGTGTGTGTGTGTGTTGTGTGTGTTGAGAAAAAGATAAAACCTGGAAGAATAATCATTAAAAATTTAAATTCTATTCTTAAAATGCAATATCACTTTCTAACTTTATGCATAAACAAAAGTTTGAAATTGGTTAAAATCATATTGTTCTTAATTTGAGAAAGTACCATTAAATTTTGTTCAACTTACATTCACCATTATAGTATTTTACGATATTTTGCAGCTGTTGTCTACCCAAATGTGGATAATGTGTTCAATGTTAAAATGAACTTCACTAAGAATAAATGTTACCACAGCTTCCCCATCTCATTTCACTGCACTTTTTCTTTTAGAGTATCATTAAATATTCAGTTTATACCACGAAACCAACTTAACAAAAAGGTTTTATCAAACATATTTTTTTAAGAAATTAATAGGAATATAGCAAAAAATCTTTTAGAAACTTTGATCAAGTTATCAATATGAAAACTAAATACTGTGATATATATTTCATAAAATATAAATAAAATATTAAAGAAGAAATTGGCAGAAATAATTAAATGTTCCACATACATTTTTTTCAGATAAAAGTATTAGTCATTAATAATTTTTTTTAACAAAGATATTTTTAATTCAAAATCAAATCAAGTAAAAAAGCGAATAAATAAATACATAAATATGACATTTCAATAATTAATAAATTATGCTATCTCTGACAGTACTAAATCATATTTTATTAATTTATCCAAGCTAAACACACAAAACCTAAATCATTATAAAAATTTTCTTGCAATATTTTAATATCGGTAATATCAAAATTACAAAAATATACTTAAACATTTCATTTATTTGTATATATATATATATATATATATATATATATATATATATATATATATATATATATTGTATATGTGTATGTATGTATTCAATCCACTTATATTTACTTTATTTTTCTCAATTTTAATCACAAATTTTGTAATTTACCAAAAAAAGTATAAATAATATTACAGACGATAATATTTTCGTTGTTTTCAGTCAAAAATACCCTATCTACAAATACAAAATACATTTAGCTTCACTGGTAAAGAAAACAATTTTTAATTGAATAAATTCTCTCTATCTAAAAAATAATTTTTTGGTGTTTCATATTCCTGTTATTTTTTAAAATTATTCGAAATGCCCAATTGTACAAGGAATCATATAGAGATTTCAGAGAATTTAAAGAAATTTCATTTCAAGATATTTCAATGGTTTTAAGAAAAGGATCCTTATTATTACTGTATCCCACCTTCATAAAATGTTTTAAAAAGCTGTCTCTAAATTAATTCTACAATATTTAACCCTTTGGATGCTTAATACTTTTGACGAATGTGTCGCATTTGCACGAAATACTTTAGTGTATGTGGCACGCCTTAGCGCTGAATATCTTTTAAACAACTTTTTGAGGCATTTCATGATATTTTCACAAAAATAGTCTCAGATGCAACTTATAAACAGCAGTCAGAAAAAATTAATTCATCACTTCCTACTTTTATACTTTCAACAGATAAATACACCGGGCGCATAAAAATGCCCATGGCGACAGCAATGCCTAACTCTATGAATATGTATAACGCTCTATTGTGCCAATTACTAAACGTGTTTACACGCCTATAGCACCGAAAGTATTAAAACCGGCGAATCAGGTAGATATGAAAATAAACTCATATTCTCTTCGCGAAACCAGTTCTTTACTAATCTTGTATTATAAATAGGAGTGTTACCTTTTTCTAAGGCCCATTTGTGTGTTTCAAAGTTTAAAATTCAATTAATTTCTGGACGAGCATTTTGCAATATTTTTCTATAACAATCAGCTTTTACAGTTTTTTTCAAAATAATTAAAACAGTAGTTTCGTAGTACGAGATTGTTTTCCATACCACAACACCTCCTTTTCGGCTATGTTTTCTAGACAATAACATTTTATTTTATTGTTATTTTAATCATAAAAAGTTCTTACTGTTGAGTCCATACAAATTAAATTTCTTTTCGTCCGTAAAATAATTAATTTTCATTTTTCTTTCCCGGTCATCACACCGTTATCAATTTGCAAGCGGGTTTATTTCTATTTCAAATTCAGACTTAGTTTATTTTGTAATATCTTCCTTTTAAAGTTAGGAAATTTATTTATAATTTATTTACATGTATTAAGACCTACAGAACAATCAACTTTTGTCGCTATTTTTCACAAATGTCTTCAAAATAATTCGAAATTTTTTTTGTGTAAATAATTATGTTGTTACAACTAGATGATTATGTAAAAGAATAGTAGTTATTAAATAGACGATAAAAATTTTTAAATACGATCAATCTTATAATACAGTTTTTTACACATATTAAATGAAAATACATTCTTTCCATGGTGCATATCTTTATTAAAATCTAAGGATTTAATCCAAAACACTAATAGAAAGAATACCGTTACACTATGAAAATTTATTTATCAGACCAAATTTTTATTAGTATCCAATAATTGATATACTCAATAATGGTATATTTTATGTACTTCAAGCTATTTCTTTCCTGTCTCTCAATTTTTCCCCACTGACTTTACATTTCTTCTACACTAACTGTCACTAATTTCATTCTTAGCCTAATTAATTTATATAATGGTAAATAAATAATTATATTTACAAAATATTTATCAAGTCAGTAGTATAACAATCTCAAAGAAACCAATAAAATTAAAATGTGTTAAAATAAAATTAATCAAAATACGATTTCTATAAACGATAGTAATATACATGGTACTGATTTAGATCTCATTATCAGTTATCTGAAATTTACTGAAATTTATTAACGAAATCAAATAATTGTTATATAAAAATGAAAGAGTAATTTTAAATCCAACTTTATAGTCTATCATAATGGTTTCTAAAAATAATAACCCTATAAAAATGTTTATATAAATAAATAACTTCTAAAATACTTAATGCAATATAATACACGAAAAATGTGATATTAAATAATTTTTATATGCAAAATATTATTTTGTTTATTTTCAATAAAATACAAATATTCTTTACTTTCAAATATATGAAACTTTTACACAATATTGTGTCAATCGATAAGTACTATATAGAATACTATATAAAATTTTGGAAAAAATATTTAAATTTCTTTCTTTTGTTCAAAAATTAAAACGTTGTTTAAAGAAAATTATATTTATTTTATCTCTAAACTAACTTTATAGTGTTTTTTCCTAGAAATTTCTTGAAAATTATAAAAACATTAAATTAATATTTAACCGCATTGTTTTGAATCGGTATTATCAAAGATTAAAAAGTGATTCTGTATATAAAACTTTCTAAATCATTTTTTATTAAATTATAAACAAACTTCTACAGTATTATTATAGGAAATAGTTTGCAAATTACTTCCAAACTATTTTAACTGAACATGAAACGATGAAGTTGAATTTCTGTTCTTTACGTATATTCATAAATCATATAATCTGCTAAAGTTTTAATCAATATATACATATATATATATATATATATATATATATATACACATGTATAATCTACATCCAGAATAAAAACTTGTTTACTAATATTATTATTTTCATGGAAGTTAATATGCTGTATGATTACTTTAATTTTAGTTAAATTAACTTTATATTTTGCTATTATTCTTGATATAACCTTATAATTTTGCCACAGAAGCAATATTACGAGGGTACAGTAGTAATTACTAGTGTTTGACACGAGATAATACCACTGATATCAAACTACGATATCTTTCAACAGTATTACCTTTCAAACTACTGCTGTCAAAGTTTAAGCACAATACATTAATTAGTTTAGTTTCGACAATCATTCAAAGTTAACAACTGTTACTCTTTTTTAACTATGAAAAAAATCAGTATTGGTCAGTGATTAGATTTCTCTTTTAAGATGAGAAAACATGTTAAGAAATTAAAGAAAAGTTACACGCTGTCAAGGGGAATTCTTCACCTTCGATGATAACCGTCAGATAAGGTTCAATGAATTTAAACGTGGTCGTACAAGCGTTTCTGATGAAGAATGTCCAGGTCGTCCAATTGAGGTGACTACTGAAGAGTTGGAAAAATCCATGACATTATTTTAAATAATCGTAGAATCAAAGTATATGAGATAGTTAATATAGTAGGCATCTCAGATGAACGTGTAAAGAACATCTTACACGAATATTTGCATATGAAAAAGGTATTAGTCAGGTAGATATTTCATTTGTTCACAATCGACCAAAAACGCATTCAAATGAACATGTCAAAGAAGTGTTTAATGATGTATAAACGTAATTTCATGGGTTTTTGCGTCGATACATAATTGTTGATGAAACATGAATCTATCACTATACACCTGAAATGAAAGAGCAGTAAAAACAATGGATTTCTCTTGTCGAACGTGTATCACAAAAAGCAAGTCATTGCATCAGTTGGAAAGATTATGGTGATTGTTTTCTGAAATTGTCATGAAATATTGCTAATCGACTATTTTGAAGAAGGGAAAACAATAACAGAATCCTATTATGTATCATTATTGAACCAGCTGAATGATAAAATCAAGAAAAAACATCCTCATGTGGTATAAGAAAAAGTTCTCTTCAATCACGACAATGTTCCGGCACACAAATTAAAATTTGTTATGGTAAAATTGCATGAATTGCACTACGAATTGCTTCCACACCCACCATATTTTCTAGATTTGACTTCATATGACTATTCCCTATTTCCAAACTTGAAGAAATGCATTGGAAGTAAAAGATTCACATCAAATTCGGAAGTCATCGCTGATGTAAATGCCTATTTTCAGGAGTTTGACAAATCGTACTATTCAAAAAGGATAAACAAATTAGGAATGATTGGAAATGTAAAAATGATTTAAAAAATGTACTACCGAAACAAGCTGAAATTCTTCGCATAGCTTTTCCGGCTATAGAAATAAATAAGTTGACAGTGTGTAGCTGTTCCAGGTTATCACTGAGTAGGAATACTACTCGCAAATTTGCCAAATTAAATGGCTTTGCGTATCCAAACATTTCATCCCAGTTGCCTCAACTCGATATGGTCTCAAAATAACCTATTTTTCCACGAATTTTATTTATGAAAATTCCACATTTATGACCAGTGCATGGGCATATGGAATTCTGTAACAATTAATAAATGTTCCCGTGGATGTTCTGATTGTATGTGATGTGGATGTGTGATTGTTTTGGTAATGATGCAGAACCCACAGTATAAAATTTATATTTATACTAAATATATAAATAGAGTCTTTTTTCCTGGTAAAATAGAGTTTACCAGGAAAGAATTCACACCATAGTACAAAGAAGGAATCTTATCTAAATTAACATCATATATATATATATATATATATATATATATATATATACATATATATATACAAATATATAAACATATATATATATATACATATACATATACATATACATATACATATACATATACATATACATATACATATATATATATATATATATATATATATTTCTAATTTACAGTAAATACTCATACATATTCTTCCTTTTATGTTCATTTTCAATTATATTAGAAAATTCTGTATATTTAATAAATATAAAAAAAGAAAAGAAAAACTACTTCAATGAAATTAAATATGAAGTAAAGATATTTCAATCCTATTTATAACTAATTAAATTTTACAATAACGTTGAAACCTTATTTATTTATACTTTAATAATTATTATAAATCTCTTCTCAAATAACATCTTATATTACATTATATTTTAATGATATATTCGATTTTAGTTATTGATACAATTTTTTCGAGTATGTTTTTATGAAAAGTCTAAATATAAAAATGAATAATAATAAAATCATTATATACAATTTTAAAACAGTGTAATAACTATCTGTAGTTTGTATACTTGACCTTTAAGTTTGTTCACAAACGAAACAAAACCAGTAACAAAAACTTGAATTTCAATTTAAAAAATTTTCATCTATGAAGGTATATAGAATCAAGTTTTAAATTTTATTAATTTGTATTTTCTTCTGATAAACTTTTTAAATATATTTTTCATTAATAATTAGAAAAACATTTCTTTTATGGAAGAAAATAAATATTAGAATGGAATTCTATGAAGTACCAGATATTTTTTTTGTTCTATACGGATTTATTTAGGGTTATTTTTAAAATTCCCTGTTGCATACGTTGTTCAAGGTTATTTTTAAAATTGCCTGTTTATAAAAGTATTTAGCAAAATAAGTGTACCTATTTATTTACTTCTGTTTGAGCATTGTTTAGTATATATATATATATATATATTAAGGATCGAGTTATTCTGGAATGTTTAATATATAATTAGTAAATATCATGATGAGTAGAAAAAGCAGAGTAGTATTAGTAATTTATATAGAATTATTTTCATTTTTTTGGAAACGAAAAACATAGCCCATAAAAAAGAAACTAAAAGGACGCATAAAACAACACCCTGAGAATAACTAAGGTTGAACTAAATAATATTTAAATAAAAGAATGTCACTTTTCCCATACTGTTGATAAATTTAAGTCTGCTTTGAAAAAAAAAATTCGTCGACACGCTTTTATTCAACTGATATATTAAACTATAGATATAGAAGATTAAAAATGTTGTTGGTTACGCACAAAAATTATAATCTCGAATGGACGAAACATTATCAAAGTACTAATTAAATTAAAATCATTGGCAGTGGAAGGAGTTTCTTAAAAGGTCAAGAGAAAACCGAATCTGCACTGAATACAATCAAAATAAAAAACAACGATAGAGAAACAAACTTATTATAAACGGTGTCGATATATTATTAGATGTAAAAAATGATTCAGTGCTTTTAAAATGAATCAATCATAACTATGTTTTAAACTAAAATATTTTCTCGTTGTTTTAAGATTTTGAAGTGTCAATTCTAAAATTTAAAAACACTATATAATTGACCAAGTAGATGTTATAATCTCACAAATAAGTAGTGAACACGATGGCGTCTGAAAAACATATATAATGAATTCCATACTTTTCACATTCCAATTGAAGAAAAATTCTATGGAAACCATGAGAATGATTTATTAAGCTTTGAGGGAAGGTATTGTGATGCATAAAACATGCAAAAAATGCTATAACAGTGGAAGCCTAAAATGCACTACAACTTCATCGACTCACAGACTGCATCATTTTTTCGTAAGGGATTCCTCAATTTCTCGTACAAAAGGAATAATATTTAAAAAATAATTATGGTTAATTTGAAGATAGTTGTAAATAAAATAGAAAAATAAATGCATTCTTTTTTTGCACAAACAATCATTTTCTATCAAAAGGTTTTGAATTAATTTACACATAATATATAAAGATAAGAGTGTAAAAATAAACTCATTCCGATATATAAATATTAGATAAATTACTTCTTTCATACATTAAGTATTTACCAAACAGATCGATGTTTGCGTTTCAATACGATAATGGCTTATAATAAAATCATATAAGTATCAACCTTTCTAAGAAAAAACATACCTCGTAAGGAAAGATGCACGTTTTAAAATCTTCATTTATATTTTATGAAACATTTATAGGATTTAAAAGACAGAAAATTCTCTCAAACCCTCCATTAACTGAACATTATTAGAAAAAAAAATATATTAGTAACCTTAAAAATGTCTCCAAAACAATCAATGTACCGATGATTGAAAGCTACAATAAAAAATAAGGAAAGGTAGATTAATTAAAAGAATAAGGTTTTCTTCTTTTTTTCAATATATAAAACAATAACTAAGATAAATAAATTATACCAAAAAATATATTTTCTAGAATGAATCAATATAAGCATAATTTCCACAATAAAAATAAGTTTCTAGTTTTCGTTAGTCAATAATTATGTATATATGTACATATGTACATATATATATATATATATATACAATAACGTATCTCATCTGTTTTAATATCTCTGTAATTAAAAATCAAACCCGTGCACACATTTTGTAACTTTTATTCGTGTTCTGATTGGTTGATGGAGATCGTGTGGTTTCTGTTCTGGTTGGTTGATACTAGTCGTATGTACAAGTAGGAAGCTCTCTCACTGTGTATAACGAAACACAGTTGCAATTTCAGTGTAAAACTGATAAGAAATGTATTGAAAATACACTGTATTTACTGAAGCTTCAGAGTAAAAATATTGTTACATATTTTAATAATGTATTTTGTTTTCCAAAATTTTTGTAACCTTTTCGAATAAAAATTCTACATCTTACTTTTACATTAATTATTTGTGTGTATTATTTGTTAATTTCTGTTATTTGTTAGGGGAGAGCGAGCGTTAGCGAATGGGAAGCAAAGCCCCCCGTGCTGAACGAACGTAGCAAACGTGGGTCGGAGCTCCCTAGTATTAAATAATTAACGAAACATTAAACAATAAATAGAAATAAAAGCAATAAGTAAGCAACAGATTTAAATACATGAAAATAGAATTATGAATATGTTTTATAAGTATTTAAATATATTTTAAATTTATTAATAAAGGTATAACTTCCGTATATTTTTTGTATTGAATTATTTTTATATACTTTTTTCTATTGAAATTGTTAGGATTATGACTTTATTTTCCTGTCGCTGACACTAAATGTAACTATTTACAAACATTTATTTACTTTTTGCTTGATATTCGAGTTGCGTTACTGGAATTCATGAATCACAGAAATACTAAACAAATATAAACTATATGTAAACGGACACGCTTCAAGCCAAATATCATATGCAAACACTTTTAGCTAACAACTGAAAATAGCATTTGTACTAAGAACCTACGCATTCGTAACTGCGTTAAATTAGGTTACACAAATGAAAGTAGGAGGTATCTATTATATTAGTATAAAGAATAATAATATAAAATATACTAAAAGATTATAACAGAAAAAAATTAAACAATTTAGAAAAAATACTGTATTTTAAATACAAATATAAAGAGATGAGAGTACAAAGGATTGATTAAAAAATAATTATTTTATGCAATAAATGAATTAGATTCGGTTATTACTTATTATCAAATATTAAAAAAAATGACTGATATTGTAGTTTGTTAGACTATAATTCAATATAATTAAAAAATTTCAATTCTGAGATAAATTCATTGAATTTTTAGGTTAACAGCTTATTTTTTGTAGTTATTGCATGAAGTGAAAAAAATAGATTTTTTTGTGATAACTATATTAGGCTTATAAATTGTATACATAAAATAGAAACAATCAAATGGCCACTTCCGGTGCAAAATCGGGCTCTCTCCAGTACATTTTTCATTTTAGTTTATTTTCTTGTTTGTTTCACCGACTTCACGATATTTAGCCATTCAATCGTCTCTAAGCCCAATTCTTAGAATTTGCATGTTAAAAAGTAACTAAGATTCAAGATAGCGTTCACCATTCATCGTAACAATATTATCACATGTAATATTCACAAAGAAATCAATGTGGATTTTTACAACCCCAGAAGTGACTATTTTAGTTATTGACAAATCAACTCAGGTCAAAAGGAACTTCGTCACTCGTAATGATTTTTTTTGCACCGGTTGTTTGCATTGGTCTGCAATAACTAATTACTCTATTCCAAACAGCTTTCATAGTCTCCATGTCGACTGAATCTTGTTGGTTAAAAAATGTAATTTTTTTTCAGAATACTACAAGCATGTTAAGGAAAATACTTCAATTCTAATTAGCGATATCTGATGGAGATACTTAATGTTTCGGCTACATTTTAACGTACAGCTCCAATATTCTTCATTAAACTTGCGGTACAACCACGCCCAAACTTTGGTCCTTCTGCCACTGAACCACCGTTTCCGAATAACTTCACTAATCGGAATATCGTTTGTTTGGTTGGTACATTATTACGATCGAAATTTTCACGTCGTTTTCTAAGAGTTGTTGAAATTATATTCTGATTTTCAATAAATACTTTTACATTGAGTCAGGGATGTTTAATCGAATAGCGTCCCATAATGAATTTTATACGTTCACTGTCGCCAAATGTTAAATTCAAACAAACACAAACTGATCTAACCAAAATTGTTCACCAATAAGTTATAAACCCAGCTTTCAAACAACTTATATTTATGTTAGATTTTCTATATAACAGATATAAAAAAAATAAAATAAAAAGAATTTAAGGACAACTGGAAAAAGGATTTATTGACAGTTTAAAAATGTGATTAAAATTATTTTAGAATTATATATTTCCAAATATGTTTTTTTAGTTTAATAATGAATTATTAATTTCTCATGAAACTGATTTTATTATTTTTATTCTCTTTGGATAATACCTATAGCTTTTTAATAAAAAATACAACCTGCTTTAGTTAATTCAATTAATACCTTAACATACAAAGAAGCCTCTTATGCGGCATATATGTCTTATGCCATCGTAAACATTGACGTTTCTGAGACGCATGCACATTTAATTCGCTTTAGTGCAGCTACAAAGCCAATATAAGATATAAATAATTGTATATATATATATATATATATATATATATATATATATACATATATATAGATAGATAGATAGATAGATATATTCAGTGTTCAAGTGTAAACCATAGAAACGAACTCTGCAACATGTCTGTTTTGAATTTGTACGAAAGTGACAGTAAAAGCCAAATGGAATATATTAGCGAGGGTACATATTCTTGAACACATACCTTACCTACTAGTAAAAAGTAACATCCTGCAAAGAAATGTTCAAACATGTTCTCAAAAAATAATATAAAAAGGAAAACGTGTTGACAGTGTAAAATATATTAAATACCTCTACATTTACCAGAATGTTTAGAAAAGTTTCATACTCTACAGAGCTATTGAATTATTGTTTAATTTGTTATTTAATTATTCTTTATTAATTTTGGTTATTAGTATTGAATTATAATAAGTACCAATGTATAAATATTCTTCGCTTTGTTTAGATTACACAAATCTTAGGATGGAAAATAAATAATATTTTTTGGTTACATCGAATTTGAATTAAGTCGTATGTCAAGGGGTTAAACATATATTTTAGAATTTTTTCTCACACAATTCAATTGTAACATGATATTTAACTATCAGAATTTTGTACACTATCTTTAAATATATGTTTTAATAAAAATCTTGTATAACAATATATACTTTGAATAAAACTCTAAGAAAAATTTTAAGAAAATTTGCCTGAAAATGTGAAACACTAACACTCTTTCAATATAATTAGATAAAAAATATGTAGTAAATGGTTTTGGGTTTATCTATTCAGATGTAACAAAGTATATAAATTGATTTTTATACATATACAATACATGTAATATACATGAGCAGATAAGTGTGTATATATATATATATATATATATATATATATATATATATATATATATATTGATAGTGTGCGTGGAAAATCGGTACATTATTAAAAAAAAATTGATAACAATTTATTTAACAACATTTAATTACAAATTATATTGGTGATGAACAATATAGTCGTATAAGATAGACAGATTAAGTACAATCTGCCACCGTACACAAACCTATACACTATTTTTATTTTATTTTTGAAACAACAATGTTTACAAAAACAAAAATGCATGTGCACAACCACCTTGATATATCAATATATTAAGACGATCGCCTCAGGTATCGTCTCATATATATATATATATATATATATATATATATATATATATATATATATATATATATATATATATATATATATATTAAGTTAGCCAAAAAGTAATTGCATTTTTTTCTAATAGAAGAACATACACGTCTTGAAATGTAACTAACTTCATTCTAAATCGCAAATTCATTAAGTAACTTAACAACAGACAGTTCAAGCTTGTTTTAGTAAAAGAAAGTGCACGATTTCGTTAAGAATTGTTTGTTTGTCGTCAATTTCAAAATGGAAAATCAAAAGGAACATTTTCGTTATATTTTGCTGTATTACTGTCAAAAAGGAAAAACCGCTGTGCAAGCCCATAAAAACTTATGTGATGTGTATGGAGAAGATGTTTTAAAATTACGGCAGAGTTAGAATTGGTTTGATAATTTCTCTCTGGATATTTTAATGTTAAAGACACATCACATTCAGGAAGGTCAATCGAAATTTATGACGGAAAAATAAAGGAATTTATCGAATCCAATCAGCGTTTAACGACCCGGTGAATTTCTGAGAATCTTAACATATCGAAATCGAGTGTTAAAAAGTTAAAACAATTTGAATACATTAGTAAGGTTGATACTTGAGTACCACACGAGCTCAAATTAAATTATCTCACAAAGTTCATTGACATCTGAGATTCTCTCTTCAAACGTGAAGAAAACAATCTATTTTTGAAACGTATAATAACACATAATGAAATTGATCGTTTACAACAAAGTTGAACGAAAAAGATTGTCACGCAAGCATGAAGAACCGGCTCAAAGCACTTCAAAAGTAGATTTTCACCAACGAAAGGTTATACTCTCAGTCTGATAGAATTCCAAGAGTATTGCGTATTTTGAGCTGCTTCCAAAGAACCGAACCATTAATTTGGGCGTATATTGTCGTCAACTAAATAAATTCAATGATTCCATGAAACAGAAGCGTCCAGAATTGATGAATCGAAAAGCTGTTGTGTTTAACCATGATAACGCTGAAACATATACAAGTTTGGTCACTCGTCAAAAATTATTGCAGCTTGGATGGGATCTGTTACAACATTCACCATATTCGCCAGATCTGGCACCATGAGACCACCATTTGTTTCGTCCTTTACAAAACGCCTTGAATGGTAAAACCTTCACTACTGATGAGGATATCAAATCGTTTTTGAAACTATTTTTTACCGAAAAAAATAATAATTTTTTGAGCGTGGAATCACAAATTTGTCTTAAATATGGTTAAATTTAATCGAATAAAATTAACAATATATAGTTTAATAAAGTTTTTGCTTCTAATAAAAAAATATGCTTTTCATTTACATTTAAAAAAGGCAACAATTTTTTAGCCAACCCAATATATTATATATATATATATATATAAAAGGGCTCCATCCCTTACTCACTCCACACGTCAACCCCGGGATAGCTGCACTTACCCACTTGTCAATTATAAGCATGTGCATGTAACCGAATTAAACAATAAAGATATTAGGGTATCATAGAAGCCCCATCCTAAATAAATTAGTCGATGTTATGGAATTTTTATTTTTTGGGATAATTTTAATTATATATATATATATATATATATATATATATATATATAATTTGTGTGTATGAAAATGTGCCTTGTATTAATGTGCCTTTAATGGGCCTTGTATTAATCACTTCACTACAAAATATGTATTACAAGTTAATCCAATATATCATTTTGTGGCAGATTTTGTAACTAGAACATCTTTTTAAATTAAATTTTATTATAGAAACAGAAGATAGTTAAATTTTTACTGAAGCACATATAATTACCATAAGAATATTTACTTAAACTGGTTAGTAATTTCACTATTCAGTTATAATTACAATAATTGACAATAACGCATCGCTGAATACATTTATTACCATACATTAATTAATATATGTTCTCTATCTCTCTTGTTGTATATGTCCACAAATATATATGTATATGATTAATAAGTAATAATGACAATTGTTAAGACCCGAGTGTGTGTGGTCGGTGTCAGAGGTGGTGGTTACTTTAAAATCGCAGCTGGCTGGTGCATCCGATGCAGATTATATAGATTACAGCGAGCTAGTGTTGACAGACGCAGGTTTTTATCTGTCTCTCGCACTGTCAACAAACACAGTGCAGTTTAAAAAAATTGAGTTAGTCCACAATACAGCACAGTACAATTCAGAATAGCATCTGAATTGATCATTATTAAATAAAATACACTTATTATTAAATTAATAAGTGTGTGCAGTTTGACATTACAGAAGGTCTGCATATGTTTGCTGAGCAACACACCTTACAACAATTATAAGTTTAAAGTAAAAATAATAAAAGAAGAACAATATAAATAAAATTAGTTATATACTGTTAACTTATATAGAATTAAATCCATTCTCAGGTTTATTCATAGATTGTAACATCAAAATATGATTTATACGGCGTTCTGTGCCTGACATTTATTCTGATAAATGCGCGAAAAAGCATAATCATCTCATATTTATTCATTGATTTTGTATCGTTTAAATTGATGAGCTGATGACATCTCAATATATATAAATTATATATGCATATGTGTATATATATATCTGCATATGAATAAATGTATATATATATATATATATATATACATATATATACATATATATATACATATATATATATATATACATATATATATACATATATGTACATATATATACATATATACATATATATACATATATATATAGATATATATATATATATATATATATACATATATATATATATTTATATATATATATATATATATATATATATATATAAATAAATGTATTTTTGATTATTGAAATGAATTTAAACTCATTTTTTAAGATGATTGTGGAATTTTTGTGACATTCAGTCGATATTGGTCGTCTAAAACCCCAACAACCAACCAACCTCAATGTGCTGAACAACTTTTCAATGAAGGCATTTTATCGAAATACAACTCTATTTTGAAAGATCAATAAAAGCTCATTCAAAAGAAAGAAATCTCCATTACTTGGAAGTTTTCAATGTTGGTTCATTAAACGTTTACAATAACTCATTTGATATGACAAGTATTCTTATTAAAATTAAATTTGCTTTTGCTTTCCTTAATTTAAACTTCCGTTACTTTTACAGCTAACTCAATTCACTTGGTTATTATACAATGCAATCAGTATAATATTCGATGGAAAATGGTTTAGTGCATAGATAAAATGCAAATTGATTTTGAACAAAGTTTAAAATTGGTTTATGGTAACCACATCTAATACATTACTAACACATTTAAGTTTTATAGTATGTACTTCAAAACAAAAGTGAAAAACAAAAGAGATCTTATTCGGAAGTGTCTTTGTCAGATCTAACATGTTGCCTTTGTGTTGAGCTATTTCTGTTACATTCATTACTCTTAAGAAATCATTGAAATTCGGACTATTTCATTTACTTAACTTTGATAAGATTCTAAATTAAAGAATATTAATATTCTATGCACGTTTGAATTTCTAATAAAGTACCTCAATTTAAAAGTTTTCACTTTATCAATCGCTATTATATAAATGTTTTAAAGAAAATTAAAAAAAAACTAGTTGAAATATCTTAAAAACAAAGGACGGATGAGGTTATAAATGTTCATGTAAATTTCGTTCTTGTTTCTGTACAATTTTAATGATTGATATATTCTTCTATTTTTAACCTTATTTTAGGTCTTTTATGATCTTTTTACTCAACTCACTGTATGTAGTAAACCTGCATTACGTTGATTCCATATAACTTGCAATAAAATATAATTGAAATTGAAGAATAATTCTCAGCAAGTATTATACCATTATGTATATTTTTACTACAAATAATTTAAAAGAAGTGAACAATAAAAGTCAAAATCATAATCTGGTTCAGTGACGCAAGAACATATAATTAAATTCGAAATTTTCAATCATATTATATCTTTAAACAGATTTTTTCACAAAACTGCATATTGTTTCTTCATTTATGATAAATAAAAAAAATATATTGCTGAAAAATGTCTTCGTTTTACTTATTTAATAGCCAATATGTGATAACTGTATATAATACAAACACAAAAAAATCTTATTATTGCATCACGCGATCTATTAAAAACTTTCATTCATGCTTTTAGTGTTTCATATCGTTAAATCATTGATAATTTATCTTTATCTATCAATATAAACTGTATTTCAAGACCGTAGCTTTACATTCATCCTGTTCCTATTGAAAACAAATCTACGTCGACAATAATAATATAAGAGGTATAAGTGAATCAAAAAACGAGAAAGGAAAGAAAAGCAATTTGAGAATGCGTATGTTATTCATAAGAAGGCATTAGAAGCAACTTCCGTCCTGGAATTTATATTAGATAAACATCTGTGTACTGATGACATTCTAGCACAAGCAAGAGATAAAATATTTAAACGCATTTACAAACTCTGTGAGAAAAAAGTAAACAAAATATCTTATAATTAATTTCTTAACATACAATACGTTACAGAAATATTTTTCAATTTGTTTGTTTATAAAAAAAATTAATATATATATATATATATATATGTATATATATATATATATATATATATATATATATTGTGTGTGTGCAGTACCTTTTTATATGATAACGTCTATTTTCATTATTTATTAATAAAAACTTTTTCAACTAGGATTTGAATGAAATATAAATGAAAACTTAGTTTTGTTCTCTATTTGATTTCTTATAATTTTAATAATCAAAATTGTATCAAACCAAACAACATTAAAATGTAGGAAACAATTAAAAATTTAATCAGACTTGCGGTGATATCAGCAAAAGAACGAACTTCTCTGCTGAAACTCTTGGTATAACAATATAAATATATATATATATATATATATATATATATATATATATATAAATATATATATATATATATATACATAAGTTAATTTATCGTATACAAGATTAAATAACGTATCCACATTAATTAAATTCTATTTTAAAAAATAAATACTGAAAAAAATTACGAAATTAAAAGCAACATTCGTCTGAAATAAAATATAAAGGTAGTCATTATATGACTATATATAAAAAAAATTGAAACCATTAGTAAGAGAAAATATTTCAAGAAATAAGCACGAGAAGCAATTACTTCCCATTTATATTGGTTTCCTTTAGGAATAAAATAATTTAAGGTTTATATATGGGAAAAACAATTTAAAAATAAAACGAGGAACACATACTCACACACATGGTTGTATGTAAGTATGTATACCAGTATGCCTGGATATATATATATATATATATATATATATATATATATATATATATATATATATATATATATATAGATGTGTGCGTGTATGTATCATTCGCCTCTAATGAAAAGAACACTTAAAATACATTATTAAAAATTCCATCATAAATTCTTTGAGGATAAAAATACAAACTTGTAACGTAATAATACAATTTTATACTTCTATTGTACTAAAATGAGTATCGACTTGTAAACTAACAAGTTTTCCAGTGAAAACAATAGGAGTATAATTTCTGTTATTTCTCTGATTCGTCTCACAAACAAAACATTTATAAAAAAATATTGATCTAAAAATTATGAAATATTAGGTTAGTGCAAAAATAATTGTGATTTTTATATAGCGAGGATAAAAACGCATCAGTTAAAAATTATATTTATTAACCAAAATAAAACCATTGGCTTGCACACATTTCTCCCAACGGAAAACAAATTTGTTTATTCCTACATAATAGAATTCTGAAATGCTGGAATAAACGAATTCATCGAAAGCATTTTGAGCCGATGATTGATCTTTGAAAACCTTCTCTCGTAGGAAATTACTCAAATGTTTAAAAAAATGGTAACCTGTCGGAGACAGGTCCTGAGAATAAGGTGGGTGAGGTATGGTTTCAAAATCCAATTCATTTAATTTTTTCCAAGTCATTTGTGAGACATGTGGTCAAGCGTTGTAATGAAGATGAATTGGTCCTCTTCGATTGACTAATGCTGGCCGATGCAAATTCTCATGCATTTTTTCAATTTCCTGATAATATATTTCTGCTGTTATTGTTTCGCCAAAATTTAAAAAGTTGTAGTGAACGATGCTACTTGCCGACCACCAAAGAGTGATCATAATCTTTTTTTCATAAAACTTCGATTTAAGACTCTGTTTTGGTGCTTCTCTTCGTTCTAGGCACTATGATGAACGTTTATGATTGTTGCAGAGAATCCACTTTTCATCACATGTGACAATACAATTAAGAAAGCGATCATTTTTATTACGCAAAAGAAGCGCACAGCAGACTTCGTATCGTCGATTTTCTTGATGTTCGTTTAGTTCACATGACATCCATTAATCTAGATTTTTTGTTTTTTCAATTAGGATCAAATGTCGAACAACTGTTGAATGATCAGCATTGAGTTCTTCTGCCACCTCTCGAGTTATTTTACTTGGGTCCGCTTCAATAATAATTCTTAAATTATTATTGTCTATAGCTGAAGGACGTTCACGACCCTCTTCATCATCAAGGCTTTCGTTTCTATTAAGACATTTTTGGAGCCAATATTGAGCTATATGTTCACTAATTAACTCTTCGCCAAAAACAAATTTCATATTTCGAGCAGTTTGTTTCTTTTCGTCCCAATTTAAACACGTACAACAAAATAGCGCGAACTGACTGTTTCCCATGACTAATTTAAGAGTTTATATCCAACAATACTAAAGAATAAAAACAATAGACATAATCTGAAATCAGCAGCGCTAATTTCATTATTTACAATGATATATCACAAGACTATAACAAAAGATAACGATAACTATAAAAATAGGCGTTAAATTTAAAATAATAAAAACCGTAATTATTATTGCACCAACTTAATAGTTATTCTTTTTAATACTATCTTTAAGAACCATACATACTCATTAATTGTACCTCTAAATTTTCTCTTCCAATTGTAAATATTTTAATTTTAATCAGTTTTTGTAACAGTTTGATAAAATGTCTGCTAATAAGGCTTCATAAACATACAGTATTTTTGAGACACTGAGAGATTGCTTAACTCTGGGATAAGTGACAAGATCTAAACTAGATCGTGAATAGTTTTTTACAGCAAAGAATAAAAAGGACTATCTCATAAAACAAAATTCGATTAAATGATAGATTATCCAGATTCATTCAGATAAAAAATAGCGTGCATCTGTACTTTACCAAAGTTCTTGCCGACGGTCAATCGTGTCGGCAAACACAGGTGGAAGAATCGGTCCGTGCAACCGAACTACTTTACCTGGTGCTATATTTTTCTACAAAATATGCCAATGTTCATAATGGCGATGTGAGACAAACCTCGGACCGACCGACGACCTGGAAATTAGTTTTTATTTCTTTTCGGTTTTTCCTCTTCCTCTTATCCTTCCTTTTCCCTGTCCTTTTTTCCCTTTACTCTTTGGGGGGGGGGTCTCAATACATCTGTTTTTTTGCAATTTTTCCGAGATTGTGACTGCCCGTGAAATGTAACATTCTTATTTTGATTCACCATGACGTTCATTGTATCCGAGGACATATACTGGTTTTTGGGTCTTCTATGGCTCCCGGAACTGTAACGACGTTTAGGGTTTTTCTATTTTATATCTTCAAAGAATCACGTGCGCAAAATGGTCAGAAAAACAACTACTGATTTTGTTAGACAATTTTATGTCGTAATGTAAAATATGATAAAAATATGAACATGTAAGAAAATGTTTTAGCCTGATAAAGAAAAGACACTTTTATCTATCCAGTTTGTGTTATTTTGTTAAAATATCCATTTATTTTTAATATGAGTTTTGTAATTAAGTCTTAGAACAAAAAAAAATATATATGTCAATTATATATATTTTGAAAATTTATGCTGTTTCTAATTTTGTATATATTCCTATCTATAAATTGTTAAATCTACGTCCATACATTTTTATTCATTTATTGAAAGACAATATTTTTAAAATTTATATTTGATTTTAAAAAAAACAAATTCAATTAGTTTTGCCTTCATGAATTAGTTATTTTATCCTCTTTTGCTATAAGTTTAGAACAAATATGTATTTGTATAGTCCATTTTTTCTTAATCATTTATATGTACTAATTTTTATTTTTTAAAAACAAGAAAATTTCAAAAAACTGTAAGCATTAAGACTGCGTTATTAAAAATTAATATGTATAGAAACACACATACGCATACAAAGATATATATATATATATATATATATATATATATATATACATATACTCGATAATTAAGACCAAGTTATTTATATTTTATTAATAGACAATGTTTTCCTGAAGATATTTTTCCTGTAGGATCAACTGTAAGTCGATTATCCACGACCGGTTTCGGTACGTTTGCGAGCTTCAGATAAATTTTAAAGACTAAATTTATTCAATCAAATCAAATCAAATAAACATTTATTGACATCAATCATATGTACAAACTATTTACAGTGGTGTAATGTGTCTGTGTGGTGCTGAGTGGTTGTGTGTGTGGTTCCCGCGTCGTGGCGCTAACCGCTTGCGATCAGCGTCGTTTGTGTCGTGTTGCAGCATTTTATTTTTGTGTCGTTTCTGGAAGTTTTTGTACTGCCCGGAAATTTTCAAAACCGGGCATGAATAAATTTATTTTGGCGTATATTCTATTTATATTAATATTAAGGGGTGTGGTTTAAATTATATCTTTAAGGTACGCGTCGTTTTGGTGTTTATTTTACCATATAAATGACATACCGACAATGACAGATGTACAGACTTAGCAATATACGCAGACGATACAGCGATTATACCATCGAACGAAACACGGGCGAAATAAAAATAAGACTACAACACACACAAATATATATATATATATATATACATATACATATGCACACGCACACACACACACATTTATTGATATATGTATTGAGAAAGAGATTTATTTAAGAGAGATTTGTGCAACTTGAAAGGTACATATCAATTTTTTATGTTAAGTGGATTGAATTAAATATATATTCTAACGATGGCAAACTACTGCGTCTGATTTACGGTTATTTAAAAGTTTATCAGCGGAAATTTCTACGTGAGTGATATGTAATGTATAATTAACCGTGATTAAACTTGTCCAATGATGAATTATTTGAGCTACTCAAATTAACTCCAATAAATAATTTTCTGATTATCGGTGTCCAAGAAATCTACAGTATCACATTTAATTGTACAATTCAATGAGAATGACAGCGTAAAACAAGCAAAACTATTTTTTTTGTACTCCTTTATTTGTTAGTGATATATTTAATTATATTAGAGAAAGTTTATTCTATTATATTAGTTGTCCAAAAACCTATCTAAAACATTTTCTACCAACTAAAGTATTTAGTGGACAATTATGTAGATTACTAAAACTGACAAATTATTTACGCCATTAAAAACACGATAGAACAAAAACCTTGTGACAAATTAATCACAACACTTCTCATTTTCTGGATTTTTATTTTTTGGGTTTTTAACTCTTTAAATCCAGTAAGAAGGGACAGGACGCTAAAAAATTTTAACAATTATTTTTCGAGTGACTGGACATTTTTCTATCATTAACAAAATAAAAATTGCAAATTTATCGGTTAAAAAAATATGTTAATTCAGATTAGCCATTAGAAATTTCACATCCATCTGATATATCGTGGAAAATCGTTAATAATATTCGATGAAACATAAGTTTCTTGATTGAAAACATGTAACTAGAAGCAGAAAAAATATTTACAATTTAAAATTTGCAGAAATATTATTAGTGTTGAATGTGAAACATTTTGAAATAATAAAGATTGCACAAAACGGTAGTGTGCATGTGAAAGACGTAGAGTCTCAAAACTTTTTATGCGGTGTCATCAGATAATAAACTTTAAAAAAAATTTATTAAACATTATTCTCAAGTTCATAATTTTAATAAGTTTTCAAATGAAAAAGCTGTGATTTTCCTGATTTTTGGATAATTGTAATTTTTTCTAATAAAAAAAGAGTTATAAATTTAATCTCATTAGAAAGAGATTAGTGATTTTTAAATATATCAACCAAAATACACCGCTCTGAAATCACAGTTTCTTTGGAAAACATCAATAGATTTCTAACTCCACGCCCTGCTTCAAAGGGTTAAATATACAAACAAACCTTATATTTAATTAAACCTTAAAAAAATTACAAGCAAACACCGGATCTAGAATTTTCAAAATAAATAGTAAACAAAGTTTAAAAAAAAACTGTGAATGATTCGTTGGTATATTTAAGAATAACGAGGATATTTTCAATACTTTTTATACGCCTCTGTTAAAAATTTATACTCATAAATACAGATAATTAAATATGTATGTATGCATGAGTGACATTATATGTAAGTCTCAATAATATGTAGATGTAATCAATAAGATTATTATTTCATTTGAATGAAAATATCATATTTTATAGTAGAAATATTGACAATATTTTATGTTGGAATTGAAACAAAATGGAAAATAAGATTGTGTTTAAGTTGACAGAATCAATTTATATAATGTTTGATTACAGATATGAGAGTAAGTGAAGGCAAAAGTAAAATACAGTTGTGATGTTTTTTCTGAATTATTAAAAAAAAGTAATTTGAATTTGACTAATTTACTTTATTATTTTTTTATATTCACTTGAATTTAAATGAACTACACGACTTGAATATCTTACAAGTTTAACGTTTTTGTCAGAGTTAATATTTGTGATTTATATTTGAACACATTTTTAATTTTATTACATTTATCTTAATCTTTGATTTGTTTACAATTTTCTTTAACAAATAACTGATTTTAGTTATCTGTTATGAATTCTCAATCAGGTATTATTAATCTCGATTTATTCAGAAAAGAACCAAATAAAAAATTAAACCTATTATAAAGTCCTCATCCCTAAATACAAAATACATCGAATAGAAAATTGATGTTTCTACCTTCTAAGGCAACTCAATTTTATAAGTGATCATTTGTATAATACAGTTTTGAATTATTTTTTTTTAAAAAATAGACTACTACTCTATGAGAATAAGTTCATCACTGTAGATGCTTCACTTGTACTGCATTTTAAATACTACACATACAATGCATGAAGCAACAATATTCTTAACTTAGTTGGCACTTATATTATGAAAATTGGGACTGGAGATAAAATCTAAGAGGGGAGAGGAGATAATGTCTATTACCTGTCACTGGTATAATGACTAGAGGTTATAACTAAGAAATATAATAAATAAGTTCGTAGTATTTGTAATAATCAAATATATTATTATATATATATATATGTATATATATATATATATACATATATGTATATACATATATGTATATATATATATATATATGTATATATATACATATACATAAATATATATACATATACATAAATATATATATATATATATATATATATATATTCTAATTTTTTTGCATTGATCTTTATTCTTGAAATGTTTACAATCCCTGAAGTATCTTGTGAAACTTAACATTTTCTGTATACAATATTATAGGAAAATGCGTTACAAAAATTTTTTTAAGTGAATAAAGACGTTTATAAAAAAATCATTTATCAAAACTCAATAATAACATTATAATAAAATAAAAAATAAATATATAACATAAAGGATATTTAAATAAAAAAACAATTTACGGTAGTTTTTCCAATGAAAATAAATAGTGATATATTATTGGAAAAGTTGTCCTGAAAAGTAAATGTAACCTAATTATATATTTTTAAGAATTGTTTATTTAACAACTGAATGTTTTCAGAAAATTCTAATTGCCAAGTAAGAAAGTTGCAAATTTGCTCATTGATAGACTCTGTGACAAATTCAAAGAACAGAAGATTAAAAATAAAGTGGATATAGTACAGTACAATTTTCAAATATTGAATAATAAGGTATAAATATTTAAACTGATAAATTCTCATTACAAAA
>CM068318.1:31738602-31751102 GCA_034766995.1 Acanthacorydalis orientalis | reverse complement strand
ATAACCTTAAATAATTTGAATCGCAATTCACACTATCTTTTAATATTTATTATTAGAAGTTTTCCAATTGGACTTGGATTAATCAAATGATATAAACCATATTTGAATACATATCACATATGAATAGAATACTATTACCCAAACTTCAACAAATGTTTCATCTCATTAATTTCGGTTGGTGTTAAATCTTTTTAACAAAAAAATATATTGGTGCACGATATCAACTTTTATTCATTTTAAAAAATACAATGAAATGATTTTATTTGGACAGATGTTTACAATAAACTATTTATTTAACAGATCTATTTGATATTTCGCCGATATTCATACGACAAGTATGGCAATACAACGCAGCAAAAAAATTAAAAATAGCATTGACATCTATATATCGAAAATTCATTCGATTATTCATTCATCTATATGTTGCAAATTTTTCAAGTTTTCCTCGTTGAAAAATTAAAAAAAAATATTTCGAACTGGACATAGTTATTTTCTTTGCCTTTTTTAATGTATTTATTGAAGTGGAACTTTTATAGTCACGGTAGCATAAATTTACTCGGGCGATACAAAAAGTGAAAAGCTTCTTCCATCAAGAAGCTACGAGTGGGGTGGGTTGGAATCTATCGTCACGTCATGCGCTTACGTAGTGGGTACTTTACATATAGGTAGTGTGGTCTACGAGTAAAAAGGCTACGGGTTCTTGGTGCGTTGACACTGACTTGTTAGGTAAAATTTAAATCAAAATTATAATCGGAGTTATTTGTATTGCACTGTAGTAGCTTTTTTTTTGAAATCTGTGAATCTATTTCTAGCAATAAATACTATTCTCACCTCTAATTTCACGACTTACTCTTTCGCACTCACTAACGTTTGGCGTATGCAATTGTACGAAATTATACTTCTGCATATATTTTTTTCTGGCAAAAATCCATTTTTGTACTTTATGTTATGGACACAGTAAAATCAATGGAATGCGTTATATTTGCAAAAATCGGACTTCAAAACAATTTCCATAACGGTTAAATAATACGGACGTTAGCTGTCAAACATCAAAACATTGATATTTTCATGGAAATTTAGTACTTAATTGAGAAAAGTTTAATTAAATATAAAATACATTCCAGCTTTTCTCTTCAAAAAAAGGTTTACATCCAATGAAACAACTTTAATTTGCAAGAAAACCATATTTATGTCTTTAACAATATATGGTAAAACAAAACAGCACCGAAAGTGTTCTTGCTATTATCAAAGACATGACTGAAAAATGAAGAAAGGATAGAAATTCCCAATTTTGATTGTGTTGTAAAGTTTAAACATTCAAATATAAGAGTTGGAGGAGTAGAGATTTACAAGAATGCAAATGATATGATAAACGTTGTGACTCTTAACATGGAATTGAATTTACAACACATCGGTTCAGTGGGTGTCTATTTCATAGGAATTAGTGATCATTACGCAGCCTAATGTCGACTGGAAAATAGACAATCGATTCTCATGATCGTCATCTATATATCACCGAATAAAATCGTCAATGAGATCAGTGAATTTATTCACGAAGTCTTGCTGACATACACTGTTGATGGTGTAAAATTTTCGAGATGAAATCTAGAAAAATTGCTAATGATTCTCAGCGGTGATTTTAACACAAATTTTAGTTCAAATTCTTAGAGAGCACTACCACTGATCATATTCTTAGAGGAAAAATCTATTTTAAATTAAATACTCATAGGAATAAATCCACTACCAGGTCGAGCACAACAATCGATGCAATATTTACTCGCTATTTTGACAATTTACAGTCGAATATATATATATATATATACCTTATTTTAGTTATCATAATAGCCAATCATTTCATTCTTGATTATGAATTGATGAAAATTGATGAATAACGATTAAAATATTTCATTTAATTGCGTTATATTTACTCAATTTATATTCCGCATTGCTGTTTCGTATTTATCATATACTAAAACTCATTCACATTAAGAAAAGTTAACGGTTTTGATATTTAAAAGATGATAATAAGTAGCTTCACTCCCAACGCGCGAGTGTTCGATGCAACATTTTTTTATATTAATGTCATTTGTTAAAATATCAGATGTACAAAATGACAATTTAAGGATATTTTTTTAACCAATACTAATGACTTCTTTCTATATTATAAATATGAAAAAGTGATAACGCCGTTTAAGTAACTTTTATTCGGTCTCTATTTAGTTGATATTGGTCTCGTGTTCTCTGTTCTGCTTGATTGATATCAGTCACATGATATGCGATTTTAGTGTAAAAATGATAAAAAATTTATTCAAAATATTGCATACACTGAAGCTTTAGAGTATAAAATTGTTACACATTTTAACATTGTATTTTGTTGTTAATTTTTATAAACTTTTCCTATAAAAAATTTACGACTTACATTATTACATATTACATTTTACACGGATTATTTGTGTGTATAATTTGTTAATTTTTGTTATTTATTAGAGGGAGAGCGAGCATTATCGAGTTGGGACAAAGTCCACCCCTCCGGTGAGGAGGGTTATCGAACGCAGCGAACAGAAAGCGGTACCCTCTATTTTTTTTTAAAAAAGAAAAATGTGTGTCCATAACGAGTTACTATGTGTTTGATTATACGCGTATTGTTAAAAAAGTAATAGCACTAAATATAAATATATGGATGTATTTTATTTATTTTTATCAATATGCACGTGTAACACATCATTTTAGCAACTGCAAGATCATTTTATTCACTAAAAAGATAAAAAAGATTAATATTGTTGTAATTTCCAGCCGTTTTGCGAGACTTTTGTAGTAAAATAGTAAACATCTGTATTAATACTAACATCGTTTTTTGATTATACTGCTAGTGATAGAGTGTATCATCAAATCAGTATGATCAAAAAGGGTCAAAGCTTCTACGATTTTCAAACGATGTAAACACACTTTGTACATAAGTGTATTAAAGTGAAAAAAAACTATCTATATATCGATTTTCACATCATAGGCGACGGTCAAAGAACTTGTGCTTACGTAGATGCAAGAACTGCAAACGTTCTTTACACTCGGGATTGAAAATCTTGTGAACCAATATTGTATCTTTTTATAAGAAAATCTGTGAAAAAGTCTCTAAATTTAGTTTTTTGTTTCCAAATTTATTATAGAATAATTTTCTGTGTATTTACATTTCTGTTGTATTTTTTATATATCTATACAAAACTGAAAGTCAGCAATTCAATAATAATTTTTCTATAAAGAAATACATAGATTTTTATAAATTTAGTGTTGTTTATAGAACATTCTAGAAAAAATACTTGATTGAAATTTATTTTCATGTTAAAGCGTTATATTTTGTAAGTCAATAAATATAGAAACAATTTTAAATAAGGATAAAAAATAAAAAAAAACTTGTTTTAATGTGTGTTTTAAATAGAAAATATAATCACATTTTTACATACAATCGTTGCGTTAAAAGGAGTTTTAAATATGTTATTTTTAAATTTTATATACAAGTGTAAGTTAAGAAAATGATTAAATAAAATCAATAAAAACTTTTATTCACGCAAACATAAAAAAATGTAATTTAGAATTCTCTACGAAGTGTTAAATTACAGTGTTTTTTTCCGTATAAATAAAAGTTTTGATGTGTATATATATATATATATATATATATATATATATATATATATATATATATATATACATATATACACATACCAAAGATAACCATGATAAAAAATTGCTCTCATTTTTCAATAGTAAATATTTTTATATTTTTAATTACAGGAAAAAATATTTTACGCTTTATGTAAATTGATAAGCTCTATCAGAGGTTTTACTACTGACATGTAATACATTTACTTGTGACACCTACTCTAGTTTATAAACAAGTATACAATGATTATTAACCATTTGTACATGAATATTTGAAACTATTAATTTTAGGAAATTAATAAAATATAACTCATTAAAAACGAATATCAAAACCATACTTTAAACTCATAAATTCAACATCAAAACAAGACTCAGATCATCAAAAAATAAAAATTTATCAAACGTTTTTCAAAGTAATTGAGAAATTTACAAATTATTTTTTACTATTTTTCACTTTTCTATGTATTCGTATATTAACGAGAGCATTTATTTAACAATTTGACTGCTATGGACGCATATATGCGTCTATCGAAAACTGTTGGAGTGGACTGTGGATGCACATATACGTCCAGTAAAGGTTATCAGCGGAGACTATGGACGCATATATGCGTTTGTGAATTACTTCTATATTATAAATTCAACAAAAATAAAAGTTATCATTGTTGAAAATAGACACATATACTTACGTTTCTTAGCAACGAGAATAAATAAAATTTCACTTATATTGAGTATCTACTTTTCTGTTTCTTGGAGAGTCACTTTTTTCAACGATAGACAGTTGTGATTACTGCAGTTGTATACCATAATAGTATAGTTCTGCAATATATAGTTTATTGTATTGCTTTTTATCACTGTGATACCTTCAAAATGTCGAATAGATTTAGAGAAATTATTACAACAGGCAACAGTGAAGTAAGTCAAGAGTCAGATTCAAATGAGGAATATAACAATGAGCTGTGTAAAATATACAAATATGTTCCATCGTCGTCTTATTCTGAAGATGAGTAAAACAATATAAATATTGAAATAGCTAACATCAAGTTGCATAATCAATCAGTACCTCGATAAAGTTTACGGTACGCGAAAAAATATTCGATCCGCAGTATTGAGCCGCGTGCCGTAAACACAGAGCATTTAAATCTGAAGTACTCCGAAGTTAAACGGTTAATTGAAAAATAAGTTTTCTAATCGCTATCGCATACAAGTAATTACTACTCATCAATATATACAATTTTGATTTTATAATTATATTGTCAGTTTAAGAAAATTAAGTTCTTAAGTATTTTTTAATTTCTACAGTTCTAGTTCATTAATTCAATAAGATTTTGAGTAAATTGTTTATGTAAAGAACATTGATTTAAAATGCTTGACAGACACATTCGACATAAATTTATTTAATAGTACTAGTTAACAAAATATTAGTGACAGAGAATGTTCTTTGTATTATTTTATATATTTTAAAATGGACAATTCAAAAACATAACCAAAAGCTAACAATAACTCGCGGTTTTCTTACAAATATTATCTTAAATTTTAATAATATATGTTGTTGTGACTATATGTTAGTCACTATTTAAATTAACTCTATCAGACATTTGAAATCAGACGTTGGATTCAAATGTTAAATTTGCTAAAATTGTCCTTATTCAGATGTTCGTGTAGTATAGTTACGAATCGTAAATTAATATAATATAGTTTGTAAAAGTTCTTAAGAAGCAATAATATAATACTACTAAAAAATGTACGTGCCTCACGCTATGTTAAATTCAAAACAAACTTATACAAAAACTAATTTCATTTTAATATGAATTGATATAAAATTATACACACTTTCGCCACAGCATTGGAAATAATATATATATATATATATATATATATATATATATATATATAAGGTACTTGCATTGAATGCCGCTGTTTTTTTTTGAGCATTTATTTCAATAACAAAATGTATGAATACATTAATCAAAGTATTTGCCCTCGGAAGTTATTACTTTTTCCCTTTTTCTGAAGTTGAATTCCGCCGACGAAAGAATGGTCTGTCGTTTGAGCCAATCCATTCAGTAACACAAATTTCGACTTCTCCGTAGTTATGGAAATGTGTATCTTTCAAAGCGTGTTGCATCGATCGGAACAGATGGTAATCGCTTAGAGCCAGGGGCTGAAAATATGCTGGGTGCGGGAAAACATCCCATTCGAGTTTTATCAGTGTTTATTTCACGGCTATGGCAACCTGGCGCCGAGCGTTGTCATGGAGAAAAATCACTTTTTGATGGGTGTTTTTGCATTAAATTATCATTCAAACCCTTCAATTGTTATCGATAACGTTCGGCGGTGATTGCTTTCTTCGGTTTCAACAGCTCATACTACACGACACTCTCCATATTCCACCAAATAGAGAGCATTATTTTGTGACCGTGGTAACCGATGTTTCGCTTTGATGTCGATGTTGATGGTTAACCAAGATCAATCTATGATTTTTTGAGTTTCAAGTTGTCGAAAAAGATCAATTTTTCATCGACGGTCACAATACTCTATAAGAAACCCTTCTTTTTATGCCTAGGAAGCAAAGAAATCGAGATGTGTAAATTATTAACAAAAGCATTTTCAGTCAATTCATGTGACAGACATTACCCTTCTCTCTAGATTTTTCCCACGAATTGTAAAGGTCGTGAAATGGTTCATTTATCGACTTTGAGCTGTTGAGCCAATTATTTGAGTGTTTCAGCAGGATTTTCTTCCAACAGAGTTTGCAATTGTTAATCTTCGAAATTTTTCGATTGATCTGGCCGTTGTTTGTCGTGAAAATCACAATCATCACTTTGGAATCTTCGAAATCAATCTCCATATACTATTTCCGATTGAGCAGATTCACCATAAGTTTTCGCAAGTAATCGATGAGCTTCAGTTGCACTTTTTTTCCAATGAATGTAGTGTAGAAGTACACATCGGAAAAATAACATATCACATTCCATTTTAATTCGGTTATAGAAAAGCACTTGTGTACACAAACGATGACGTCTGATGACTGAATTTTAGTGGGAAATGTTTTACACATCAAAATGATATAAGCGACATCTGTGACTGCCCACAACATATACACCTAGAGCCATTCACACGTGAACAGCGGTTTCCAACGCAAGCTCCTATTGTATATATATATATATATGTATATATATATGTCTATATATACATATATGTATATATGTCTATATATACATATATGTATATATATATATATATATACATATATGTATATATATATATATATACATATATGTATATATATATATATATAACATATATGTATGTATATATGTATATGTATAGATACATATATTTATATATATATATATATAACATATATGTATGTATGTATATATATATATATACATATATGTATAGATACATATATATATATATATATACATATATGTATATGTATATATATATACATATATGTATATATATATACATATATATACCTATATGCATATATATATATATATATATATATATATATATAAAATTAGGTGTTATTCTGTGTCTTTAAACTGAATCAACCAT
The DNA here is from genome assembly GCA_034766995.1 of Acanthacorydalis orientalis. Lineage (NCBI taxonomy): Eukaryota > Metazoa > Arthropoda > Insecta > Megaloptera > Corydalidae > Acanthacorydalis > Acanthacorydalis orientalis. The sequence continues at coordinate 31,743,881 of CM068318.1, read as the reverse complement.
ACCTCTTTTAAATTAAAATATTTTCTTAATGATTTATAATTTCAATGTGGTAAAATTAGCATTTAAAAATCTTACATATTTTGATCAGCAAAATGGCTTAACCTCACAAAACAGTAGTAAATCTGATGGCGTCCGAAAAACAGCAAATTAGACTTTCCATACTTTTTTCATTTCGGTAGAAAAAAATGCTATTGAAACCGAGGGAATGATTTGTTCAGCCTTGGAGGAAGGTGCTGTGATGCACACAATATGCAAAAAAATGCTAAAAAAAATAGGTCCGAAAATGCATTACGATTTTATTGTAATGCATTTGAAATCCGCCATTTTTTCGACAAGAGTTTCGTTACTTACCCGATAGATGGAGCAAAATGATATGGAAGAATAGAAGATAATTCGAGGATTGAAATTTAGTCCAATTTTCCGTAAACATTCATTTTCTATACAAAGGCACCGAATGAATTTTTGCATCTAACATATATATATATATATATATATATATATATATATATATATATATATATATAAAATATATTTATTTTTGTAAACACATTTATTATTAAAGTGGATATTAAACATTTATTTAATTTAACGCTTAGTATTTTGGATTTAATAATAATATTTTTACTGTTAACCTAAATATTCGGTATGGTAAATGAATGTTTAACCAGCTACAAAATAAAAATCAGAAAAGATTGTCTGGAACATTGATAGATTAACCGATTTAAAAGCCAATGTTTAAAGTCATTTAAGTTTCAAAAATTCATGCTATGGTCTGCTAGACTTATTTAAGCATTATTTTTTGCGAGATATAACATGATGTTATGCGTTTCACTGCGTTTAGATAAGCTTTAAACATGTCTCTATGTATATTTATCTGCTTATAAAACTGTTTTTAGACATGGGATATGTTCAGTTTTATTTCGGCTTGTTTCACTCGCCTCTATGCATAAAAAATGTAATTTGTTGTTATAAATTTAGTAGATATTAAAGAAAAAATAATTAAGTAGATATAATGTATTATTATCTACATAATTATTATCAGTATATATATATATATATATATATATATATATACTTTTCGCAATGTCAAAATTTATCAGATATACAATAAATATTCATTAAATTAAAATATAAATATTCATTTAATTGTATTTGATGTAAGTATTTTGCATTTGACATTTATATTTATTTAATAAATTTGAATAACCGTTTACAATGTTAGGTGCACGTCCGATTAGTTGCTAAGATAGAAAGACATGCAATAACGTGTTTGAAAAAACATTTGCATAAAAATGTACACCAAATGCATCGACTGAAACAAGCATTTAAAAGGTAAAATGTAAATAGTAACTTATAGTCATGTATATGTCATCAGTAAGTTGTGATTTTATTATATATTGAACATCATATGTGTTGTATTTAAAAAAAAATCATCAATATTTAACAATTGCATTACTTTTTAAACCCTCATTTCAAGATTATTGTTTTTTTTTAGTATTTTATACTAATATTATTTAAAACACACACACACACACATATATATATATATATATATATATGCCTGGAAAATTTACTTTCAAATTTTAGAAAAAATACAATAATAGTGTTCTTCAGGTGCAATATAAGAGTTGTATAAAAGAAAGTTTAAATGTCATACCAAATTGAGATTGATTTACAAAAACTTATAATATACTTATAATAAAAGCTATTTGATATAATTTGAAGTTATCTTTAATAATATACTAAGCCGCAAAGAAACCTCGAGAATTTTTCTCAGCCATTCGGCACTAGTGAAATGGGACGAGGCGTAGTGAGGTCCTCCTATTACATGTGCCTTATCATTTTCAATTGCCGTCATGGGTTGCACGGGTATGTACCATCCGTCCGTTATTGAAACATTTATCCGAAACAACAAATATGTGATCACCAAGCAGATAGCTTTTCGAATCTACTTTTCGCTTAGTCGAAATGATGCTGTTATGAACCGAAAACCCATATTGCTATGGGTTGCACAATTCAGTTTTACAGGTTCGACGTTAAACCGAAACACCTGGAAGTCCACGGCGCGTTTGGACGCCAGAAAATGTCAATGCTGTACGACAGTCCATTTTGCAATCTCTCAAACGTTCAGACCATAAACATGCTCCTGCTTTGGGATTGTCTAATCGAACTGTCATGAAAATTTTATACGCTGATCTTAAGTTCTATCCGTACAAAATGATAGTTGTTGAATGTTGAGAATAGAATAACATGTTGTGAAGCATGTGGCATGTTGGGTGGTCTGTACGTTCACCTAATCCCACCACTTGTGACTTTTTTCTTTCGGGTCATTAGAAAGCTTAGGTCTACAAACATCGCTCAACAACCATTAATGAAAGGAAGTTTGATATATACCAAAAAATGCATCGATAACTCCGGAAATGATCTGCCGAGTGTTGCGAAAATTCAGAAATAAACCACAAATGTGTTTTGCGAATGGATTCCACTATCTAGACAATATCATCTTCAAAACCAATAGAAAATACAATGTATTCCATCCACTTCTAGATAATGTAATCACATTTTGAATAGCATTTTCAATACCTTCTTTGTTAACCATTAAAAACTGAGAGGTTTTTTCATTATTCTGTATATATTCATTGTTCATTTCTTTTCCTTGAAGTCGCTATTTTTTCTTTTTTCCCACTGTCATTTTCGTCTATTTCAACAACGTCAAGTAAATATTCTAATCCAACTGACACTATCGGAATAGATGAAACCGGTAGTGAAAAAAAAAGAAAATAATGAACTCAAGATGAAGAAACAAGCAATTCAAATCCAAGTACACAGGTACGACACAAGTTACAAATATATATATATATATATATATTTGTTCTGTAATGTTTTTTTACTTTAATAACAAAAAAAATGAACATCATACGAACTGAACTCCTATTGTAATTTGTTCAAAACATTTGAAGTGCTGAATATATTTGAACTATCACTTTGAAAAAACATAAAAAATTACAATAACAATTCAATTATGGTCTTTGTGAGAGTAAAATCAACATCTCTATCAGAACACGAACCATACTGTTTGTGAATAAATGAATTAATTCACTACAATAACAAATCATCTTTCCTATTTCAAAACGAGCATATGAATTAGGATATTTAAATTTTTATTCCACAAATATGCTAATGATATGAATTCGTTTCTTGGTCAATAGCGAATTTATTTTTGAACTAACAGATGCTACGCCCAAATTCGGCTATTAAACCATGTTCTAATAATTTGTGATACTGAATATTATATATAATATTATACAGCATACTGTTTAAGAGCCGAAAATGATCGTAACTGAATAAATCAGCAATAAATTAAATAAACTGAGTTCATAGTAAGTATCTTTTTAAGATAGTAAATAGGGAATATTGAACATCTCCACAATTATGTTAGACGTAGACAAGTTTAATACATATTTGATGTTTCTACCAAATTCTGCTCTGTTTCATGGTGTATTTTTAAATTTAATTAATATTTTGTAACAATTGACAGTAATAGACTATTACAAGCTCTAAATGATAGAAAGTAATTGATTTCTTCTCAATTCGCGAATATTTCATTTCAATATAAAATTTGGGCTCCTGAGATTTTGTTTCTAATTATTTTGATATACTCTTAAAATTTTGTTATTTCCAAAAAACAATTGTTACTTTAAAGAAAATGTATTGCGTATACAACAAATCTATGAGAGCATTCCCAAACTGTTAAAAGAAACTAAATTTAATACTATACTAGGTTTGATTACAAACGTTCAGACTATGTACACAGTTAAATATTTAGTAATAGAAGGGAGAGATAATTAATGACGATATGATGCGGCCATAAGTTGTAAATTGATTGCCATAAAGTTAGTATCAAAAAATCAGTTCTTTCAAAAGTTGTTGTGGTTTTTCATAATTAGATTTTCTTAAGGTCAGAAATAATTAAGGTGGAACTGATTTAAGAGCAGCGGTATTGAATGGTTTAGATGCTTAAAAGAAAGCAGCATTTCAACCAAAGTTAAAACAGATTAGGCATACCTCTGACTTCCAGAACCGATAAAAAGATTATCAGATTTATCAAAATTCGCGTATAAATAGACCAAGCAGTACATCAATATTTTTGTTTTGAGATTTTAAAAACGATTAAGGGACTGAATCAGAAAGAAGCATCATGAAAATTGTAAAAATGGATCGTGGATGTTGCAAAACGATAACTCTCAACTTCTTGTTTGTCTTTTAATTCGTCAGTTTTTAGCAAGGAACCAAGTGCTTATTTTCCATCTACTGTTCTCATTAAACATCCCTGTATGACTTCTTTTTGTATCCAAAACTAAAGCGCCTTTTACAAGGACATCGTTTTCAAACGATTGAAGAGATAAAAGAAAATTTGGAAGCTCATGTAGGAGCAATTTTCAAAATTTCCTATAAGGAATACTTTCAGAAGTGAGAGAAGAAAACGTGAAAAGAGTGACGAGAAGAAAACGTGTTGTCAACAACATGTAACTTTTGAAAAGGAATATTTCTAAGGCAGATATTTTAATTTAAAATATTATCTTATATATAAAATCATTTGACGATAATTCGGGTATTATTTGATTAAACTCGTATATAGTGTTCGATTTTGATTGAAAATAATTTTCATTTAATATTTGTTCAGAAAACAAACTAGTGAATGTTTGTGTAGTCATGAACTTTCTGAGCTATACACCCAGTCTATGAAAATCAATTATTCATTTATTTTAATCTATAATGTATAATAATTATATAACACTAGGTATACAATCTATATATATATATATAGTATATGACTAATAATATACTAAACTTAAAGACAATATCGAGAATCGACAACCAAATGTCAAAATCGGAACCGGAGTCGAAATTAGTCTTCCATTTTCATACCTCTCTAATAAAAATTATAAACCACATAATTATAAAATTGAAAATATACTATTTTACTGAAAAAAGTAATTTAAGAAATGTATTCCTTTAATAAATAAAAACAAATAACCAATTTTTTATCGAAATAATATGCTATAGTGGATTAATAATGAATATAATTACTCGTACATAAAAGGAACACTAAGAATATATATATATATATATATATATATATATATATATATATATATATATATATATATATATATATTATATAATATTCTTCCTACATTTCGTCACATAATTTTCTTAAACGCAAATCAACATCTTTTCCATTATGCTATATCTTCCAACGTTTATACATTCTATAT
>CM068318.1:31718602-31733602 GCA_034766995.1 Acanthacorydalis orientalis | reverse complement strand
AGAATACATTCTTACACAAGAAACGTAAAGTGTTTTGAGAAAATGAATTAAATATATATATTTAATAATGTACCACTCACGTAAAATTAATTTATCAATTCCCTGTTATACGTTCGATTATTTTGTAAAAAAAAATCGATTCTCATATAAAGAAAAATGTTATAAATATATAATAACTGCAATTTATTATATGAATTTCAAAAGAAAAAAATCTTTTTTTGATATCTAAAGATTATATTATGTATTAGTCTGATTATTAATTGTAAATAAATGTTATCATCATCGAATTTTAAAGTTAATCGACGACTAACTGTATTGAAAAAAATAACAAACCAAACTAAAACCATAAACATAAATAATAACTTTGCATTTAAAAATAGAATTTTAATAAAAAAAGAATGAAATCATTTTATTTGTGTCTGTTTATTCGTTTCAAATAAAATTCTCCAAAATTCTTTTTTATCGCATCTGATACAAAGAGCGATACTTTGTTTATATATTAATATATGCACGATCGAATTTTCTTGTTTTCCATTTTAATATATAATATATCAATATATAATACTCATGAGGATATGTATATATATATATATATATACACATATATATATATATATATATATGTATATATATATATATATATATATAAAGAGAGGCGTGGTTGTGATATATTTACATCGACAGAGATTTTTATGCGCGTCTACAACTTTTTGTCAACGTTTTGTCTGCTAACACGATTTTGTTACGAATTGTTTTAAAAGTTTATCATCTTTTTCGACAACAGTGTGGAGTTTGTTTCTTCTCCTGAATATGTTCAGCTTTTCAATACATAGTATTTTTCTTATATATCATTTTGTAAATATTGTATATTGCATTAAATTCTGATTGTACAATGTAATTTAATGCATCAAATTATAATTTTCAACATCATTTTTTATTGAATGATAAAATCACCGATAACATTTTTTCCATTACGACGGTTGATATGTGGGATGGCGTGTTATCCTTGTGAAAGAGAACTTTTTTGCGCGCCAATCTTGGCCGTTTTTGTTTCAGCTCTTCTTTCAAGCGGTTCAATGATGTTGCATAATAGACTGCTATTATCATTTTCTCCTACGTTATGTAGTCGATTAGGATGATTCCCTGGGATATTAAAAAACATTGGCCATCATCTTCCAAACCGACAAAACCGTATTCATCTTCTTCAGCGCACTTCCACCAATTATTGTCTACTACTTTACCTACTGCTTCAACTCAGGTGTGTAGAAGTAGATCCACGGTGACAAATCGACGCAAAAAGACTTGATTGTCATTTTCCATTTTTGCGGGAACTGCTACAATGCTTGTTTCAAACATCTGTAGAACGTAAACAACGCGTTGTTTCTGAAATTTCGCCAATGCTAGTTAGGAAAATGACACTTGATAGCCGCGGTGTTATCAAATAAATGGTGGTGCATCATCATAGAAATTTACCAAACTTATCAAACGACCCACATAAATGGAAAAATAGTATACAAAGAATGAATTATCTTTCTGTTTTCTGGGTTTAAATCTTATTATTAAATAATAAATATTATTCTACACGGATTTCGAAATTTTTGTATATAATTTTCGAGTGTATAAGAAAATGGATTCGCAGAATTTGGATAAGATAAAATATGTATAATAATAAAGATGAAACGCAAATATTAAATCACATATACTATATACACTAAGATATGACAATATATACCCAGATCTATAGGTAAAAATTGTGTGTGTGAATCAGTTGCTTCTAACGAGGACTGAGATTCGAATTTAGCTTTTATTGTGTAAAAAAAACATGAATTCAATATTTTATACACATTTGTAAGGCATTTATGTAATTCTTCATTTGAAGATAAAATTATAACTTCTTCATTAATTATTATTATAAATCAATCCAAAAGACTAGATCTGGTCAATATTGGTTGGTTAGTTTTCTGAATCGGAATACAGACATTTTTTCAATTGTTTGAACTGATTTTTATTACAAGTCCTTGCGGTGTTGAGATTATTCAACCTCAAATTAACATATTTAGAAATATTTGGCAAGAGGATCGATAAATACAAAATTAAAGCATCGAATATTTATGGTATCGTCAAAACATGAACATGTAAATAGATAAAAAAATGCTGGAGTTTATGGATATTAAAAGTACGACTTCAGAATACAGAATAAATACTTTAATTATTGTTTATAATAAATGAAATGCTCAAATAAAGAATAGTTACTTGATGATTGCAGAGATATAGGTAAATGATGACTGTCGCAATACATACTGTCGAAAGTAATAATTTCGACATGCCCACAACCTTGCACTTACCGACTTATATCATATAACTATGCAATCCGTTGTTTGCAATATATATAGATATATAGATACATATGGCGCCAATATTAAACGCAATGAAAATCATTTCAGGTATTTCAGTTTATGACAAGAAAAAAGTAAAAATTATTTAGAAACTGGAGCGAATGAAATTTCTAACTGAATTTTTCCTGCACTGTACGATTTAGTTCATGCAGGAAATGGATTTTCTATATGATTTATAACGCTATTTCAACGAAGATTAATTAAAAGATCTACCTTCAATGAAAATTTACATTGAGAATTAGTTTTTGATCTGCAGTCTAATTTCAAACGCGTTTCTTAATTAAACTATGTGTATTTTAGTGGAAATTACAGTGCAATTTTTTTACAAAAGCACACTTTTTTAAGTTTTATTTTATTTTAGTAGAAACTATCTAGTATCAATAATAGTTACATATTTCATAACAATATTTCAATAATTTATTATTTTGTTACTTATATAAGGTTAGCAAGTACACATATAATAGGAGTATTTTTTGAAAAATTGTAATTTCACATTATTAAATTTGAATAAAATATATATTCATCCATTTTGCTTTATTGGTTAATCAATTTTATCTGCAAGGAAAATGGATAATTTTGAATGTTTTACTAACATAAAATAAGTACCTGAGATGGGACATACAAACATTTAATAAATAATTATTGAAATTAATTAAGATATAATTTATAATTAATATTTTTATATAAACAAACAGTTTATTTATTTTACTTAAAACTGCATCATCGAATATCCCCGCCATCCCCTATCAAATAGCTGTCATTAGAAGCTTTTAATATATGTTTAAATTATATGTACAAAACGAATTTCATAGAGATCCCAATTTATATAATAACGTAAATGTAATACCTATAATGTAGAGATATTTTTACAAGCATAAAGTTGTAAATTACTTAATGACAATTATTGATTATATCTTAAATAACATCATAATAGCGTTTTTTGACATTTTTTAATAATAAAGTATATATTTAGTGATAAAAGAAGATAAAATATGAAAGAACATACTTCTAAGGGTTCATAATATTCTTTTAAAACCTTGAACGTTATAATATCTATTAAAACAGGCTATGAGTTTATATATATATATATATATATACATATACATAAACCCATTCTTTTTAATATATATTTAATACATTAATGTACAATAGTTGTAGCATAATTATACCGCACATCAGCTAATTAATAGATAAATAATAAGAAAAGTATTTTTATTCTATATTTTAATAAAACTTTAATCAGTTAATCGGTTAATAATTAATAGTATTATTAATATATTGCACAATTGAATTATATAGTATTCGATTTTATGACATACCTAACCTTTCTATTTATTTAAATACAAACTAAGGATAATTTCGTTGTGAGATTATATAAAATATAGGTTTTAAGAAAAAAACATCTTCTTTTACATTAAAACATTTGTAATTTTATTCAAATCTCCTTTGAAGTTCTTTTTATAATTTGTATATATAATTTAATTATTCATGACGTTTACTAGTTACTGGAATAGTAACTAGGAAATAGATAGTTGCGAGTGTAATTTACAAATTTAATTACACCAGCTTTCAAGAATATTCTCTTTGATATAAAGGCAAAAGCTAATCATTAATATATTTAAAATAAACTTTAAAGTAGTGGAATTTTTGTAACGAATCTAAATGTAAATATTTTAATAAGATTTTCAGTAGCGATGTTGAGAAATAAATAAAAAAAATATATGATGAAACTAGCAGTAAGAATAAGATATACATACTTCATATATTATACCTATACTGATTCTCAGTATGTTTCATATTTTGATAATTTTACATGAATTTACTACAAATGTTTTTTTTGAATTTGTAAAATTAATAAAATCGTGTTAATAATGATAAAGTTATTGCAAGGAACTGTTAAAATTTGAATTATTTTCTTTTTAATAATAAAGAAGAATTATATTATGTATACAATATGTATGTTGATTTATATTTATCTATCTAATTATTTATTTTTGAAATCTAATTATTAACTTGGTAATTTAGAATTGCATCTAGAGCAATTCAAAGGTACAGAAAAATCATGCCTTTATTCAAAGGGGTCAGGTCTCATAAACTTACTTCTATTATTCAGTATCAAAGCATCCGAAAATATTTTAATTTATTATATTGTGAACTAATAGTTTTAAACCTTAAGTATTATAACAAAAGAAATTTAAACTGTGTAACACTTGGAATTGGCATGCCTCCTGAAACGATATATAAAACAAGCACACTATGCACTACAATTTATTTCAATTTTCACAAACAATTTAAAATATTAACTTGGTAGAAAAATAAGTGAGGTTTATGAACTCCAAATTCGTATACATTTTTCTCTTTTTGATTTTTCTAGCTTTTCTAAGTGGTCCATAACTGTTGGATGACTAGTGCATAACTTTTGTGCAAGCTCTAGAATTGTTGTGCGTGGTTCTGATTCAACTAACGTCTTCAATTGGTCATTATGAACTGAAGAAAAATGCCCGCTATCTTTTTCATCTTCAATGTTCTCGTCCCTAGCACGAAACTTGTGAAACCACCATTGTATCGTACCCTCCGTAACAGTACTCACACCAAAAGCATCGTTTAGTTTACGAACAATTCTGCACGATTTTTTTTGCACGAATTTTAGATGAAGCGAGTCTGCTTATACGACATAGATCTGCCTATATGTAGCCGTTCCTAGGGGCGTCTAGGGCCCCGACAACAGCTTGAGTCATCTTATTAAATTTAATATTGGCTTATGACTTAGTAGACTATCGCGCTTTCGTGCTCAAATCCAGGAAAAATATGAAAAATAACAATTCTGCTGCTTCACCACCCGTTTTAAACGCATACAAGAAAATGGTCCTATTTGTTCATTTCCATCTTTAATTCAATAGCCCAATTTGAAGCAAAATTAATAATAAAAACAAAATTGATGTTACCAAAATACAGATCAAAAAATGAACTTCAAAATGAGATTAATATAATCACAATGAAATGACATTTTCATAGAAAAAAATTAAACTTAGAACTCAAAAAAAATACAATTATTTTCCTATCAACCTAATTGTTTGTTTTAACATAATTTTATAAACATTAAAATTTATACAGTATGTTAAATTGAAGATATACTATTTTGGTGACAAATACCCTCTGATATTTTTTATCTCTTAAGAATATTCTATTATTTAAAACAATTATAATTGTATGTATTAAGTATTTTTTAGTATTTTTCTTCATTTTTTTTAAAATAAATGCAAAATATTGATAGATAATAACTACAATATTAAGTAAAAAAATATTTATTGCGAAAGAGAAGTGGAATGATTATCTCTAGATGACATATCATATATCTATATAATTTTCTTTTATTTACATCTATAAATCTGTATACAAATTTAGGGAACACATTTTTAAAATATCTGCATCGTTTTATTTCTTCTTATATTTCCCTCTCACTCTCCATATATATATATATATATATATATATATATATATATATATATATATATATATATATATATTAAAAGAAGTAAAATTGATTGCAAATGTGGATTATAAATGTAAAACAATTAGATTAAATTTAAATTAAACATATATGAAATAATAATTTAAACTAAAGATATAATACCAGGAAATTCGTTTCATCCGAAAAGAAAATTCATCGATGAATAAAAAAAATAATTAAATTTTCTTAAAGACAATGATTTAATGCAAAATAAGATATTTCAGTAACGTTCTTCTTATATCTACTTAAGGATTTGTCAGTAACATCTGTAGAGAAAAAATACTATTTTAAAGCTTTGTAATCTCATGTAGGCGGTCAGAATTAAACACAATAAAAAAATCCAATGAAAGGAATTGCATTATCTCTTTCTCTTCCTCACTTTGTGTTCTAATTTTCATATTCTTTAAAAATGTGTCGTTTGAATATAAAGCTCTTTGAATCATTAGTGAAATTTAATTCTTTGATTATATCACTTTATCTGATCAGGAGTATTTGTTTTATTAACGTTTTTTACATAGTTAAAATTGAATTAGATATTTTTCTTCCTTATAATATGTACAGAATATCAAAAATAAAACAACTTTTAAAGGAAACTAATATGAACGCTTAATACAAAGATATTGAAATAGTAATCTGTATATTATTATAGAAATGCAAGAACGTGCGACACATTTTTTTTATATCATGCAATCAGTAATTTCATTTTTTTACATTTTTATTCATTCTAGCTACTTTACTTTTAATTATTGTATAAATAAACAACTTTGTCCAATATCTCGAACAATCTTGTAATTATTTGTTCTACAAGATATTGAAAATCGGTCTACAAATAATATTCCTAATATATTAAATATTCTTATGAAATTTATTAACAAAACAACTCTAAGAGCATTTTTTTCACAACTGAATTATTTTCTCATTCTATAAACCATATTTTTAAGTAGAAATCAAATCAAATAAATAATTCAATAAATGTTTATTAATCATTTTTGGTTGGTACTTATGTGCATTTCGATGACAACATGATCATACACAGAGAACTAATCAAACAGATTTTTCTGTACAATAATGCTCTGATAATGATATAATCATCATCTTAATGCACATAAGTAACAATCCAAAATTACCGATAAATATTCATTGGATATTTTTTGATCGGAAAAAAATATTTTGTTGTTAATGGGGTAAAAAATAATCCATTGTATGAAAACGAATTTAGTCACAATGACAGGATTTTTTTGTGTTAGGTTGGTAGAAAGTAATTGTGGTTTATGATCTTCAAATTCTTATACATTTTTCTCTTTTTTGATTTTCTTAACTGTTTTAAGTGGTCCAGAATTGTTGAATGACTAACATAAATTTGAGTTCTCAAATTGTTTTGCATGGGTCTGATTTAACTAACGTCTTCAGTTGGTTTTCATGGAGTGAAGAAGAATGCCCGCTACTTTCTTCATCTTCAAGACTCGTCCCCAGCACACAATTTTTGGAACCACCATTGTACCGTACATCTCTTAACAGTATCCACAATAAAATCATAGTTTAGTTTATAAGCTGTTTTTGCTACTTTACCACCCGTTTTGAACTCATACAAAAATGCTTTTACTCGTGTATACTTACATATAAATATATTTCATTTTAAATTCAAGAGTTCAATTGGAAGAAAAATTAATAATAAAACCAAAGTCAATGTTATCAAAGTACAGAACGATAAATTCGATTTAAAATGACATTAATAAGAACATGATGAAACACTTTCATTGAAAAAATTAAGATTAGTATTCATAAAACAAATACCGCATTTATTTTCACATCAGCCTAATATTTAAATGTACTTTTTTTTCAAGCAACTAACAAAAATTCTTCATGTATTGTAAAAGAAAATAATGTTAAGCCTGAAATGGACTTCAAAAAGCTTCATAATTCTAAAACATGATTTCGTAAAAAAAAGGAAAACAGGGAAATAAAAATAATAGTAGTGAGGAATAAATTTTTGATAAATAACAATAAATATAAAGACTTCAAACTGAAATATTCATGATAATAAATCCGGTTAATTATTGTACATTGAATTCAAACTGCAATTTATCTAATCTCATCAGTCAATAAGACTGAAAATAGGGTTAGACTGAATGAATACTGTTTTTTACTTTACTTTTATGTTTTTATTAAAATAAATAATGTATCTATTGAGTTTTATTTTATATATTTTTTTTATATATTTCAAAAGATCATATTATAATGTAATATAATAAAGCATGTATATTATTAAAATTAAAATCATCAAAATATAAAATATTTCTTTTATTTGTAAATTCTGGCCATTTTATTTTCCTCTTTTAACAAACAATGAAAAAAGTGACAAATTACGTTCAACTACGTATAACTAAAATAATTACTATAACACAAGTAAAACATTAAGTTTTTTTCTGACTGAATATTTAATCTTATATTATTTTTTATTTGTTACACATTTTTTTTGATACAATCAGTGTTTCGGACTGGTTTTGCTTATATAAAAAAACATATTTCATCGTTTTTGACAACATATTCGATTACAATGGTTCGTTCGCTACACAACTTCCCTCCACGAACCAATTAAGTCGTATACCGGTAGTCGGATGTATTTAAGGACGGTTTCAAGCCATACACTATGTAGCACGCACATAACAGATGCTTTTTCAATGTACAAGCACAATTTAATGTTTATATATATATATATATATATATATATATATATATATATATATATATGATAATATTATTCTTTATACAGAGTGTTTGAAAGGTAGATTTAAAGCTTTTATTGGTTACCATTTCGGTTTGATGAGTTTGATTAAATTGGAATTTGATATGTGAAGAAATCGGACGTAATTAGTTTATTATGCAAGGTTGTGCAATTAAACAATCTGTAATATGTAATTATTAACGTGCAATTATTGTAAAAACATATTAGTAAAAAAATGTCTTCAATTTGAGTAGCGCTTAGAATACTGTGAAAATGTCAGTCATAGTATTGTCCCAAGTGAGCGATATTTCGATTAGTAAACGGATAGTTCAGTTCTATTCAGTTCAATGGTTCAGTTCTAAAACGGAAGTTCAGTGGCAGACAGACTAAACTCTGGATGTATTCGCACCGAACACCAATATAGAATATATAAAGTTTTGTATCAAAGTCTGGATGAAACAACTATCACCTTCATTATAGACATCATGTTCAGAAACTGGAATTTTTTCAATTATATGGAATATTTTGAAAAAAAACTAATACTTCTATATAAGATACAATTAACATAAATATTTCAACTCAGATGTCACAAATGCCACCAAGAACACGGTAATTTATTATTGCAGCCCAACATAGACAACCGAGATACCAATAAGCAAAGTAGCCAATACTAGTCTTATAAAAATTCACAATCAACCAATAAATGGCCGTACCATCCAAATCGAGTAACAATGTGGTGTGGTATATGGTTCGAAAATGTCATTGAACCTTATTTTTTAAGAACGCTCTAGGAAATGCTGTTATAGTGGCTAGTGAACGTTATTGTGAGATGATTAATAACTTTCTAAGACGAAAATTGGACCCATTGAATTTAGAGAATAACTGATCTGTAGCTAGCTCTAGAGATCTAGCTAGCTCTATATCGCGAACAGCGCGTACCGAGATGGAATTATTGAATGCCATGTTTCCAAATCAATTCATCTCAATGTTCGATGACGTTTATGTGTCATGAAAATAAGCAGATTTAACACCACATTTTTTTTATGGGGATGTCTCAAGAATTTTTTTTATGCAAATAAGTCAGAGATGATTGAATGTCTCAAAGAGAATATTAGTTACAAAACTGGTAAAATAAATATCGACCAGGAAATATGCTAAATGTACAGAAAAACGTTGAAAGACCTCGGTTGTGTGCCATGGAAGACATGGCCATTTGACTAAAATTCTTTTCCATATGTAATTCCTAAACCTAAATGAAGTAATTATTTAAAAAAGAGTATGTGTAACACAGTGAAACTTCTTTACCATCAGTTAAAATGTAAAGAGTTTTAAGAGCAGTTTCACTTTTGTTTATTGTTATTTTAAGAATCAGTATAGGAGAGGACAAAAAGTAAAATTCAGTATAAGAGGAAGACTGTAAGTATGAAACAATAAGATTTTAATTAGAAAATTAACATTATTTTTATTATATTTCATCAACTTCTTTGATTTCTTCTAGTAGGGATTCAATTGTTACAACTGATATTATGGGCTTATGATAACTGAAATATGACATGTATACTTTTGATTGTACGTTTTGAAGATATCACGAAAAGAGAGCATCTATAGTAGTACAAGATTTTGTCATTGCGATTAGATAAGTATTTATACTTAAATTTAGTTCTTCACGTAGAAAATTAACAAGCAGCGCTGAATCTTCTGACGCGAAAAAATTCAATGAAAAGAAAATATTTTATAGCATGTAAAAATCTTTTTAAAAATAAATATTTATAATATGGCCAAAAAGAGTGTGTACCACATACACGTACATAGATATATTTTTCTAAAATTCTACACCTGTACTTAAAAACTAAAAAGTTATTAAATCCAAATAAAATTATATAACTAATATTAAATAACATTCAATTATAAAAGTGCATTAATTCATCCGAACTCAAAAAAGAAACTCTTATAGAAAATGAAAATCTATTTAATCCTTTGTAACCGGGTAGAAGAAGAATATTAATTTTTTTAACAAATATTTTTCGATTAATTGAAGATTCTTTTATCGTAAAGAAAATAAAAATTGCAAATGTGTCAATTACAAGAAAAAATATGTTGATACAAATTAGCCATTAGAAATTTCTCATCTATCTAATATATCGTGGAAAATCATTGATAATATTCGAGAAAACATAAATCTCTTGATTGCAGACATAATTGTAAGCGGAAAAATTTATCACAACTGAAAATTTACAGAAATAGTATTACTGTTGAGTGAAAATTTTTTAAACAGTCAAGTGTACACAAAACGGTGTCATGTCAGTCACATCTTGCACCTGAACGTCAGTCTCTTCCACTTGCTTTACAAACTACATACTGTGCTCGTTGACCATGGATCTGACGGTTTCCCTCTTGAAAATAAGACGTCGATCGGTGTGAATTTGGACTTCTCGTCGAAGATGTCTTTGGAGCAACTTTCTGACAATATGTGAATCCAATATGTTTGTAGGCAGCAAGACTCATTCCTTTATGATTCACACGGCAGTAAACAGCGTATGTGTTGTAGGTTGTAAAATCGAAAATATGGAAGTAGTCTTTTGCACCATTTAACTGTTTTTCTTGGCATTTTTTTGACAGGAAATCATTTTTGGGCAAGAAAAAACTAACTAACCAATGAGTTAAAAATCGCTGCACACAGAATTTTCGAATTTTTTTGCGATACACGTGAAGAACATAGACTCTTGAAATTTTTTATACGCTTCTTCCCATGATGAACTTTTGGAAAAAAATATTATTCAACCCAATTCTCAAGTTCATAGTTTTTAAACAAAAAAAACGTGATTAATCTAATATTTGAACGACCGTAATTTTTTTTTCTAATGAAAGAAAGATACATTCAATCTCATTAGAAAGAGATTAGTGAGTTTTAAATATATCATCTAAAAGATAGCGCTCTGATACCATTGTTTCTTTGGAAAACATCAATGGATTCTTAGTTCCATACACGGCTTCAAAGCATTAAAAAATTAGACTGAAATAACTGTTCTACAGACTCTTTTCTAAAAACTGTACACATGTATTTTACAGTAAGAAAAATAATTAAATCATATAAAATCAGATATCTACAAAAGTGCTATATAAATACATATTCAATTCTTACGTAAATGCGGAGAAACTGAAATTCCTGGAAATTTTATTTGTAAAGTGGTTGTTTCTGTATCAAATTACCTTATTACACAATCGACTTTGTTACTAAATATTCAATAAGAATCTATACACAGATATAAATGAAAGCAAATTAAAGCAAATTTATTCATTTAATGTACGTTGCCATCGCCTACGTTTACATAAAATCTTTCTTTATATACAACCTAAATTTAATATATCTGTACACTAGAACCAATCAATATATTAATGTTTCATTCCCTAATAAATCTATTTTCTGGATAAAAGAATTACATTCTTTTTAAAAATTTCTTTAAATATATTTTCAAACTTTATTTGTGTAAAAAAGATGGTTTATTAAAAACAACATTTCAAGTTAAATAATATTTATTATTTAAAAGTGTTTTCATTCAATTAAAATATAATTTAAACATATTTATGAAACATACTATTTGGAAATAATGCTTTGTTTAAAAATGGTGTATTCAAAATTATAAATTCAATTTTCTCATATTATATTTCTCGATATCAGATAAAGTTAACGATAGACATACTTCTCGCATATTAATAATGCTTAATAACTTGCATTCGTACATTAATAATTTGCTTATTTTTTATATATTACATCTCTATGTAAATAAAAAAGAATACAAAGGAATAATTTATTATTTTACGATTAATTTATATTATTGATAATTTTAAATATTTATATTAATTATTAATATGTGAAATACAAAATAACCCCTAAGTGTGTTTTTTTTTTATTTTCAGAGATAAAAATAATAGAAATATTAAAACATCTTGTTTTTAGTCAGTATTTAAATAAAGGTACAATGTATATTTGTACGACATTTTCGCAAAATTCATCTCATCGCACTAATACATTTTCTATGTAAAATACAAAATTATCCCTAAGTATGTTTTTGCATTATTTGCAGAGATAAAAATAATAGAAATATTAAAACATCTTAGTATTTAAATATAGGTACAATGTATTGTTATATGCCATTTTCGAAAAATTCCTCATCGCACTAATACATTATCTCCATTTAAGAATATATCTTATCTTTATCTAATATCCATTTACATATTTTATCATAACATATTTATCGTTGTATTTTCACACTTTGTTTATTTTATAATTCACAACGAATGGGACACTTGTTAGAAACACAGATTATTTTTCTAGCACAACATAATAATGTTTCAAATTTCATTTCGTACTCGAATTTTACATAAACAAGTCTAAAAATTGGTATGATTTTAATCTTTTACTCAAATACCGCTTCTTAGACAACATTGTATTTTATCATGCAGAGTTCCATTATTACGATATTTGATTCATGCATAATATTTAGTTGAGATATTATAACTGTTGTCTATTTTAATAATAAGTATTTATGTTATAAATAAAATAATGTCAGAAAAGATAAATAATGACTTCAAAGCTAAAATAATATTTTTTTTTGATTGACTTATAATTAAAGTGCATGATCTTATACAATCAAGAAGGCCTTTGAGTCTCTAGTACAATTATTACATATCAGGGCCACGGATCGTGTCGTTAAAAATTCTTATTATTTCATAAATAGGCATTTTTTAAGTATGAAATAATTTTTCTTTACAATTTTTCGCATTTCTATAAACAGAACTTAAGAATGGTTACGAAGACACTCTCTGACAGGTCTAACTATAGTGATGGTTTGAATTATTAATGATTTAAAGTCCTAAAAAACTGGAAGATAAACTTAAAAGGCGTATTGTTATTATAATTTCCACAACTAACATATTCCTATTTGTTGATGATCAGTTCATTTTGTCAAATCATGAATGCAGTAACCAAGAAGTTAGTATTAGATTAAGATTAACCAACCATAGTTTGAACACGTTCTAAAAAAATTGTAATCTAAATTATAATATATAGTGTTTAATTGAAGGCTTCTCAGCATAGTCAATCAGTGTGAATAGAATCATTATCTTAACACTATAGATAACAAATCAGGTTACAGATAATATTAAAAAATGGTAGAAGAATTTCAATTTTTCTTCAGAATCATAATATTATCAGTAAAAGAAGCATTTAAAAGCATAAGAAAAGTTGTTATAAATGATAAAGAATGAGAAATATTTTTTTTGTAGAAATGTTCTAGGAAAAAAAATTCAGCGGTATTTACGGAACTTGAGAAAAAAATTCCGGATAATAAATTGCTTCTTACAAAGTTCCAAGAAAAAAGAGATTTGCAGTGGATTAAAAATATAACATTCTGGAAAAAATAGTTTAGTACTCTAAGATTTACTCAGATGAAAGTCGATGCTGGAAAATCGTTGATAGAAGATAAATATAAAGGCTTTAAAATACTCTTTCAGTCAATTGTAAAACATTATATTCAATACTGTAGAGTATGTTTCAAGAAGTATGATGATCCAGGACGCAATTTGACATGCTATACGGTCATCCTGTATAGTCAACAGTGGAAATTAAAATACGGATGAAAATGTTGTCGTTTTAAAAAGTAAAAGTTTGTCATTATGATGAGAACAAGTAATAAAAAGATATATCTCTATGTGAAGTTAACCGTTTGTCACATACCACAGAAAACTGTCGACGGAAAAGTAAAAGTTAGTTTTATATTTTTCTTTCTCGGTAGTATAATTACCTAGTATGGAACCTGACTGGGAATGTAGGTCATATAGTTCAACAAAAAATTGGTTAAACCGCACGGATAATTGAAAACAATTAACAAAATATCTGTCTAAAGAATAGACTATTATAACAAAGATTAACTCAACTGCCTGAAACAACGCTAGAAAGAAAAACTTATTGGAAAAGAAATCAACTTGATACTATTCATTAAGAATAAGACAACAATAAGAATGTTATTATATTTAGTAAATTAAAGTGTTTGAATTTAAGTACTCCGTCTCTCTTCTTCTCTCGTTATATATATATATATATATATATATATATATATATATATATATATATATATATATATATAGTATAATAAAAACCCTCACTTCTATACAAGTGGAAACCGCACTATATATATATATTATAGATATGGTACGTTTTCAATATAATGATGAAACACTTATAAAGACTCTGTCATAATCAGACTTCCGTCTATAAAAAATTGCGACCATGTCGACATCCCAAATTCATTTTCGTTTTATAAATAACACAATAGCAATGTACGTAGCTACATAGCATGTGTTTATGT
>CM068318.1:31621102-31713602 GCA_034766995.1 Acanthacorydalis orientalis | reverse complement strand
ATATAATAACGACTTCTAAAAAAAGTTATATTAACCAAAAAATCTTACTCTAGTTATTAATAACTTACGGATAAGAACATCTTGGACCTATTCTCTTGACAAATGCTGAATCTGATCGCAGAACAAAATCAAATATTTATAACTCGTATTTTTATTTTTTTTGTCTTGATTTTTATTGCGAATAAACAACATTTTCTAACAGTTTGATTTAATATTTTATTGTCTCACAAACTTTTAGTTCTCTTAAATTTCAATGTGCACATATACACACAATATATGATCTAATATTATAAACTATTCTATACAATAAACAACTGAATTCGCTTAAAATGAAACATGTTCAAATATCTTCGCAATGTATATAAGACAATAACCATGTAATACGCCTACTTGATATCATATAGAATGTGAAAACAGGTACACTGATGAAAAAATGTTGAATAGGGAAAAATAAAAAATATATATTTTAAATGAAAACATGTTTTGCAAGTGAACTTTCACTCTCCGTGCAACATAAAAAAATCTAATCAGAATTATTATTGATTATTTTGATGGCATGCTATATTGTCACAGAGTTTGTTAATGATTAATCTTTATCCAGACTTTTAACCATGAAAATAGTTACATAACAACTAATTTTGTATAGTTTCTACATCATAAGTAGAAACTACACAATATTGGTACCAATTTCTATGAATGCAACTATAACAAGTATGCCATAATTAATCAAAAATAAAATTTAAATATAAAACCGTATAAATACGTAAAAGAAACAAATATCATATGTATACTATGGTATCCACTGAAAGTATGAAAAATGTAAGTTGTACGTACTTGTATGTTAAGTTTATGAATACCCTTAATAATAGGAATATAAAGTAACCATACTGATACATACAAATGCAAATAAATTACTTATACGTTTTTATCGTTATGATGAAAAAGAATACAGCCTTTTTTATTCAAAATATAAATATAGATTAAAAAGAGCAGCTAATATTATAAATAAAATTAACTTTAAATGAAAAACTGCTGGTATAAAATATTTTATAATTGTTTTAATATATTAATTTAAAAAAAAAAAAACAACGAATTTCATTGTTTTTAAAATACTCTCATAATTATAAGGAATCGGGGTTTCTTCACAAATCGCTCAACGATATATTAACTTCATAGAAAATAAAACCACTGAATTAAAAGAATTTGAGCCCTTAATCATATTCATTCGACGATATTATTCAGTTCACATTTTTAAATTTATTAAAAATCGTATAAAATTGAAAAATATACAACATATTGACATATTAAAGAAGACATAAAATACTTTTCGATTTATAAGTAAAAGATTTTTATTGTAACAGAAATAACAATTTTCTAAATATGAAAAGGTCAAAAATAAAAGTATAAAATAAATTAAAATATTTATATATCTTTTTCATCTTAAACACAAAAACTTAAAGGACAATCCAATAGATTATATGAAAAAAAGAACATTTACTAAACGTCTGTGCATTATTATATTGCCTCTCCTCTCTCTCTGTCTCTCTCTCTCTCTCTCTCTATATATATATATATATCTATGTATATATAAATATGTGTGTATGTATATATATATATATATATATGTATGTACGTATATGTATATATATGTGTATATATAAGTGTATATATATATATTGGATCAGTGCAAAACTTCGTATAAGATTTGAAATTAAAATTCATGCGAATATTGTCTGCAGAAAACGCTTTTATTAATCAATTACATATTCAACAACCTTTTATGCAATCATTTTCCAACGCTCAGGCAACTGTTGGATTTTCATTTGTAAAAACTGCGCGGTTTCTCGGAAAAAAGCGCTGAGGTGGTTCTTAACGGCCTCCTTGGTGGCAAATTTTTTATCGTTTAATCTGTTCTTCAGCGATTGGAATAAATGATAATCCGAATGTGTAATGTCCGAAAAATGCGGTGGATCTGATATGATTTCCCATTTCAACTACTTCAGTTTTTGCAGTTAGTTTTGTTGTATGTAGTTTTGCGTTGTCGTGGTGGAAGATGCCCCCCTTGTGACTCGCCAATATCGGACTCTTTTCTTTAATTGATGCATTCAGTTTTGTTAGTTGTTACAGGTCTTCTCCTTAGTAATCGTTTCGCCTCATAAGAGCAACTCAAAATAAACAACACCATTGCAATCCCACCAAACACACACCAACACCTTCATATGATGCAAACCAGCTTTGGTGACTGGTTCTTCCCCTTCATTCGCTTGTCTTCACGTTCGTCTGCATCGGACGTTGTTGTACAGGATCCATTTATCATCGTCAGTCATAAACCGAATCAAAAAGGCTCTCTATAGAGACATCCAAGCAAAGAAATGCTGAAGAGTTGCGATCAAATATGTTTTTTTTAGACAACGAACGTATCACCCACGAATCGAGCTTTAATGTGAACCCCAGCTTTTTTAAATGTTGAAGTGCAATCGATCTGTCAACGATGAGTGTCTCGGCAACTTCTTCCATCGAAATTCGAGAATTATTGTCAACTATAGTCGAGTTTTGTCGTCCAGGGCGGGATTCATTTTCGAAGTTAAAATAACCAAGTCAAAATTTAGCAAACAATTTCTTGGTTGATCAACAGTTGGAACTGAAACAACAGTTGGAAGTGATGGTACATGTTCCAAATAAACCTCCCGAATATTTTTCGTTACCGCGCCAATGATAACTCCTTTCCGGAATTCGTATAACATAACATGACGAAAGTATATCTTTTCGTTGTGCATTTTCAAACATTTTTTTACACACAAATCGTTTCGAAACAAATATGTCTGATTCTCAAATGATAGTTGTGATTGTCACCTTTCAAACGATATATAACATGAATATATTTCAATCACGAGCGCCACCATGTGACACTCTTAACACCACCTATTAAATCATATACGAACTTGTGCTCTGCTCCAATATATATATATACATATATATATACATATATATATATATATATATATATATATATATATATATATATATGTATGTATGTATATGTACAGTCCAACTTGGTTATAACTAACAAAGACATACAAGTTCAGGACAAGAGTAAAGAAATATCTACATAGGTTTTAGTTCTTGCTTATTTCCTAATATATATGCAGCTTTATAACGAGTTAATATAACTGTCCGTAATATAACTGTATTGACGTAATATAACTATCCCAGCATCTCCCAAATAAAAAAATGTATATATGCTCATCTATAACATCATTTTAAATAAATACTAGTATTATCTAAAGCTCAAAATATGATTTAATGTTAAATAAAATAATATGTATATTGTTTTTAAGTACGTGCACATTTCTCTACAGTCGTACTAATGTTTTTCAATGGTTTAAACGTTTCATAGATGAACTTGAGAATGTTCAAGATAACGCCAGAACCGGACATTCGCCGATCTCTCGAAATGCAGATTCGATCGCAAAAACGTGTTTAATTGCGGCAAAAAGTTGCCGAATGATTTTCTGACATGAATTGAACATCAACAAAAAAACGATTCGACAAATTTTAAATGAAGATTTGAAAAAGAAGAAGATATGAGCAAAGTTTATCCCGCAGTATTACGGATAAACAAACACAGTGAAGGGTTTCATCGTGCACAGACTTGCAGACAAACTTGTAGACTCAGACGTTTAGACTTGTCGCGACAATACAAATTATGTTAACTACATTGTTATTGGTAATGAGTCATGGATGTTTCAGTACGATCCTTACACGAAACGCGAGAGTATGCAATGAATTAGAAAATCATCACCGAAATTCAAAAATTTTCTTTTACAAAAATCTACAATGAAAACCATACTGAATACATTTTTCGATAAACAGGATATGATCTTCAAACAATTTGTGTCTGAAGAATAAACAGTTAATAATGCATTTTACTTTGAAGGTATGAAGAGATTATTGTAACGTTTTTCTCAAGTGCAGCCGCAGTTTAGAGAATATGTTACTTAGTTCTTGTTACATGATAATGCACTTGCCCATTTTGTACTGATTTTGAAGTCATTTCTCAATAACCACGTTGTTGTTAAGATCAATCACCCACGCTATTCACCTAATTTGGTACAAGCAGACATTTTTCTCTTACATAAAATGAACACTATTCACAAAGACAACGATTAGAGAATGTAGAAAATATTAAGAATAATGTGACAGCTGCATTGAAAGCAGAATTTTGGATGTCTGCCGAATATTTTTCAAAACTTTGAGAACGTTGCAATAACTGTATTAAAGTAAATGGAGACTATTTTGAACAAATGTCAAGTGTTTTTCTTGTAACTTAAATTGTGTTTCTCTCCATTGTATCAATTACGGAATTAAATTGCCAAACCTCGAGTATATATATATATAATTTTAATTAATATTTATCCGATTTTTACTTTATAGTAATTGAAGTGTTATTCCGAAATTAAATTTCAATTAGCATTTGTTAAACCAAATCGTTTCTCTTTCTTTACATATAATAATTATTTAATGTTGTTTTTCAGAATTTCAAAACAATTGAATAAGTATCATACTGAATTACATGTTGAATTTTTAATTTAATTTTTATTAAATTCGGATTTATAGCTTTACCTTACAGAAAGAAATTCAATTATTGGAAAAGCTTTGCGTGCTTTCAACACTTTAAAATAAATAAGTTTATATGAAAAATGTAAACAACTGCTTCCCTCTTTTATAAAGCAACTAATTAGATTAATTACACAAATATATATATATATATATATATATATATATATATATATATATATATATATATATATATATATAAACCTAAATGATTATATTAGATAAGTTCTATTGTATTTGAATATTATTTAGTACTTTTAATTATTCGTTTTCTTTGAATTGACATAATAATAAATACCTTATTATTATGCAAATTTTATTATTTATTACCGTTAATGGTAACTAATATGTATAATAGACTATTTACTTTAATTAAGAACAATACTTTCAATAGTATATTTTTTACAGTTATTTTTTGTATCATTTGTAAAATAATTATTTTTTTCATAGTTTTCTTTATTATATTATTTATATTCATTTCATTATTTATATTATAAGCAAAAATATTAAATCTTCTTAGATATATAATAATTAACAGGAACAAAAAGTAGTTGTAGTTAATGGTTGAAGATAATTATACACTTATGAATTACATAAACAATTATAGTAAATATAGAGTGTGTAAAAAATAGAACACAAATATCACAAATAGTGTAAAAAAGGTAAAATTCTTTAATGTATTGTTTTTTCTACTGTAGCCAAATTTACTTCTCGAAATGAATTTTTCACTTATGCACATTTCAGTTGCTCAGCTAAATTATAGAAAATTCTAGTTTATAAAAAAAAAATAATTATTTTTTTGTTCTCATCTTTTGTTCTTTTATCTTAAAACATATATATATATATATATATATATATATATATATATATATATACATATATATATATAATGTATGTGATTGGAATTATTGTTCTCGATCTCGATAATTAAAGTGCGTATTATGTGTTAGTGTACGGTTTTTATGAGTTAATGTACATGATTTGCAGAATTTTACTTAAAAATAAATTTTAAAGTATTATACATTTTAGTCACTTTTAAAAAATCGAATATTTTTTATATATCTCCCATTCTTCTACCAAGTTATATAACCTTAATACATTTTCTACAGCCATCCGCCTTCTTCCGCTACTTGCTAAATAAACTTATTCACATTCGAGGGGCGTTTAGACAAATTTTCAAACCAGATTTGGATCACGAACTACAGTTTATCCAAACTTCTTTAATATTAAAATCTTTTTATTAATGAAAAGTAAAAATTAACAGCAATTATATCTTATCAAATATATATATATACATATATATACATATATATACATATATATACATATATATACATATATATATGTAAATATATATGTAAATATATATATATATATATATGTGTGTGTGAACCCAACAGTCGTCTTTTAAAGACAATGTAATTTACATTTATCAGTTTTTATATAGTAATAATTAGATGTCTTAAATATATCTATTAAGTGCAAAATTTAATTAAAATTGAATCTAATTGAAATTAATTGAATTGAATTTAATTAACGTAAAATTGAATTTAATTGAATCAATCAAAATTCTGTTTTAAATTAGAATATTTTCTCGTCGTTTTAGGATTTTGAAGAAACAAAGTTAACATTTAAAAATTCTATATACATTGACCAAGCAATTGGTGTACTCTCACAAAATAGTAGTTAACACAATGGTGTACGAAAAGCAGCATATTAGACATTGCATACTTTTCACATTCCAGTTAAAAAAAAATGCTGCCGAAACCGCGAAAATGATTTGTTCAGGTTCGAAGAATGGTGTTGTGGCGCATAAAACATGAAAAAAATGTTAAATCAGTGGAAGAAGTTCGAAAATGCATAACGATATTATCGACTCAAGGTCACCACCTTTTTTTCTGGTAAGAGATACGTCAGTTACCCGAAAGATAAACTGAAGTTATATAAAATAATGGAGAATATTTTTAGGATTGGAATATATTTTATTTTTATGTAAACATTCATTTAAAAAAGGGATTGAATTAATTTGTAAAACTAATATAATCCAACGTTCAGACAATATGGATGCTATTTATGTGTAAAGAACATAGCATATTTTCATTTCAAACCACTATGAACAGTTTCGGTGTTTTCATCGTCATCAGGTAGTTCCAATATCACGAATAAAAATAATTAAAAATAACTTAAAAGTAATGCATACAATGAATCGGTGATAAAAATACCAAAGTCAACTTTAAAACGACAAAATTTATTCGATTAAAGATATTTTTTCTATTTTAATACCATATCATAAAGAAATACTTAGTAGTGTATAAAAGTTAAAAATGTAATCTGTCATTCTATGCTTATTTTATATAAAAAATACATATAAGCGTTTTCCGAAATTTTTAATCAAAAATCATTTTGCTCAAGCGGATAATATATTAAAAAAAATTTTATTCACTGGAAACTTAAACAACTTCTTTGATATAAAAAACCTTGTACAAAAAAGAATTTTCATAAAATGATAGGAATTTCATCATAACCGCTTGTATAGAGGCATGAAATTTAATATATATATATATATATATATATATATATATATATGTATGCATACATACATATATAAACATATATATGCACAAAGTTCACAATAAAACGCGATTCAGTATGAAATATCAATTTAAAAGAAAAGAAACCCATTATGCACAGCTTGTGTATAAGTAGATTTACATTATAGTAATTTCAATTGTGTACCGCAACAAGGAAAATGCGCCTCTCCGAGGACATAGATTCAATTGTTACAATGTGAATCATATTGTGACATCAATTTTAAGATAAAATATCGTTTTACAAACTATTTTAATATATAATAATATTTTAAACAATTTCTAAGATAAAAGATCAAATTTACATTTTGTATTTCAATAGGTCGTTATTCAGAGAACACTGTTATGAAAAAATATTTCAAATAAAAATTTGTTTAACTAAATAATTTTTCTATTACTTTACTTTCATAATGTAATAAAAAAGGTAAAAACTGAAGAAAGTATTATAAAAAGGCACGTGTTTCACTTATAAATTATAATAGGACGATTCATAAAGGTTATAGAAACCTATTAGGTTACTGTGAAGCACACGGAAATCATTTGCATCTTATTAGAGCAACAAAATATAAAAGTGCTACAAAATTAACATAGACAAAGTGTAAAAATCACATTTTCTGTAGCTTAGTGCACTGAAAAGAATGTTATCACCATTGAAAAACGTATAAACAAAAATAAAAAAGACTAATGTCATTGATTAATCAAAATTAAGAAAAAATTCTGAACTTTTATGGGGTGAGAAAATAATTCCTTCGTAAAAATGAACTTATTCGTAGTGCCATATATACAAAATTTTGTAAAAAAATATGTAACTTATAAGCAGTAACACGGGCATAACTTTTGTCAACACCACAATTTGTACATTGATGTAATATGGAAAAGTAGCTGAGGAATCATAAAATTAGAAACACACATAGATCTTCTAAAGTACTCTAAAAGAGTTACAAAAGAGGAACGAAGAATTATAATGATGCCAGTCAAAAAAATTGCCCTAAACATGAACCACACAAAAACAAAAGTGTAATTTATTGCGTTTGTCTACCCTAAGAAAATTGAAATAAAAGCAGCAAAAATAAAAGAAGTTACGAAATATGTCTATCAAGGCTTGGTTTTCAGCAAAGGTGGATCATTCATTGAAGAAGTAAACATTCTGTTAGAGAATAAAAATAGGATGAGGTTCATTCGGACGAAACTCATCGATATTTAAATCAACAACCACATTTTGTTTGAACAAAAAAATATCCTATCAATATATAATACTAGTCCTTACCTAGGGCAGCGAAACACGTGTGCTTAACGCCAAAATTATTCAAACTTCAAACAACACAGAGAAATATAAAAAATGCATGCTAGAAATAACAAGAAAAGATAGGACAAGAATAGAATGGATACGAAAACAGACAGGACTCACAGGTGAAATAATGTAATAAGAGTAGAGGGACTGAAACGGAAATGCTGGGCATGTTGCAAGTAGAGAATACAACTGGTGGACAACAGAAATTATTAACTGGGAATCAAGGAATACAAAAAGACCAAGAAAGAGACCAATAAACAGGTGGGATAAGGAAATTAAAAAAATATTTTAAAATCAGTGGAAAAGAAACGAATTCAATCATACAAAATAAAAAATCATAGAAGAAACCTCCATCCAGCAGGAGGATGATGACTGATAAATATATATATATATATACAGGAGGAATGGTAAGAAATGAATAAGACTGAAAAGAATAAATTATCTTAAGAAATACCACCTCCATTATCTAACAATTTACCAAGTTGTTTAGTGTGTTCTTTCCTCGATCTATCACGTATTCACTTGTTAAAATCAGAAAATTTATATTTGTATAAGTACACCCATTTGTGTAAAACACTTTCTTACCGATATTGAATAATATGTAACAGAAATTTAGATCAGCATATTCGTTCAATTTGATAGTAAAATTCAATAAAACTGTAATTAAAACTAGTGGTAATTGAGAAACGTTTAAATTATGATGAAACAATTTCTTACGCTTATATGTGTGTATTTGAATAGAGTGAAAATATTCTGGATAGTTGAAAATGAAATACGATGGTACTAAATAATATCAACCTAAAATTACAAAAATCAATCAAAACTTCAGAGAAAATTGAAATTTTGGTTACTGGCACTCCTCCTTTCACTTTTATAATAAATTAAATAAGATTTCAATCGCAAATTTGGTGAGGAGGGAGGTTTGTGGAAAGATTGTTACAAAAATTCTGAGACACAACCAAAAAACGAAATGAATTGAAATCTAACTACTTTCAACGGTTTTAAACAGAAAGATTTGCTAAACTATGTTATTGTCGATTAAGTAATCATGGTTATTCTAGTATGGCCGTGAATAAAAAATAAATCCTTCAAGGACAATGATCGCCTTTTTATGACCAAAAGTTGAAAAAAGTATTTTAAAAGAAAATTCAATGTTGATTGTATTTGGCACTATTAGTATGGTGTACTGCATAAATATTTATTATCAGGGCAAGTGATTAGGTATCACTTTTAACTCTTTAGTACAGCTTTTTTGTTTTGATTACTTCGGTAAATGGTAATTAATTTCATTAAGAGGTAGTTATAATTGGTAAAAATTATTTTCCAAGAATTTTCCGACATCATAGATAATAGGTATAGTCCTGAGAAGTTTTATCTCATCAGTATTTTATAGTGGTTTCACTATATAAAGTATTTTCCCGACAAAATTTTTTGAAAATCAGTGGGACATATTTAGCCCGTAAGTAACGAAAGAGTTAATGAATGTTCTCTTGTTTAACATTTAAAAAGAAACATCTATCTTAAAGAGGTATAGACTTAAAAGTGAATTTTTATCATAGCTTTCTTTTATTTGCACTACCAATGAACAATTTTTAGTTCAAAAACCAATCACAACAGAAGAACCACTATTCTCTCCAAATTTGATCGCTTTGATGTTTTTTTTGTCTCTGAAATTATAGATTTCGAAATCAAAAATACAAAGAGAAATATAACAGTGCAACTTAAAAGTATTCTTGAAGAGAAATTCCAAAAATATTCCGAATCGTGTAAAGAGAGAATAGAAAAGTATATTAAATTTTATGAAGACTGATGTAGAAAGAACATTCCTTAAATTTTACATTTTTTTATTAACGATAATTTACAGATATAGTCTCGTTCCTATTTTCCGGACTTTATATATGTATATATATATATATATATATATGTATATATATATATATGTATATATATATATATGTATATATATATATATATGTATATATATATATATGTATATATATATATATATATATATGTATATATATAAGCTTTCCACATTAGAAGATGTAATTTTTTTTATATTTTCAGAAAATACTGACCCTATTTTTCTTTAACCTACTAAAGTTCTCGTGTGAATAATTTAAGGCAACAGATTAATATTTAAACTTCCAAACGTGTGAAACTGTGAACTGTGAAACGTGTGAAATGATTGTTGATGTGAAATAATGGAAGCTTTCAAAAAATAAATTTTCTTTATTATTTTTATACTAAACATCTAAGCTTATAGTTTTTACTCACTAAAAAAATGCTAATATATTAGGTTGATAGAAAAATAATTGCGGTATAAGACTACAAATTTATGTACATTTTTCTATCCTAGCTGTTTTAAGTGGTCCAGAATTGTTGCATAACTAGCGCCTAACTTTTGTGCAAGCTCTTGAATTATTTTGTATGGTTGTTATTCAACTAAAGCCTTTAGTTGGTCGTTATTAACTAAAGAATGATGCCCGTGGTCTAATTCATCTTCAAGGCTCTCGTCTCTAACACGAAATTTTTGAAACTACCATTGTACCGTGCATTCTTTAGCCAGTACCCACATCATAAGCATCGTTTAGTTTACTAGTAGTTTCTGATGCTTTACCACCATTTTTGCACTCATGCAAAAAAATTGCTCTTATTTGCTTCTTTTCAATTTTTGATTTAATATCCCAATTTGAAGCAAAATTAATAAGAAAGCCGAAGTCGATGATACCAAAATACATACTGAAAATGCACTTAAAATGATATTAACATGAACACGATGAAATGACACTTTCATTGAAAAAGATTAAGGTCAGAACACAAAAATCTCAATTATTTTCCTACCAACCCACTACATGCACTTTTATTCGATGATTAAATAATGGCAACAGCGAAAATAAACTACCAAGTACTCTATATATTTTATATGCTTTATAAGGATTAAAATTATAAATTTTCATACAATAACATGGAAGTGATCAATTTTTATGTATACTAACACCCGTATCACTGTTATTCTAAAGACAATCAATATATTTAAATTATATAAATAATAAGTAATGTGCAATATTACAAACAAAACGTTAAGAAATAACAAAATAAAAAATTTTTTTTTACAAATTAATGTTTATAGCTACGCTGTTTATTGTATTGAAAATTCGGTCACTTTGAAAAAATACAATAAAACACAAACAAGAGACATACATTTTTCATGTTCAATAAAAGTCTGCTTAAAGTTATATCGTATCAGTAATATAGATATAAAAACCAAACAATAAAATCTCTATAAATGATGATATATATATATAGACTCAATGGATGATCAATTTGAGATCGATTACTCTATTAGATAATTTACAATCGAATATTTCAATCAATTAATATCTTTCAAATTAATCTAAGAATATGCTCTAAGGATACTATCTTTCAAAGTGTCCACAAGCATCAATCAAAAACTATCAATAATCATATACTAAACATTTTTGATTAAAAAATTGTGGATTATAACATTGAAAAATAACTCGTTCACGAACACTTAAGAGAACGTTCCACCAAAAACCAATAAAGTAATGTCATGTATAGTAAATGATAAGAATAAAATATTTTTATCATGTTAAATTATGTGATTTTAAACACACATTGAAGTTTATAACAGTCAACAACTTTATAATAAAAAAAATATTTTTCTAGATATAGGTTTTATAGCAATTATATTGATGGAATATGTCTCTTTACCAATAAAATATAAGAAAACCATTTTAGTTTACTATGAATCAAATAGTTGAGATTTTGGTCAGAATACAAAAACAATTCAAATTATACGAAGTGTTTTTTTTTGTTTTCAGTATAGAAAACAACGTTTTATTTATGTATGTTGTTTTTTCCTCTGCAAAAATATTAAATATTTTTTCCTCTGTATTATTTAAATATAATATATAGATGATATTATGTAACGAATATTGTTATTTACCTTTATTAATGCTAATCGATTTTATTAATAAATTATTCATTATAAATATTCAAGCATATTTGAAAACAATACAACAGCTAAAAACTGTTGAGCCGATTCTATTTAATCAGTTTACATAAACGTTAAGTGGTTGTATAGCTCATCGATCTCTGATAACTAATCTTCTAAACCTTTTCTCTGAACAGATAACCTCATATATGGGGTTTGAAATAACTATATTCGTATATTCGTACATGGCCTATATTTCCTCATATGTGTGTATGTATATATATATATATATATATATATATATATATACATATATAACATTACTTATATTTTGCTATACGAAAATATGAACATATTTCTGTTATTAGAAAATATCTGTTTTTAATAAAATACCTGTCTTTATCCGATGAGATATCCTTAAATTATTCAATTTTAATCAAACATAATTTTTGTTAAAACTTTATTACAGATATTATTATCCTCTTAAAATAATTTGAAATTTTAAACAATTTTGTGGCATTGAAATAAAACCTTATAATTTCATAAATTCTTATTTATATGAAATACAAAAGATTTATCCTTATATTTTTGTAATCATCGTGGATAATATTATATTAAAAAATTACTATATATGTCAATGTTATAACACTTAAATTACTTTAAACAAAAAGCAATTTCTTTCTTTTGACAAAGAAATTACTTTTTATTAATTAGTAAAGGTATAATAATAATTTGTTATTTTTATACCTTTACTAATAAATAAAGCTTGCATCAAACCACTTTTTGTGATGACTGAATGTTTTTCATTGCTGTACAAAAACATATTCTATAAGTATGTTAGATATATCGAAAAAAATATTAAACTTCATTTTCATATAATGTGAAATAATTGAAATATGGAGTACGAAAAAAAACAGAATGAAATCTTAGAAAAAATGAATGAAAAACTAATCTGAGCTCATGTACAGCGTCGTGCAAAAAATATATAGAATTTTTCAATGAAGAAATATATCAAGATATTCAATGTTTTTAGATATTCAGAAAGATCCTTAAGGTTATAATTTTTAAATTCTAATTCAATGAAATGTATAATAAATACGATGGATAATTTAATATATTACAAACAAACAGGTATAAACATATACTTATTGGTTTCAGTTTTATTTTTTACCATAGTTGATGTATCTGAATGTAATTCTTGTTCATGTCGTGAAATAAATATAGATATTTTAAAAAAAGATGTATAATAAATGAAATGAAGAGCAAGTTTGTATTCAAGGAAAGTGATGTTCTTAGTTTGGTATAATTGACGAAAAATAATACATTAAAAGCTATTTGAGCGAAAAATTATTACAAATAACCCTTTTCACTCGATAGGTGACTTATTCACCACGACATTTCTTGCGGCAACTCGAGTGGTGAGTAAGAGGTGCCAGTCTTCGTTTATGTTAGAAGACTGGCGCATCTCACTCACAAGTTACGTTGCCGCATGAAACGCCGTGGGGACTGAGAATCACCTCTCTAGTGCAAAGGGTTAAATACTACTTAAAAAACTAAATCATCGAGAAAAAACATCACTGGCAAAGAAATAAACAATGTTCGATCATGAAAATTATAAATTCAAATATCTTTGATAATTAAAGGCAAGTTTTTTAATTAAGGTTGGCATGTTTTGTCTCATTCTCAATATTCACCAGACCTTACTATTATGAAGTTACTTGAACTTATATTTATAAATTAGGGTCAAATAAATAACGAAACTAAAAAATGGCTTCGCCACTCTACGTGAGTTTTATTCGTTCTCTGATTACTTGATATCAGTCACGTGGTCTTTATTCAGATTGGTTGGTAAAAACTGATCAGTCACCTGATCAGTTTTCTATCTCATGGTTTCAAACAAAAAATTATAGGATTTCAGTGCAAAATTGATAAGAAATTTATTCGAAATATTGTACCCACAGTAGCTTTAGAGTAAAAAAATTGTTACATATTATAATAATGTTAATTTTTATAAAGTTTTTTATAAAATTTTTACAAATTATATTTTACTAGAATATTTGTTGTATAATTTGTTAATTTCATTAATTTTTTAGGAGGAGGATCGAACGTTAGCGAGCGAGGAATGAAGTCCTTCGAGGATTGGCAAGCGCAACGATCAGCGAGCAGATCCCTTTAGTTATTAAATAAAAAAAAATTCTCATTTTTTCTTTACGACTTTTTCTAGCAAACTTTTTATCATTTAACTACAATTAAAATTCTATAATTTTAAATTGCTGTCACGCCTGTGAGAATAATTTTACAAAATTATGTTAAAAGTACTTTAAAGTCTTTTAATTATTAAATTTAATACTTGCATATGAAATGTTTAGTAAAACTTTTATATTTGTTTTTTAAATACACGATTTGCTTGAAGCAGTTTAGAACTAGAGTAACTATAAAGTGAATTTATTTGTAAAGTGAGTATGTAAATGCTATTTCGCTAATATTAACTGTAATTTAATGCTAAAAGTACGTACTATATTCTGGAATTTATATACAGGGAAATATATACACGTGAACATTATATATATATATAAGGATATGAAGAAAAAATCATTTTCCAGCAATATAAAATTCTTATATTACGTTTAAAACTGTACTGTTAAAAATATTTTTCATATTAAAAGGTATAGTATGTTATATAAAACGTATGTATATTAAAGTAAGTATTTGAAACATTTTTATATATTACTGAATATCAAAAGTATAAAATATATTTTAAAATTAAATAACCATTTTGTGTTTAAAAAAAACATACATGAATATTTCCGAACGCTTTTGATTGCTTCCAAATTAAATATTTGTTTGTTTCGTTATTATTCTGTTTGAATCAAATACTGTAGTATGTAGATTAATTTTTAATTAATTTTTATTTCAAATATATTGAATCAAGGAAAAGTTTTTGTATTCTATATTAATTTTTTCACATGTACTAAAATAAATACAACTAATACATACTTTATATACACTTTGGTTTAACGAATCAAGTCCAATACAGTATAGAGATAAATAAAATTAGGTATAATGTACAAAAAAAAAATGAAAATTTTATTTAAAAATATTTCAGTCGTCAATGAGAATCCATAAGTAAATTTCATCTCAAGCATAATAGTATTTTCTTTTATTAATATATCAAATTAGTATATCGGTGTGATATATAAATGTATCAATATTTCTTTTTTCAGTGCTTGTTTTAACAGTGATAGTACTTAGTTTGTCAATAGATTTATAATATAATTTTAATTAGTTTTCTACTAGTACTTAACAACATTGTTATCAATAACTGTTTGATATAATATGTTCTTTTGGACAAGATGTTAAACATTTGATTTTGTTTCAAATAATATTAAATTTATATCTTAAGTATAAATAAGAAAAACAGTAATGACAAATTTAATAGTTTTCATTCTATCTTATTCACAAATAGAACAAAATAAGTTAATTTTTTACATTTTTTTAATCTTAAAAAGAGTAAAAACGTTACGCAACGAAAGCAGAATTTTATACAGGGTACAGCGATAGTTGTTTGAATTAACGAACATGACAAAAGTGGTCAAAATAATTTTATAAGAGACATTTCTTACATATCAATAAAATCAGTTTTGTATCTGTGCTACTTAAAAAAGTCTGCAAAAATTGAAATTAGGTAAATAAAAACATTAATTAAAAATAGCCTACACTATACGATGCAAATGATTGTAGAAAAATTAAACTAAAATCATACAATTATCATTTTGAATTTAAACTGAAAAGTTGCATATGTGAATAAACTATATTTGGGTACCATACGATTTATGATGAAAAATTTTAATACATCTCAAAATACAGTTAAGTACTGAAAGTATATTCACTTTTAGAGATCAACTTTTACTCGGCCCTGCATACAAAAAAAAATATCTAGTCAAAAGCGCTCAATAAATGATTATTGATCATTTTTGATTATCATTTATAGGAATTTCAATCGTGATGTATAATTCTTATCAGACCAAGTTACATAAATATCCATCTGTTAGATTTTTCAACAGTTATGTGAAAAATAACCAATAAGAAATAATGAATTGTTGAAAATGAGTTAAAGACATTTATGTCATATAAATTATGATATATATATATATATATATATATATATATATATATATTAAGATCCAATTTGAAAAGAAGTGAGATTTTTGTGTACTTTGGCGCTCTGGGGATAATATCGACCCATCAAAATACGCATAAATAAAAATATGATAAAAAAATTAGTGCACCTTAGGATATAATTCTGGTACTACGGCTAAATTCATTTTCATATATAAATTTTTATTTGATAACAAAAAATTCATCATTCAATAAATGATAATTAATCAATTTTCATTCTTTCTTATGTGCATTTTGATGACAACGTTCAAGCATCAAGATACAGAAAAATGTCTAATAAATACCATTAAGATTTTTATGTACCTCAGTACATAATCAGCTCAGAATAATATCATCGCAATTAAAATGCGCATAAACAAACAAAAATGATAAATGATCAATCACAAAATTTTGATCGTAAATTTTTTGTTGTTTGTGAATTGTGTGAAAAGTTAATTTGTCCGTTTATAACTCTTATTTCTTAGTGAAACTCCTTATTAATGTAAAATAAACGATCCGTTTTTAAAGCAAATCATAACTATCGAAGTAAAATAGATCTTAATCAAATATCTTAACGTAAGAACGATAAGATGATATTAGTTACGTTTAAAATCGATCTGAATCCTAAGTAAGTAGTTTGAATCTAATGGAATTGGACAAAAATATGGACAGTTACTATCATATGACTAAACAAAGACTTCAGAAAAATACTGCTGATAATTCGAGCAACTAAATGCACTATGACGAAAAAGGGTAAGAATTTGTAAATAGGAAAATCAATGCAATGTAAAACCTCATTTCTCTTTTCTGACACAGTAAAAAAATGTTGCATGTTTATCTGGAATGTTTTACTACACTCATCATATTCATTTTTATTTGAACAAACAGATTATTATTTATTTAGATCCCTGAAAAATTACTTTAATAGAAAAAAAACATGAATTTTAAGAACGATTGCAAAATCTACTCTGATTAATTTTTTCTAAGAGATGGGGAAGTTCTAAGTGGTTAAAATAATTTGGCTACCCAATAGATGGTGAAAATTTATCCCCAAAAACAATGTATAGAGTGGTTGCATGAACTTTGTCTGAATTTGTTTTTAAATTATTTTTAAATAACTAACCTTAAACAAATAACTTAACACTTTTAATTATTTATTTAACTTGTGGCATTAAGTATGAAAAATGATAACGGCCATATCACAGCCTCCGGCCGCGTTACAAATATTCATTTCGACATCCGTGGATATGTAAACAAACAAAGCCGTTATTAGGAATCGGAAAACCCAAGATTGCTCCCAAAACGACTTCATCACTCTCTTAATGTGAATGTTTGATGTGCAATTTGGGCTGGTGGCATAATTGGGCCATTTTTTATGGTTGGTTATTGGGGTTTTAGGGTGCTTCGACAGCTATGGTCATTAACGCCCGTACACAAATATAATTAAATACCACACCATTTTTTAAAAATACTAATGGAAATGTTAGTGTCCTTAGTGAACGATACCTTTCGATGCTGCAAAACTTATTTGTGCTTGAAATTAATGAACAAGGTCTTACAGTACATGTGGTTTCAACAGGATGATACCACATGGCACACATCTGGCGCTAAAATGCAAATTTTGCTAGTCATATCCTGGAATAATTTGAAAATTCAGTCAGAAATTGGCCATTTGGTACATCTTATTTCACTGGTCTAGATTTTTTCTTTGGAGATACTTAAAGCGCTCAAATAACACCAGAAATATGTGAAAAAGTCATGAAAAATGTGATTAAAAACGTCCGTATTTGTAGCCCGGTCAGTGGCAGCCATTTGGCTGATATCATTTTTCATACTTCATGCCATGAGTTAAATAAACAATATATAAAAAATAATTAAAATTGTTTTATTTAAAAATTATTAGGAAATAAAATCTGTCGAAGTTCATTAAAATACAGAATATATTTCTGAATAAAATTTAATTTTTAAATAATAATTTTGTTACTAATTTTTTGTGTTAAAGAACGGACGAAATTTTATTCCAGTTTAATAGTCTACAGATGGGTTGAATAAATATAAAACAGGTTTTATCTTAAAAAAGTATACTATTAGGTTGGTAGAAAAATAATTACGATTTTTAAAGATAAAAAGAAGCAAATAAGAGCATTTTTATTACTTGAAAACGTGAGGTTAAAATAATTGCCCATTTGTCAAAATTTTTGATTTTCTTAGCTGTTTTAGGTGGTCCAGAAATGTTAAATGACTAGCGTTTAACTTTTGTACAAGCTCTCGAATTGTTGTGCGTGATTCTGATTCAACTTATGCCTTCACTTGGTCGTTATGAACTGAAAAAAACGCCCGCGATCTTCATCTTCAAGAATATCGTTCCTAACACAACATTTTCGAAACCAGCATTGCACTGTACGTTTTTTAACAGTACCCACACCAAAAGCATCGTTTAGTTTACGAACAGTTTTTGCTGCTTTACCACTCGTTTGAAATTATATAAAAATATTCTTATTTGCTTCTTTTTATCTTTAATTCAATAGCCAAATTTGAAGCAAAATTAATCATAAAAACAAAACCGATGTTACCAAAATATAGATAGAAACATTCAATTTAAAATGATATTAACATAAACACGATGAAATGACACTTTCGTTGAAAAAAATTAGGGTATGAATTTAGAAAGCAAAATCGCAATTATTTTTCTACCAACCTAATACTTTCAATATATTTGGACTACTTTGTTTTAAAATTCTTTACAGTCGATAAACTTCTATAAATAAAATAAATCAGAACATAAAGGATTAAATTAATAAAATATTAAAAAAATCGTTGTGAAAATAATGTAAATATTATAAATAAAGTTGATTTTGTTATTTTCAGTAAAAAAATGCATTTGTTTTTTATATTATATAAAATATAAAAAAATGCTTGCAGTTGTTGATCTATCCGAATTTTTATACAATAACATGCATTAACGTACAACACAAATCGAATATGATCAATGTTACTATATTTTAA
Organism: Acanthacorydalis orientalis; assembly: GCA_034766995.1. Taxonomy (NCBI): domain Eukaryota; kingdom Metazoa; phylum Arthropoda; class Insecta; order Megaloptera; family Corydalidae; genus Acanthacorydalis; species Acanthacorydalis orientalis. The sequence continues at coordinate 31,693,984 of CM068318.1, read as the reverse complement.
CCAAAGTTCATATCCTTTTAGAAGAGTTTTTTATGATTTTATGACAATAGACATTGTTACCAGTTTTATTTTATTTATACATGTATGATTTCCATATTTCATTTTTTGTCTAGTCATCTTTTCTGATACAATATGAACGAATATTTTCATTCATGCTCGACTTTTTTAAAGTTAATTTTAGGATTTGGCTTTGATATGGTCAAATTAACTTTATAAAAATTTTTGTAATGATATATTCGTACAGAATTTCTATACAATTTATGGTTGATTTTAACAATGTTTAATGAAACATCATTTTTTTCTTCTTACTGTTTTCCTTTTTATCTTAAAAGATGTGAAAAAAATAATGAAACTTTTATATGTAAGAGAATATTTATAAAAGTTTATTATTTGAACCATAAAATGATATATGTTTATACTTTTTTTCTATCTCAAATACACTTAATTTGATTTCAACGTTTATTAAAACAGTTATGACTTGATTTATTTCCAAACTGTATCGATTATACTCAATACATTTAGCAAATATTGGTTGTGTTATTACGCTCAGTATAATATGTATTCATTATATCGATTTTTTAATATTGTGTTCAGTTCTCAAATATAACGGGTTTGTCATAACTGTTTCGTCAATTAATTAACATCGTTAGAATTGTACAAATTAAGTATTTATATATTAGTTTAGTGAAACAATTATTAAATTATATTAATTACATACATTATGTATTATTAGATTAGAATTTAAGTATTTTATAATTACATATATATATATATATATATATATATATATATATATATAAGACTTATGATAATGCTAATTTTATAGATATGAATTTGTTCGCAATTGACTTCTCAACTGACATCAATTTTATTTACAGAAAAAATGAATACTATATCAACTACACTATTATTTTTTGCAATTTATCAAAGTTATGTTTTTGCTACTAGTACCATTATATGCTTTATGTATTGTGTATTTAAAACTTGTATACTATTTAACTTTATTATATAAGAATATAGTGAAATTTTAAACAATTATCATTTTAAATATAGTGCCAAACAGAACGAAATTAAAAGAGATTGTATAGGTTTTGTTTACTATTTTAAAGGAATTAAATAATTTTTATAATAAAATAACGTTTAATTCAGCTTTGAGTACAACTAAAGATAATATTTGTGTTGCTGAAGTAAAAATTCAAAAAAATATTTCTTAGACACGAATGAGTGTCAGCTGATCATATGATTGATTTACGTAATTAAAATTATATAGTTGTCAAATTACCGCGATTTTATTATGTAATTTAATCAAACTATTAAGTTGGTAGAAATTAATCTCGGTTTTTGTTTTCTGAATTCTAACTTTAACTTTTTTCAATGAAAGTGTCATTTAATCCTGTTCATGTTAATATTATGTTAAAGGATGTATGATGCAATGGTTCGAGAGCTTGCATAAATGTTATGCGTTAGTCATCTAACAGTTCTGGATCACTTAAAACCATTTAAATTAAAAAATGTAGATGAATTTGAAGGACATGAACCAAACTTATTTTTCTACCAACCTAATAGTATTAGTTTTCTATATTGTCTTCTTATCTTTATTAACTCCTTAATATATACGTGGAATAAATTTATCTATTTGTCTATTAATTCTTAATAAACTCGGTAGTCATTAATTCTATTAATAATTAATATTACCTTTATCTAACAAACTTAAAGTTAGTACGGTGCTACTATTATCTATTTAGTTCTTAAATTTAAATGAGAAAATAAAAATTACTCTTTTCATATAAAACAATCTAATTGTTGTATTAGAAGTGTACGTTTTGTTTTTGAGTTACAGTGAATGTCATAGATACAAATACTAATAAATCTTTCGGACGGTATTTTCTGCTATAATAGAGTAATATTGCATTTTAACATTAAATAATACTAAAAAAATGTTCTAATAACTAGTGATATCAAGTTGCTATCTATTTCGTTATTACTGTTTTATTAATTAAGTGATTTTGGTGAAAACTGTCAAAATTTAAATTTATAACTGTAGTTGAAACATTACACATTTTATTCCAAATAAACATATTAGAAACTGAACAACGACGTTACTATTTTATTTTTGAATATATCTAAACTGGTCATATCACCATTATTCTACTCGGTTATTAAATCTTCTAAAATCAGGAGAAATCAATTTCTTGTACGATTTTTTAATACTCAAACCTACATTCTGTAACTGAACATTTTGGACCAACACCAAAGACAAGTTCTGAGTATAGAGGCTATCAACATCCGCAGTACGAATTTACTGTTAATCTTAGGGATCAAAAAAACTAATGATGAAGAATTTTTCAAAATTTGGAATCCTGAAAAAAATGTCAAAAAACCGGAGCACACTAAACGATATCTATTTAGAATATAGCTATTATAGTTATTAGTTTATTATAGAAATTATATATATATATACCGTATATCTCGGCACATTAGGCGACCCTTAAAATCCAAAAAAACTTCAACAATTGGGGGTCATCTTATACGCCCAATACAAAAACATAAACTTTAAAATAATAAGAAGAATTGATTGTGCTTATATTGAATTTGAATTCTTTATTTAAAAAAAGGAAATTTTAATTTTGGTACATAAGTTTGGTAAATATAAATGAAGGTAAATCTATGTTCGTCTTATACGACCGATATATAATGAATGTATACATTTTATCTTCAAATTTCGACTTTGTCGAGCTTAATGAGCTACGTATAAACGTAGGTCATCTTATACGCCGTGATATACAGTAAATATATATATATATATATATATATATATAGTGAAAAATATAACGTAATAATTGAAAATGTTAAAAGAGAAAACGATTGAAGTCAGCATTTAGAAACCACAAAAATATTTTAATTAATAATATCAACGAACTTAATAAAATACACAGTTAAATATATTTCTGATGAAAATGAAATGTTCTCCAGGTTGTTCTTAAAAAAACAAATTAATTAAATTTATTAAATTACTGAAGTTATAAATATTAACATCATTTATATATTTTATACAGTTATGAGGTTGGAATTATTTTCTGGCTCTTATTACTTGACTTTACTCTGAAACTGATATCTGACGGTTGGTTATGTGGAATTTAAGAGCACGTCAGCAACTAAGTGGTATTCGAAACATATATATATATATATATATATATATATATGAGAGAGAGGAATAGAGAGAGAAGGAGAGAGGTAGAGAGAGAAAGAAATACAAGATATAATTGTCCTGTACTAAAAAGTGATATCCATAAATGGTTTTTATCATATTCTATCATAAACATGACAGTAATTGAAGATAATATTTTTGATTCCTAATTAAATTCTCTTTTGACTACAATATGTTAAAAATCATTTGAAAATAGTAATACCTACATGATTTCGCATTAATATTTCTTATAAAAATCGATACAACTTCTTTAAGATTATGAAAATTTAATAGGTAATTATTTAAAATAAAATTTAATTGAATTTCAATCGTCTCTTAAGTTGGTATATTTTCCAATTTAGAAAAAAATATTTTTATTTAAAAAGAAAATATTTAACGCATTACCGACCAAATGAGTAGGATCTACCCCACATTTGCATTATGGAGCTGCATGACCGAACTATTCAAGCAATTGGCCATATGTTAATATACGTCTTTACATAAAAAAGTTATACCTTATATTTGCACGAATATACAAACATAGTCCTCTTTTAACAAAGCACTTAGTTATTTTCAATCTTAATTAAAAATGTACATTTTTTTTAGTTAACTGAAATTCAAATTACAGTTTAAAATGAATTTTAAAATATATTATGCATAGTATTTCGTCTTCAGAAAAAGCATATGTCTGTAAAATTAAACTAACGTTTAAATCAACATTTTATTTATTGGTTCAAATATGTTTTAGATGTAGTTCCAGGAAAAATAATAAGAGTGTATAATCTGTAGTATAATATATAGAGAGTATATAGAGGACTAAGAGTATAAAGAAGATTACTAGTAGTATATATCCAGTTTGATAAGATTTTTTTGCAGTATAAAATTAACCCTTATTTTATCAAATAATTTAAAACGTGTTTTTATAATTATATACTATTTTTTTAAAAATATATATATGCTTACTACATGTTCTCTAAATTTAGATATTAAAAAATTTAGAAAGAACTCTATCCTTAAATTATTTACACTTAAACAGACAATAAAATTTTAGATCAAAGTAAAATAAATTAAAATATAATATTTAAAAAATCAAAAACAATTAGCAACATATAAAAAGTTTACAAACCAGTAAAAAAACTAGCAAATAAATCAATAAAACAAACTCGACGCTGGCGACGTTTTATGAATATTACGAAAATCTAGAATTGATTGCAGAAATGAATATTTTACACGAAATCAATTCATTTCAACAAAAACTGTAGCAGACAGAGTAGCAAAAATTCTTTTTGATAAAAAATTATATGGAGGAAAAAATTTTATTGCAAATTGTATGTAAACTTCTATTTTATACCGCTTTGTAATACACACAAACACACACATACACACACATATATATATATACCTACATAAAATACAATACAATCATTGTATAAAAATACTTTTACAACAGACTTTTAACACAAAAACAAAATTGAATGTTTCTCCACCTATATGTTTGTTAATTTGATTATCCGATTTCACTTTACCAGTTTTTCATGAAATTTATCGATTGTATTGAACAAATGTATATCGTGTCTATATTTTTTAATAATTTTGTATTTAAGTATAGTGAAATATTGAAATATATAGAAAAAAATGTTTGTTTTAAAAAAAATAATGCGTATATATATATATATATACATATATAGTGAGTCATTTCATAAGTTTGGTAAATTTCTATGATATGAGTGTGTTGAGCTACGAAAGGATTTTTCAATAATATTTTCTGTGGCTCTTTAATATTCAAAAATGTATGAAAACTATTATATGTGGCTCTTACTATCGAAGTTGACCACCCCTGCAGTGTACGATGGAAAAGTTCAGATGACCAGAATCACAGACTTAAATCTCTTAACGTGTTGATTACTCTATATGTAATAGTTGATATACTAAACAACTACTTAAGTCCAAGATAAATTTAGACAACCGTAATTCATTATAGAAAATATATATTACTATATAATTAATGACATTACTACATAATTAATTGTTATAATATAGTATAGTTAATAACTGTTAAATATTGTTAAAAATGAAAATTCAGATGAGATGAATAGATCGTAGTCCTGCTATTCAGTGAATGCACTGCTTTCACAGATCAAATATTGGCCACATAGGACCATGACTCATGCTTCATTATTGTTCAACTCTAGAAACTTTGTTGAAAATCGACATAGAGAGACCATTGGATTGGAGAGCTCCAATCGTATAGCAATTTTATATGAATATGTTGTTAAATATAAAATGGAAAAGATAGAAGTGTTCGATTAACCCAATTCGTATTATTATAATACGAATAAATAAGAATCTATCTATTGTATAAAAATGAAACAGTGATACCGTTCCCATGACTTTTATTCGTTATATAATTGGTTTATATATATATATATATATATATATATATATATATATATATATATATATATATATATACAAGGCTTGCCAGACGTTCTGTTTATACGGGCTTGTCCCATATTTTACGTCGAATTTTACTGTCCCGTATTGTCCTTGTAGGAACATCCTAATGTCTTGTATTTTAATGAAAAATTGAATTATAAATAATATATTAAGCAGTTATCATTTGAATATTCTTTTCGAATAATCTAACTTAAATTGATTTGTAAGCGATAAAAACGGACAATTCGAAGAAATTAATTGTTTTCAGCTTAGGGCGGCGGTATGGTGGTGACGGTCCCTTTCATCGAGCTGTTTTTTATTTTGTATAACCATTTTATTTATAATTCATTACAGATATATTGTATTTGTCTATTTCCAAACAGTTCTTATTTAGTCATTGTGCCAAATGTAAGACTTGAACTGCATTTAATTATTAAGTTATAATATTTCTACATTATGTCATTTTAATAACATTGTTTTAAGATTCGAAGTTACCTTTTTTGAACATCCATGTCCGGTATTTGGTTTTCCAAAATCTGGCAACTAATATATATATATATATATTTATATATATATATATATATATATACAAAATGTTTATTTCAATATTTTATTACATTTTGTTGCCAAACATATTATTTTTTTTAAACAATAACAGATTTAATTTCATCATAACCAATAACGTTATGAAAAACTACACATGTTTATTTTTTAATCTCATTTAAATTAAAATTTTTATTGTGTTTAAAAATATTCACCTATAAAGTAACACAAATTATTTATGTATAGTTGTGTAAATACAATCAATATATGTATATATATATACATATGTATATATATATATATATATATATATATATATATATATATATCTATATATATATATATATAATAAATATATACAAAGACGCACATTTTACTCAAATACAATTTCAAGATAAAAATAATAAATGCTAATTATGACCATAGCCATACATATTACTATTAATTATTTATAAATACTATTTGTTAATTGTGATAGTAATTGTGTTTAAAGATATTCACGTAGAAAATTATATAATTATACAAATACATTAATATGTATGTACATATAAATTTATATACTATATTTTTATACATATATATATATATATATATATATATATATATATATTCCTGAATATATATATTTACGTTGAAACTTATTGTATAAATTTATGAATAAATGCGTATATACTGACCTGCGGTATACAGAAAACCAACGAGCCTACCCATGCAAGGCATACCATACCCTTGGAACGACGAGATGTCCAAGAGCAGTACGTGAGTGGGTGGCAGATGGCCTGATGACGGTCGATTGCTGTTGCTGTTAACACGTACGAACTGAGATACGGGCCGACCGGCTGGGCAAATTTCACTGCTTTGCAGAGAATCGCTCCACCACGAAAACGATAAGTTACCTACATCAGATACATTTACATGAATAATTGCTATTTGCAATTGTTGTATATTACTTCATTAAAATAATAATTAAATCAGGTAGAAATTTATTTACATTTCGTATGATTAGATTTATTAAAACAATTTCCGTGTACAATGAGGTTAAACTAGTTTACAGTACATACTAATAATTAGTTTTATAAATAACAGACATTAATGCATACTTGGTTTATATACAACATTATAACAACACAATTCTTAGACCAAATGTAATTAGACTAACTGTCACTAATTTAAATAAAATGAAATGAATACATTTTTTTGTTGTACTTCATATATTTAAAAAGTACGGAAAGAATGAAAAATTAACATAACATGCATGTTTTTTGAAAATAATATTTTTTCATTCCCAATTTATATATTATATTAAATGTTGTTTAGAAAATGAAAAAGTAATCAATAAATTTTAAAATAAACAAGTTAATAATTTTAAATCAATAAAAAATAAATTATTTTTTTATTTTTGTTTTTTAAAAAAAAAACGAATACATTATATTTAAATATTTGTCTTCGTATACTTTTTGAAAAAAATGTTTCCAACGTAATAAATTAAATTAAAAGTTCTCCTCTTGAGCCATCCTTAACTATCTTGTTGATAAACTCATTATTTATTAACAAGGTACTTGTGAATGCTTAAAAAGCACATAGTCAGACATGAACAGACATAGTCATAGACACTAGTCTTAGCAGATAAATATTCAAACAATTCGCCATGAGTAAGACCAGCAAATTTAAAAACAGACAACGGTAACATTCTATATATTATAAAAATTAATTATATAAATATATTTATTCGTTAATAAACAATTTGTTTTTCTTTTTGTAAAAAAAAAATATTTACTGTTCATTTCATTGAATTTAAAATACACTTTTTTGTACCTCGTCGGTCTGACGATGCCACTGATATTAAAATTTCCATAAGAAACAATCAAAAATATTCCATAATAAACTATTGAACGTTTCTGGTTATAAAAAAAAATAGTTTATGAGATGAGCGAAAAAATCATGTACAAGTATAAATTTCAGTATAATGCTAAAACTATATTGTGTTTGATATTATTTACTTGAAATTATTTCAAATTTTCCTATTTTTTTCATTCAAATGTCTCTAAATAAATGAATTAAATACATTATCATCTTACAGTCATTCTAATAATAAAATAAATGGATTATAATTTCACATTTATTCTAATTTTTATTGGTGCATGTTTAATTAATATTGGTTTAAAAAAAAAAGTGTTTGCCAAAACGTAATTGAGTTTTTTTCTAATAGATACACACACAGGCCTTGACATGTAATTAAGGTCATTCTAAACCGCAAACTCATTATGTAACTTGACAGATAACAGTTCAAGCTTGTTTTAGAAAAAGAAAGTGTACGATTTCGTTAACAATTGTTTGTTTGCTGTCGATTTCCAAATGGAAAATCAAAAGGAACATTTTAGTCATATTTTCCTATATTACTTCCGAAAAGGAAAAAACGCTGTGCATGCTGATAAAAACTTATGTGATGTGTATGGTGAAGATGCCTTAAAACTACGGCAGTGTCAAAATTGGTTTGATAAATTTCAGACTGGAAATTTTATGATAGAGATGTTAAAGATGCACAATGCTTAGGATGGCCAATTGCTGTTGATAATGACAAAATAAAGGCATTGATCGAATCCGATCAGCGTTTAACGACACGAGAGATTGATGAGATTCTTAACATATGGAAATCGAGCGTTGAAAATCATTTAAAACAACTTGTATACATTAGTAAGGTCGATATTTGGGTACCACACAAACCCAAAGAAATTCATCTCACTAAGTGCATTAACATCTGTGATTCTCTCTTTAAACTCGAATAAAATGATATATTTTTGGAACGTATGATAACAGGTGATGAAAAATGTGTCATCTAAAATAACGTCGAATGAAAAAAATCGTGGAGCAACGCGTGATGAACATACTCAAATCACTATAAAAGCAGGTATTCATCAAAGGAAGGTTATGTTGTAAGTCTGGTGAGATTTCAAAGGTATTGTGTATTTTGAATTGCTTCCGAGGAACCAACCATTAATTCGGACGTGTACTGTCGTCAACTGGATAAATTAAATTATACCATGAAACAGAAGCGTACTGAATTTGTGAATCACAAAGGTGTTGTGTTTCACCATGATAACCCTAAACTACATATAAGTTTGGTCACTTGTCAAAAATTGTTACACCTTGGATTGAATGTGTTACCACATCCACCATATTCTCCAGACCTGGCACAATGTGTATGCATCAAACTTTTGCGTTCAGAAGACTAGCACAACTGTTTACATTATACATTCTTTGAATAGAATAAGAAGTTGAATACTGTAAATATCACAATTAACATATAATACCTAATATTGAGGTAAATGTATTATAATATTGCTACTTATCCATGATTAAGTTTTCATTTCTAAAATTTTATTCATAAACATTATTTTAGCATACAATTATTTTTTTTCCTGTACATTATAAACCTATATACTTTAATATATCATCTCAATCTTATATTATGTATCATTTAGCCATAATTTTAAGCCATACAAATTTATTTACTAAAATATATATTAGTCTAGTTAATAATAATATAAAAAAATAAAATTTAAAATTCTGTAATAATGTCTTATTGAAATGATATTATAAAAAAACTTATTACATTTCATAGTGTTTCAACAACCTGAACAATTCTTTTTTCTTCCAATTTGTACGTTTTAAGATGCATAAATAGCTTTACGTACAACAATTTTTATTAAAATAAATTAATATTTATTATAATTGAAAACATAATATGTGTTTAGGGATTTTTATTTTTGTACGAATCAAGTTCCCAGAGGCATTAGTATTGTTTACTATAGATTTTATGTAAGAATTTATAGTATTGTAATTTATATTTATTAACACTTATTAATTTCTTATTAATTCATATATATATATATATATATATATATATATATATATATATATATATATATGAATTAATAAGATTTCGTTTGTCTGCTCGAAGAAAATTGAAATAAAAATAGCATAAATAGAAAAAGGTATGAAATATGTTTATCTAGGTCAGCTTATTAACAAATATGGATCATTCATGGAAGAAAAAAATGGGGTAGAGCTCATTTGGACAAAACGCCTCGATATTTAAATCAACAATCCTACTCTGAAGAAAAAAGTATTTGAACATTGTATACTACCAGACATTATCTACGGCAGCGAAACATGGTTACTTAACGCCAAAATTAATTTAATTAATAATCCAAACAATGCATAGAAGTATGGAAAGATGCATATTAGGAATAATAAGAAGAGATATGAAAAGAATAGAATGGATACGAAAACAGATAGTAGTCACAGATGTATTATGATGCAATAATAGAATACATTATGGACAACAAAAATTACTAACTGTGAACTAATATAAAAAGACCAAGAAAGAGATCAATTAACAGGTAAGACAGGAAAACTAAAACTTTTATTTGAAAACAGTGGAAAAAAGAAGTTTCAATAATACAAAATGGAAAATCGTAGAAGAGGCCTTTATCCAGCAGTAGATTGACAGAGGCTGATGATTATATATATATATATTGTAATTAGGCTATAAAGAATATAGTTATAATGTGTTATGGGCTTAGCGAAATCTTGATATAGATTTACTTCAAGTATATTTTTGTGCAAAAATTTACTTTTATAATGATCTCATTTCATGGTTAAACATAGAAAGTTACTTGTCTAAGAAATTTACTTTCTACCTAATTGGTAGTAAACTCTGTTTCTTATAACAGGTAGAACATAACTGTCCTGCGCATTCTCCAAAACAAAATTAACTGTTTTTCACTAATGCAATGTGCTTATCAAAGTCTAAATTATACTTGTATACTAAATAAAGTAATAAACATGTCAAAATTTATTTTGTTTAAATTTATTTCTTCACAATTTACAATTACATCACACACACATCACGACATAATACGTGCATACATATATATATATATATATATATATATATATATATATATATATATATATATATATATATATATATATATACATATATATAGATATATATATATATATATATATATATATATATATATATATATATATATATATATATATATATATATACATATATATATATATATATATATATATATATCAAGTTGGTAGAAAAATAATTGCGGCTTTTATTTTATGAATTCTTTCCTTAGTTTTTTTCAATGAAAGTGTCATTTCACTGTGTTTATGTTAATATCATATTAAAATGCATTGTTCGGTTATCAACTTTGGTTCTTTTATTAATTTTGCTTCAAATTGGGAAATTTGAAGTCAAAATTGAATGAAAGATGGAAAAGGACCAAATAACAGCAATTTTGTGTATGATTTCAAAACGGGTGGTAAATCAGCAAAAACTGCTACGTTAACAAAACGATGCATTTAGAGCGGGTACTGTTAAGAAAAGAAAGATGCATTGGTGGTTACAATAATTTCGTATTAGGGACGAGAGTCTTGATAATGAAAAAGGTAGCAGGCGACTATCTTCAGATCATAACGACCAACTGAAAGCATTTGTTGAATCAGAACCACGCACAACAATTCGAGAGCTTACAGAAAAGTTAGGTGTTAGTCATCCAACAGTTCTGGGCCACTTAAAACAGCTAGGAAAAATAAAACGAAAATAATATATGAATTTGAAAGTAATAAACCGCAATTATTTTTCTATCAACAATATATATATATATATATATATATATATATACACACATGCTGTATGACATCAATGTTACATCGTAAAGATGTTGGTCAAGTGGAGGCATGCATCAATGTAAAAAAGTTTCATGTCTACCTTTTTTAAATAGGGAAGTTGTGAAACATATCGAAATACATTGGTGAATAGAAATTCAGTATTACGAAGCGTGTTTATTACTCTAGAAAGTTTATTGTTGGAGTAGGAGTTTCTGCAACGATGTTGTTTCCGTGAAAATGTCTTTTTAATCACGCCAGGTACACCGAGGACCACTATACCAGTGCCAGATATTAATATCTATTCAGGAATTACCTCCGATCAGTGAACTGAAGAGAACGTCAAAGTAACGGCGTTTCGTTTCAACACAGCAATGCTGGGCACTATACTAATCGTGTAATGATGGCGACCATTGAAGAACTGTACTTTGAGTATTTTTTTTATCTGTCATATTCACCAGACTATGGTCAAAGTGATTATCACCTCTTCAGGTCACTCAAAGATACAATATATGGATTATCTCTCAATGAAAATTGCAATAGTTGGTCCATAAGTGGCTGTGCAAGCGACCAAAATACTTTTTTCGTAAAGGAATTCAGGAACTAGTCAAGTGCTTGAGGATTAGTATTAAACCCAGTCGAAACTATGTTGAAAAACATGTACATTAATATGACATCCTGCAATATACGATAAAATAGGAATAATTAAGGTTTACATTTTACTCGTCCACGTGTTTATATATATATATATATACATACATACATATATATACACGTATATATATATATATATATATATATATATATATATATATAAATTTATTGTGTGTGCCAAAATTAGATTCAGTGCAATATTTTTACTTTTTAATTTCAATAACACGTAATTTAAAAATAATTTCAGTAATAATATCCACTTTGTATACAAGTATAAGTACAATTTTTTTAAAATGTGAACTTAACGCATAAGAGTTGACTTGTCTGAATAAATTCGTTGAACGATAAACTGAAAGTGCTTCAATACACGCTACAAATGAAAAGGTTAAACGCACAGTAAATTAACTTCCTATAATATAAAATATAAATCAAAACTGTTTTTGACATTTTTTTAAATAAGTATTGATAGCTGTCTTTATTCAGAATAAATTTTTAAAAAAAATATTACTTCCAATTACCATTAGATTTAATATATTCTCATTTCTTATACACTTAATTAACAGAATATATATATATATATATGTATATATATATATATATATATATATATATATATATATATATATATGTACGATTCAATCTTTTTCAATAAAAATATTATTCATTAAACATTATATTGACATCAATTATATGATATTAAAAGGTTCTTCATTTGTATTTTCAACAAAATTAAATTGATTGAAAAGCATCTCTCTATAACATCTACCATTTTCAATTGGAGTATGAGCTTGGTCAACGTCGAAATACGACAAATTTGGTAAACGTGACCTGTCTTTTAAATCGAAATTCTTCTCGTAAAATCTTGAGAAACACTTGTGACAGATTTTATCAATTAAAAGTTTCTTTGTCAGCATAAAAGTTAATTTCAATATAAAGTAATATCACTTCCGTTTCGAAATATATTATTTTATTATAAAAAATTGTAGCATGTCTATTAATTTTGAAATTAATAATATTAAAAAAATATTTTTTAATAAGATTTGAAGTGAACATAATTTCAATACTACAAATAAAGTTGTAGTAGTATTTTTTTATTTATTATTACTTATTATTACTAATTGTACATCATTTAAGAAAAAATGTTAGCTTAGTTACTCTTAATAATGAGGAATATGAAATGAAGATATAACTAATTATATAGAATTTAAGGATTCACTAATCGGTAACACTGTTTTTCAAGCATGAATGTACAAAAATAGTTTTATTGTATTACAGTTATTTATAATTTAATCATAAGTCAATCCAATCTTTAGCGTAAAATCTCACTGTGTGATATTTGAGACACTGCTCTGTCGGTGTCGCAAGTCTAACTGAATGTAATTGTTATGAGGGGATTAGGAGTTGGGATCTGGTTTCGTCGGAGGATACCGAAAGAAGACTACACTTTGATATTTAGTATTCTGGTCTTAATGCTTTTACATGTTGTGTGGTTGTACATGTTAAGCCTTGGAGCTTATTTTAACTTGTTTCTACAAGAAAAATCTTTGAATTTTGTTTTTAACTTAGTGTGTTTGAAGTGTATTGTAGTATTCAAAAGAGCTTACTTCCTTTTTATTCTATTTATTTTTTTAGTTTTCCAGTAGCAATAAGGTATTTTATCAGTCCAGATCATTTTATATGTGTATTTTAATTTCTGAGATAATCAGTCTTACATTATCTACTTATAGCATTTAGCACTCAGATATTTGGATTCCCAATCAAGGGGTGATCAGAATGCTAGTGCACAGACGGAGTATACTTTTAGTTTATATTTGTATCCGGGCGCTATTGATCGTAGTATTCGAAACTACCCTTGCGGCCCAAATAACTATCTTACTTCATTTTGATATTCACTTAATAAGTCATAAGTAATCGGCTAATGAAGTATTGAATAATATGCTCGAATCCAAATCAAAGCTTTTTGTATTAGAGTGAACTCTCTTTAAAATAACTACTTCCAAGGGCCAACCACTGGAAGCTTTATATTCATTTCAATAAATAAGTAAAATAATGTGAAGTTACTAGCAGTAAATATTAAGTTATTCCTTTCTTACACAAGTGACAAGCGACGCTGGTCAAACGATAAAATTTGTTTCAATAAAGTTTAATAAAACTCACTTTATTTAAATAAAGTGAGTTATCGTTATTAAATAATTAATCATGAATGTAGGCCATATTATTTTTAAGAAATTTAGATTCTTTTGGAGGAATATAATATATTTATATGTATATATATATATATATATATATATATATATATATATATATATTATATTCCTCTAAAAGAACTATATACTCGTATATATATATATATATATATAGTTTATTATAGTACTATGATTCAGTATTAGGTTCATTAACAATTAGTTTGAGTAATTATTTATAAGAATGTATTTTGTTACATAGTGGGCCGACTGCATGATACTAAATTAAATACTTATAATTACTATTATTTATTATAATTAGCTAAATATAGCTGAATGTTGGAAGAAGTTACATCATTGAATATAAAAAAAAATATTTATTATATTACAATACTGTTTTATGTTATTGTTTGAAATCAGTGGTGTCAAACTCGCGTCCCGTAAAGCTCCAGAATGCGACCCGCGGCCCAAAGCTTGAAGTTAATTTTATTACAATAATAAAGTAATTAAAACATTTATAAACAGTAAATCCAAATGAAATTGATTGAAATTTAGTGCAACATTGTGCTAAAATAAAAATATAATGAATTTGATATTCTAGATTTTTATTTGTACTTGTCAAAATATTTTATTGAAATACATATGTTGACAGCTAGAATCTTAGTTTTATAGTTCGTACCTATATGAACAAATATTTTCCCTTTAAAGACTTATAACATTTCACACAGTTTAAGACTGACAAATGAACATACGAGTATAACATGTATAGTACAAATATAATTATCACAAAAAAATATACCCGAGATTGATAAAATAGTATCTGCCAAAAGATGACAAGTTTCTAGTAATAAATATATATTTTTTTAATTTCTTTAATTTAAAATTTGTTGTAGCATTGATAAAATACCTAAAATAAATGTATTTTCTTTAATTTTTATAAATTCATTATAGAAAAATAAATGTAAAATTTAATGAGTTATTTTCGAAAATAAATAAAAGACCTTTTTTTGCTCGCTAATTTTTTTATGACTTTTTTATCTGCAGCCCGCTGACTATTTTAAACTGAATTTAGTAGCCTGTGTTCATATATGAGTTTGATACCACTTTTTTAAATTGTGAAATATTTTAACTAAGTTTTCAGAACCATTACTGTATGTTTAGTTACAATAACTTTCAGAATTGAAATAACTCATCTTAAGGCTACGTTATATATATATATATATGTATATATATATATATATATATATATATATTCTAATCATCACTTGTGATTACTTGCAAGTAGTTTACAACACAGACTTCATATAGAACGAACTAACTTTGTTAAACTTTTTCGGTAGACAGATACATTGTATTATATTATATAAATATTGCACTGAATAAACACAATTACACCAACAAAATGTAGTCGAACACAATAACAAAGAACTTGTGCATTGTTACAATGAAGTTGATAAACGGTGCAAATGAACGATTTTCACGCAATTCAAATGTCTTACTATTTCACTAATAGCTATGAACGTAAATCAACCATCGTACCAGACGTACAATTCACCCTATAACTGAAAACATTCAAACAAACAGACAGACAAACAAACACCCATGTATGTATATATATAAACACACACACACACATGCTTGACGATTTCAATAATAGCTATATAAGTAAATCAACCGTCCTGCCAGAAGTAAAATTCACCCTATAACTGAAAATATTCAAACAGAAACAAACAAACAAACAAACAAACACACACACACACATGTATATATATATATATATATCAAACATTTCTTCACAAAATACTTTGAGATCTGACAACTATTTATTTTTTTTACAAATCTTATCGGGATAAATAAATATCTGCAAATGCAGTTTCATTTTATGACTGGCAAATATTTACAGAAAATGTTTTAAAAAATCGAAGTATCTAAAAAAAGAAAACAGAATTAATCATAATTTTTTACTGCTTATGCTTATTTAGATTGAGGTTTCTTAGAATATAGAAAGACCTTAGAAAAAATGGTATAAAAACAATCAAAAATGACCAATAAACATCTATCTATACATACAAAAATGTTCCGTAAAATTTCAAAAAATAAACAAAATAGTGTACTAAAAATGGAACAAAAAACTTTAAAAAAATGTACATTAAAGTATTATTAACCATGACACCCGAAGCTACGCGAAAATTTATGATATTGGTAGCATAACAACTGCAAATCAAAATCAAAAATAATTTTATTGGTATGAATTTGTACACGACACCGCTGAGCTGTGCATTGAATGGTACTGACATTAGGATTCCGGGATCTTATCCAACGAGTTTTAGCCGGTTTTAACAGAAATGTGGGTTGATAGTACATAGTGTTGGATAAGATTAGGAGTTGGAGTTCCGGAAAAACATTATAACAACCGCAATAAAATGGGCAGTTTTATTAAACTACACGTCGTAATATAACTATTAGAGTGATTATATGGACATTACATATATATATATATATATATATATATATATATATATATATATATCGATATTGAACTAATATATGCGATACAAACGGGAATAAAGCCCTCTATGGTTGGTGAGCGTAGCGACTAGAGGGAAGAGCCCCCTAGTTTTAACGAAAATTAATTATAGAAAACTTTGTTATTTTGAGATAAGATAACAATTCACATATAAAAATTCTATATCTGTGTATTATATTCACTATAAATAGATGATTATTAATGAATAATTATTCATGATTTATAAAATAACACTCATTTGTGTAAACTAAGGAATCCTTATGTACTTTTATTTTTCATTTAAAATAATTGCTTATTTTTTGTTTCGCATAGAATTTTATTTATCTAATTAAAGGGTATATCATTTTAAAACACTTTCAGATGACTATTTCTTCTACATAATTAATTATTTTTTAAAAGTTAAAAAATATAACCAACCTTATATTAAAACATATTTATTATTTCTCGATAAATTTCTCGGTCATTTTTTTTAATATGGAAAAATTCTTAAAATAATATATTAACCATTATGATCAATGATTTTTTGGTATCTTGTAGACAGTTCCATAATACCATCCTTCCCGAATTTATGTTTTACGTCAAAAACTCTTTAAACATTCATTTCAAAAAATTATTTTTTTCCATTAATGGAATTTTGAAAAGAGCGAAATCAAAAGTGAAAATCTAATGGTGCCTAGTTCGGTGAATATGGTGGATGAATAGCATCCCAATTCAGCGCTCTCAGTTTTTGCAATCTGTAAACATACATATGGCCTCTTGTTATCTCAGTGGACAACTACTCTTTTCCTATTGGGAAATTCAGGTCGTTTTTCCTGAATGTTCTTCCTCAATCTATCCAATTGTGAACAGTATTTATCAGAATTAATGATTTGGTTAAGCAGCAGGAACTCATAAGACAGTAACCCTTTCCAATCCCATCATACACAACTTTACTTTTTTGAGGTGTAAGTCGGCTTTGAGAGAAGTTAATGAAGTTTATCTTGGTTTAATCCGGTGTATTTTTCATGTCACATTATTGTAGATAATCCACTTTTTATCCTCAGTAACAATCCACTTCAAAAGTGGTTCGTTCTTATTACGTTTCAGCAATGAATCGCAAGCCCAAATTCGATGGACTAAATTTCTTTCGGTTAAATTGTGTGGAACCCAAATATCATATCTGGAAATAATACCAAGTTGATTCAAATGGATCTCTGGAACACTGGATTTCAATATTCCTAACATTTCAGAAATCTGTAGTGTGTTATAAAGTGGATTATTTTTAATTAGACAAGAGATTAGATCATTATCAATCCTGAAAGTCTTCCAGAGCATTTATCATCGATAAGACTAAAATCTCCATCACGAAACTTTTTGAACCATCTTTGCACCATTTTTTCATTCACAGTACCACCATCATGCACACTGGAAATCTTTTGTACCGCATTTTTACTTTTGTGTAAATAAAGCACCACTGCAAGAAAACAGTTCTTCTCGTTTTTCATCTTCAAATCAAAAGAAATACTAACAAAATTAACTAAACGTAATGATTTTTTAAATTACACGTCAAAATCTCATCTTTTAGGCTGTATATGCGTTTTATAGGTTATTATTGTCTTTTGCTTCAAAAACTGCAGAAACGATTTCTTAAGAAAAAATCCAACATTACTTATTGGCCAACCCAATAGTAGAAGTTGTAACAAGTCTGATAGTAAATATCCTATACTTGTACATGTGACTTTTTTGGATCATATTTTCAACTATATTTATTATTATTTATCGTATCTATAAATTCTAATGTAATTTTTTTTTGATTTTAAATTGAATTAAAAAGACTTAAATTTAAATAATATTAATAGTTATTTATTAAATTAATAATTGTTTTTTTTTTTAACAACAAATATAAATATATATTATATTTACCAAAAATAGTGCGTTATACGTATCTCTTGCGATTTTCAACATATTTTTCCTAGTTTTAAACGTGACAATACAAGAACATTTCAATGATGATTAGTAAGTTGACAGATTTTTATATAAGAAAACTGAAAGTCTTCGCCCGCTATTCACTGCGTTCGTCAACCCGTGACGGAAGATTTCGCCCCCACTCGCTAACATTCACTTCCTCCTCTCAACAAATAACAGAAATCAATAAATTATACAGGCAAATAATCCATGTAAAATGTAAGTCGTAAAATTTTTATTGGAAAATTTTATAGAAATTAAAATAGCAAAATAAAATATTAAAATTTGTAACACTTTTTTACTCTAGAGCTTTAGCGAGTACAATATCTTGAATAAATTTCTTATTAGTTTTACACATAAATTGTATATTCTCTTTCATTGCACACCGTGAAACAGAACACTGTTCATATGACTGATAATCACAACAGAGACCATGTGATCGATAGCAACCAATGAGAGAACGAATAAAAGTCAAAGGAATGACATCGCTGGATCATTTTTTGTAATATATTATAGAAAAGTTAGTTAGAAGATAATAAAAATAAATAATTAGCAAGAGAAAGAATTAATTACATCGTTAGTAATATTTCTAATTTTATTTGAATATAGATATATATTTTAAATATAGATATAGATTATATAAGTAACTTTTTTTGTTATGAATTGTTTTTAATGTAGCCACATTTTTACAGCTTAGAAACCCATCAACTGAACCGAAGATTAAAACTACAAGAAGCCAAATTTTGATGAATTATATTGAATTTATTGAAAACGGTACAAGAAATCTTAAAATTTTAATTTTACTCATAACCTATAACCACAAAAAATTTGAAAAATTTCATGACCTTTTTAATTTTTTTCTACTTTTGAAAATGCATTTTTTACTCATTCAACTACAAAACACTTTTTATCAAATGTATTCAATAATTAATTATTTATCCTTTTTGATTCTTACTTATGCGTATTTTGATGGCAACACAAATACCCTCAGAGTGCTAAGGAGCAGAAAAACATTTTATCGAAATGCACATGAATAACAATTAAAAATTATTAATAATCAATTATTGCAAATTTTTGATGAGAATTTTTTTTGTGATTTGTGAAGTGAGGGAAACTAGAATTTTCGAAAGAGAATACAGCCACAGACAATAAATATTCACAGTACGAAAACCATATTGCAACTTTTTCCTTTTACTATATTCAACAATATGATCTTTTCCTACAAAAATATGTTAAAATAGTGAAAATTCGAATTATAATTTCTCTTTAACCGTTCCAAAAATCAACTTTTCACTTACACATAGTTTCGGAATAAAAATTTAACAAATTTTTCCAAAATTTCTTGGTGTTCTTACAACTGTTTAATACATCTGAAATTTCTTACAATAAAAAAGTTAGCCTGTATTTCAGATATTAGCAAACAAATATAGTTTCATATTTTAGAATCCATTAAATTCTATGTTTAGTAATTCTAATTTTTCAAAAAGAAATTTTAACACATCAATAGAATAAAATATATTTTTACAATAAATGAAAAATTCTATGGAAGTAAATTGCTACCATTGATATAAAACTGGATTATAAAAAAAATGCTTGAAAAATTTTTCTAACCTTCAATATTATTAGTGTAATTATATTAACAGCTAAAAATTTTTTTATTGCAATTAAAATAAAAGAATATACTACTTTTTTGAATAAACCATAAAATTATAATATAATATTAAAAAATTAAAGAATCTTTAAAATAATTTACCATACCAATCTGTAAAAATATTTAACTATATCTTAAAAATACGAACGTGCTTATCGTTGATAATTTATTTATGTATGCTTTAACGACTTGCCTTATTAAAATCGAGCGCTAATTGTGGGAATATTACAGAAGCAATTTTAATGATTAATGTATTATGAAGAGATATTTTTCACTAAAAATTCTGATATATTTTTAATAAATTAAGTTATACAGTTTTTCATCTGATATAAATTTAATTAGCAGTAATTATTATTATAATTGAAAAAAAAAACATTACAGCAGCAAAATAATTGTATAAACTTCATAGAGTGTATAATATTATAATATAAAATGTATTCGACACAAATATTATGTGCATTTGTGACAATAAAACACTGTTGATTTAATAATAATCAAAAATATAAATAATAAATATGTTCAGCTAACTCATGTTAATAAAAATTTTAAACAAATGAACACATGTTAAAATATTATATTACTAAAAAAATCAAGTAACTAATTTTATTTGAAATTAAAAATCAATTAAGTATCCAAGTTCATATTTTGTAGAATGACTGATAAAACAGATAAAAAATTTTAATTGTTTTTACGAAATTAATTCGTCATTCTATAAAATATGAGATTGATTATTTAATTTATTTGTAATCCTAAGTTAAATGGAATTCACATTTTTCTAATAGTTATCGAACATAATTGGAAAAATTTTGATATTTTTTTCAGTTTATCAATTAAAGATTACAGAGTGTATTCAGTACAGTGTTTAATTTATTAACTGAACCACATGCAATGACAAAAAAAAATGGTAAATAGATTTTCTCATGTTTTGTATTCTTTTTTGTATATTTAATTTAAAAATTTTTTAACATTATATATCATATTTAAGTTAAAAATTCGAATTATCTTATTTCAAGTTACATTACTTATAACATCACTTAGCTCTAGCTCTTTGATTTAAAAAAAAATAAATGGTTTTTGATAAACTGTTGAAATATCAGTGAATGGTCGATTTGTTGAATACATTTATGGTACTGAATTACTTCTAATGGCCAGAATATATTTTCAATAGACATATACATTATTCCTATTCAAAATATTGAACATATCATTGACTTCTTCATTTCGTTTTACTTTATTACACGTTTGAAAGAATTGCACTGATAATACATTCGAACACCTGAGATTCTCGATGGAAATTCCAACATTAATTTTGCAAATATTTAATATGAATATTTGAATATCTTAACAAATAAATTTTAACTAATTTTAACTACTTGCATATTTGTATAGACTACTAATCACGGAACTATAATTTATTCTATTTCAAAGACAATTTATTTTAAATATTAACCACTTAACATACAAAGATGTTTTTGACACATCATGTGTTTCTTATACCATTATAAACATTAACGTATCTGACACGCACGTAGATTTAATTCGCTTTAGTGCAGCTACAAAGCAAATATTAAAAAGAAATAATTATATATATATATATATATATATATATATATATATATATATATATACAGTATTAAAATGTGAACTATAGAAATGAACCCTGCAACATGACTATTTTGAATTTGTACGAAAGTGACAGTGAAATCCAAATGAGCGATTCGAGTGAAAGTACATTTTCCTAAACATATACTTTCCACTGGTAAAAAGCAATATCCTGCAAAGTGATGTCACTTGTACTCAAAAAATAATATAAGAAGCAAAACGACTTGAAGGTGTAAAAATATCAAATATCTCTACATTTACTAGAATGTTTCGAAAACATTCATACTTTACAGGAATATTGAATTATTGTTTAATTTATTATTTAATTATTATTTATTAATTTTTGTTATTAGTATTCAATTATAATATTTATCAATGTATAAATATTCTTTTTTTTCTTAAGCTTACACAAATATTAAACGGAAAAATGTATAGTATTTGTGGTTACATCGAATTTTAATGAATTCGTGTGTCAAGGGTTTAACATACATTTTAGATTTTTTTCTCTCACAATTTAATTGTAAATAATTTTCTCATTGACCACAAATTGATAAAATTGTAAAAGAAGGCTTCGAAATTTTGAACGTGTTCAATTGAATCTCTTCATTCCTAAAATTCTTTAACCTTATAAACACAAGGGTGTTTTCACATATCAAACTTGTTTTATAGGTAAAGTTAAGTGAATTTTTTTCAAAGCTACCCTATTCTCGAATTATGATTTTAATAGACAGTTCTAAAAAATAATTAATGAATTATGACTGACTTATGTTTGTTTTAAAACTCAAAAATAACACAATTTCGGAAGAATAAAGCTTGTACTGTGAGAGTGAAAATAGTTTAAACCATGAATGCACAAAACATTAATTCGGTTAATGAATTTAGTTTCAAACACACACTTGAGATAACAGGTGGGATGAAAAGTTCGTAGGCTTGCATAGAAATTTTTTTTTTGATAGAATTTGATTTTATTATTCAATATAGTTCCCTTCGAGGGCGATACAACGATTATAGCGGTCATACAATTTTTCGATACCATTTTTATAATACGATTTGTCTTTAGCCTCAAAATAGGCTTCAGTTTCGGCGATTACCTCTTCATCGGAGAAAAATTTCCGTCCAGCGAGCATCCTCTTGAGGTCTGAGAACAGAAAAAAGTCGCTGGGGGCCAAATCTGGAGAGTACGGTGGATGCGGAAGCAATTTGAAGCCCAATTCTTGCAATTTCGCCATCGATTTCATTGATTTGTGACACGGTGCATTGTTTTGATGAAACAGCACTTTCTTCTTCAAATGAGGCCGCTTTTTCGCGATTTCATCTTTTAAACGCTCAAATAACGCTACGTAATAGTCGCTGTTTATGGTTTTTACCTTTTTAAGATAGTCAATAAATATTATACCATGAGTATCCCAGAATACTGATGCCAGAAACTTGCCAGCCGACTTTTGCGTCTTTCCACGCTTTGGAGTCGGTTCATCACGTGCAGTCCACTCGGCTGACTGTCGATTGGACTCCGGTGTAAAATGATGGAGCCATGTTTCATCCATCGTCACATATCGACGCAAAAATTCGAATTTATTACGATTGAACAGCTCCAAACACTCCTTAGAATCATCGATTCGTTGTTGTTTTTGGTCGATTGTGAGCTCGCGCGGCA
This sequence comes from Acanthacorydalis orientalis, assembly GCA_034766995.1. NCBI lineage: Eukaryota > Metazoa > Arthropoda > Insecta > Megaloptera > Corydalidae > Acanthacorydalis > Acanthacorydalis orientalis. Next base: position 31,669,909 of record CM068318.1, on the reverse strand, counting down.
CCCACTTTGAACAGAGCTTTCGCATATCCAAATATTCATGCACGATATGGCCAACACGTTCCTTTGATATTTTTAGGGTCTCAGCTATCTCAATCAACTTCACTTTACGGTTATCAAAAATTATTTTGTGGGCTTTTTTGATGTTTTCGTCGGTAACAGCCTCTTTGGGGCGTCCACTGCGTGCATCGTCCTCGGTGCTCATTTCGCCTCATTTAAATTTAGCAAACCACTTCTCTACGGTTGATTTTCCTGGTGCAGAGTCCGAATAATGTTTATTAAGCCAAGCCTTGGTTTCAACAGTATTTTTTTTCGCCAAAAAGCAATGTTTTATTAACACACGAAATTCCTTTTTATCCATTTTTTCAAGGTAACAAAAGTTCTTTCACTAAAAATGCTATAACTCAGAGACTAATAGTGCAACAGCTGTCAAATTTATACACGCGTCTTTTGAAGGTTAGGGCTAACTAAAAATCATATGGATTTGATACTAGTAGCGCCATCTATGTGTCAGCCTACGAACTTTTCAGCCCACCTGTTATTTAATGCACATTCAGGATTAAATAAGTATTATTTAATTCTTAACGAGTTGTTCACACAATTAACAAGTATTTATATAACAATTATTACAACTTAATACATAACCGTAGTTTCTAAGTCAATACTCGGACAAAAAAGATAACAATTTATTTGTATCAGGCTTATAGAGCTCTAAAAATGAACGTGCGCTGACTACTCGACACTGATTCTGAACGGCGGAAAGTTGCACTGATCTTATTCATATCTAAATGGTCATGTATAATTTGACGAATAGTTGTTTGTGAAAGATTGAATAGTACTATAACTATTTCACATTTACGCGCCGATCACTAAGCACCAAATTTTGGACAAGTGTAACAGAATCAGACGTGAGCACTAATAACAAATCATTATAACCGAAATTTTAAAAATTAATTTAAAATATTTAATTACTACTGTGGTTGAAACTATATATAATACATATAATTATTTAGTGATTGAAACTAGATATTCCTAAATAAAAAGTATAAATCGATTAACATTGTTAGATTTTATTTTCATCCGATAAAAATTATTAATAAATGTAAAATTATAAATGGCAAGCTTGAAAGCCTAAAAAGGTAAAAGATCATCTTAAACTTCACAACATTATTGTAGTTAACAATTTTTTTAATCATTTCTTAAGAATATCACTAAATTATTAAAAAAATCATTTAAACAAATTAATTGAACGTTTAATCCTAAATAAATTATAGTAAAAGTAGTGTATTAATGCATTTATTATCTTTAGATTTCTCTAAAATATTTTGTTTTCTTTATAATATATTATTATTCCTCTAGATTATAATATTTAATTTCTCATTTACACACACTTTAAGTGCAATTTATATAACACATATTCACAAATTCATATATATATATATATATATATATATATATATATATATATATGTACCAAGCGCATTTTTAAAGTAGTGTCCGTTCAGAAATTGGAAAAAGCATGAATGATAAAAATTATTTAATACTTACGAAAGATTTCAATATACATACATTATTTTTCCACATAGTCACCACTGATTTCCACATATTTTGGGTATCGTGACACCAGATTTCTTATTCTTTCCAGGAAATCAACCTCATTTGAACAAGAAATCAACCTCCTAAGCAATTAGTATTACCTGTCTTTAGTACTTCGTCATTTTCGAACCGTTAAAATGAGAACATTTCTCAGTTACAAGGACAGGTGGTAATCACTTGACACGAGATCAGGGCAATAAAGTGGGTAGTATACGGTAGGTAGGGTGGAGGTCCAAAATTTCCCATCCAAAATCTTGCAACATTTGAACAGTTCGAGCTACGGTATGAGGTTATGCATTATCGTGTAAAACCAAAATCACAATGGTCCCACAACACACGTCTTCTGTTTTAAATGGTACGTCTAATTTTCTTCATAATTTCACAATAAGCATCTGCATTAGTCGTCATTCTACATTCCAGAAAGTCAAAAAAAAGACCTCATTTTTATCCCAGAAATCGGTGTCCATGATTTTTCGGGCGAAGGTGCTTGCTTAAACTTCTTTGCCTTCGAGGACAGCAAGTGGTGCCATTGCACTGAGTGTTGATTTAATTCGACGTTTGTATAGACAATATAGATCTCATCCCACATCAGTTACAATATGGTTAAAAAGTTATCTCAATTTTCTTGGCGTTACAAAAATTGGTTAGCTGAACCCACACGTTTTTGCTTGTAGACATCGGTTAACATTTTTGGTACTCATTTGGCAGATATTTTTTGTAGCCTAGCTTTTCTACCACAGTATCATAAATAACAAAGTGAAACTTCTGGAAAATGATACCATTGCTTAATTCTACTGTCACTCATAACACTAGTCCTCAATACTTCACAAAGTTGCAGGTGAATTACAACAACACTGTTGTTTTTTGCTAATAAAAAAACGGATCACAGCAGGAACCTCGTAACTGGCGGAATTATTTATTGTTGCACTTATTAAAAAGCACACAAGTAGCATAAAACAAGAACCCGAGCGCAAAAAAATGACTGATGGCTAGTCCATGAACCATAGAAAGTTATTTCGTATGAACGTTCTCATTACCCATATTTAACCAGAAATAATTACAAAACGAACTTCGCTTTAAGAACCCACCTCTAAATATGAATAATAAACTGTACAATTTTTAAAACATATTTAAATAAAAGACAACAGCTTTTTTTTATTCTCATTAGGCTCAAATGTCGAAGAATTGTTAAATGATCAACATCTTCTGTCACCTCTCGAGTTGTTTTACGTGGGTCCGCTTCAATAATGGTTATTAAACTATTATTGTGTACAGCTAAATGACGTCTCCGACCATACTCATTAATAAGGATTTCGTTTCAATCACTAAATTTTTGGAACCAGTGTTGATGACAATTATGTATCATATGACTATAACAGAGGATAATGGTAAATAGAAAAATCAGCATATATATTTAGTAAATAGAAAAATCATATATATATATATATATATATATATATATATATATATATATGCCAATCTAGTTAAAAAAATATAACTGAGGTTAGATTTACTTTCACAGATGAATTTTTCACTCATCTCACATATATAAAAAAATTTCAATATTTAATTTCATCATTTTTGATCATAGCATACGCGTACTTCCGCTCTGGAGATGATTAAGATATCATTTTTAGAGCGATAAGGTAGAGAAAAATGTATGTTCTAGAATAGGATTAAGTGGAGAATAGGTGATTGAAAAAATCTTTTCAGAAAGAATAATGTATTTTTTGTTAAAAATACGTTATTTTTTCAAAAAAAATTCACACTTGTTTTCATAATAATTATAATCGTCACGACCCTATATATTAGTTGTAAAGTATATGCATTATTATAATGACCGCTACAACTACCTAGGTCATTAATACTAAGCTGACAAGTAGAAATCAATATTTGACCTATCATTCTATTTAAAATATCATTTCACTAACTGATTATTGGAAAACATATATGGGTTTCTGAATGCTTTTTTGTCCACTACAAATGTACTAGAACGCGTTAATAAATTTAAAATAAAATCTGTTTTTGACATAAATATTTGATCGCATAGAACATCATATATTACGCGAGATAATTTAAGAGGATAATGACAGTTTGATATAAACTATATATTTTATGGTTGCTGAATATAATGCAGCATGCTTTTAAAAATGATAAGCGGAGTATTTCGAACTTCGTATGAGATATTTAAAATACATAATGGTCTTAGTGCACAGTAGGTAATATTTCTTCATAAAACTATGAATGAAATATATTTCCGGACCAACAAGTGTAAAGGATACAAATATGAAAATTATTTTCTTCATAAATTTTAAAACATATTAAATTAAAAATCTTCATAAGATAGAATACTATTTTTTTGGAACTATATCAAGGGTTAATATGTTGTATTCTAAAATATACAAAGCATCTTCAATGCAGGTTTACGCTGAATTATTTCTTGATAAAATTCGTCAAAGTCCATTAATTTTTATTATGTTGGAAAAATATTAAGAATATTAAGTTCTATAGATAAAATTTGCATTTTAAAAATGTTATAAAAGACAGATTAATATGCCTTATTATAATTCCTATTATAATGCCTTTTACTTCTTGGGTCGACGACTCAACACTAAAAAATTTACTAAATTAAAATTGAATTGTTGAATACGAAGTTGAAATTACAGAAAGTTACAAAAATTTTTCGTACTAATGTAAAATAGTATCAAATTTATTAAAAAAAAATTTCACATTTTTATTTCATGGGATAAAACGAAAAAAAATATAAATTAGTTTTAACAAACTTAAAGAAAGAAATGTGCAAATGCAATTTAGAATATATACAAAACACACTGTTTAATCATTAAATTAATGAACTTATTAAGTAATTGTTATATTAAGTAGTTATTAGTTTTTTGATTTGTACTAAAGAGAGTTTGGAAATATTATCAAGAAGAAGGGAATGAATTTATAACTCAGAAAAAAAATACTAATATTTGCTTCTTTTTCACCTTAAAAACAATAACCCATTTTGAAGCAAAATAAATAATGAAACCAAAGTCAATGTTACCAAAATACAGACCGAAAATGCACTTTAACATAAACACGATGAAATGACAATTTAATTGAAAAAAATTAAGGTTATGGTTAAGCAAAACAAACCCGCAATTATTTTCCTACCAGCATAATACTGAATTATATTTAATTTTTAGTTCTTATAAAAATGTATATTTACAATGTAATATACAAAAAATTGTAATCAAAAATGTTGAATAATTGATTATTAATCATTTTCGATTGTTGATAATTATTATTTGCATATTAATAGAGATGCTAACATTTTCTAAGAGTTAAGGATTAATTAAATAATTCATTTAAAGAAGAAAATAGTTCAAGGAAAGTCTAAGAAAATAATTCATTTGTGAAAATATAACCATATTATAAAATAATTTAAATGTTCATCATGTAATAGGAGCAGAAAATGAATACACATATATATATATATATATATATATATATATATATATTTATATATACATACATACATACACATTATCTATGTATATTGTTTCTGTTAAGATGTATAAAATTATAACATTATTATGACAGCTATGCAAGGCAGCATCTATTCCATAATTTGTTATCATTTGAGTAAAGGTTATTTTTCTTTGTTCAAAACTTTCTGGGTGCTCTACTTATAGTTTCTGAAATGGATTAAGCGAACAAGTTTCATTTATACACAATCGTTAGAAATACAATAACTTCTTAATACAAACTCAACACTGCTAAACAAACAACTGATTGACGGAATAATCAAACGAAATGAATATTCAACAACCTCAAATTCGGAAGGACATTATACACACACAAACATATATATATATATATATATATAATATATATAGTATATATATATAGTATATATATATATATATATATAGTATATATATATAGTATATATATATACATACCAAAAAATTCGATTTGATTTGATTTGATTTGAGTATATATATATATATATATATATATAGTATATACATATATAGTATATACATATATAGTATATACATATATAGTATATACATATATATATATATATATACATATATAGTATATATATATATACGAGGTCAGACAATTAAGTAATGCGACCGATTTTTTTTCTCGGCCTGTGGTAACACTGCGAACCTGTAACTCCGCCACCGTATTAGCAGATCCCTACTCTCTCGATTGAGACCTTGACCACCCTCGTACGATCATTTCTTCGCCAGCTGTTTAGTATATATGCTCGTATATATATAGTATATATATATACATATAGTGTATATATATATATATACATATAGTGTATATATATATACACACTATATGTATATATATATACACACTATATATATATATACATATAGTGTGTATATATATAGTATATATATATAGTATATATATATATATATATATATAGTGTATATATATATAAATATAGTATATATATATATATATATATATATATATATATATATATATATATATATATACACACACACACACACCTTCATTCTCTTTTTACATATTCTTGTTTATATTAGCCATATCATTTCTGCGAAATAACGTGAAACCTTTAGAAAGTGATTAAAATCGCAATTTCAAACTTCAGTTGTAACAACTATTTCACTGTGATTTATTATTAGAAATAAAAGTGAAATAACCTCATATATTTTTTTAACCACTTACATTGTAAATAAATAAATTAAGATTAAATATATTTAGTTATAATTTTGTTTAATGCTGAAATAATGAATTTATTGTTGAAAAACTTATGTTTGACAAATGACATAACGAAGAATAAGGTTTAACTTTTAATATTTTATATGAATGTTTTAATTTAAAAAAATATTCATTTTTAGTTTAGTTAAAAAAATCACGAAAACTATTTACATTTTGTGTCTGTTGTATATTTTTTTCTTAGTTTTAAATACTTAAATTATCTTTACATTCATGGTAGTTTCATCATTCAATAATTAAAATCAGAGTACGTTGTGACTTGTACGTAATTTTTTCTCATTCTACTTTGAACGCTGCGTACTCTGTTTGAAATCATATCAAAAATGTGTTATAATTAAAATTATGCCACGAATTGTAACGAAAGCGTTTCATATTTGCTATAGAAGTACAACGAAAATAATAAAAGTAATTTTTGGTTTCACCGTTTTACACTTTGAATTTTTTCTATAAACATCAATATATTTTCTTCCTGACTTAATTGATGGAAATATAGAGCAATTTAAGTCGATTTCAGTAGTTTTGTAAATCAATTCATATATTTTAAATACATTTTAAATTAAAAAAAATGTTCGTAAACAAATAAACATGAGTGTATTAGGTTGGTAAGAAAATAATTGCGGTTTATAACCTTCAAATTCATATACATTTACAGCTTTTTTGATTTTTCTAGCTGTTTTGAGTAGCCTAGAGCTGTTGGATGACTAACACCTAACTTTTGAGCAAGATTTCGAAATGTTGTGCTTGATTCTGATTCAGCTAACGCCTTCAAGTAATCGTTATGCGCCGAAGAAGGAGTTTAAGGCTCTCGTCCCTAGAATGAAATTTTTGGAACCACCATTGCACCGTACTTTTCTTAACAGTACCCATTCCAAAAGTATTGTTTAGTTTACGAAGAGTTTGCTGCTTTACCATCCGTTTTAAACTCTTACAAAAAACTCTTCCTCTTATTTGTTGCTTTTCCATCTTTAATTTAATATTCTTATTTTAAGCAAAATTAATAATAAAACCAAAGTCTATGTTACGAAAATACAAACCGAAAAATGCACTTTAAAATATTATTTTAAAAGATCGATTTTGTTTTTTCTAAAAAAAATAGAAAATGTCTATATTTCTTTTTAAATTTGTACCGAATGTATTTATCAATTTTGTAAAGCTTTGCTGTAATATTCAAAGAATTGGTAATCGTTTTTACATTTAAATCAAGTTCTCTGAATCTTGTTTATTATTTTGTACAGATATGATTCGTTGAAAAGCTTTATTTCATTATTATCTATCTGAATATCTACATACTTTTTTATTGATTCTATACAGTTTCCATAGAAAAAGTAAAATTACAACTGTCTTTTCGTGGTTTTCAAAAGAAAAAACAATTATTTTATCTTTTTACATTCACGGGAAGAATTCTTTATGGATGAAGATAAAAAAATATTATATATTTTATCATTATATTTTATTATGTTAATTTTTATAAACTTTTCCAATATAAATTTTATAACTTACATTTAACACGGATTATTTGTGTGTATAATTTGTTCGTTTCTGTAATTTGTTAGGAGGGATCGAACGTTAGCGAGAGTATATATATATATATATAAATATATATATATATATTCTATATATATACTAGTAACAAAAAAATATGCACTAAATTGTGTAAATTTTTTATCTTTTAAAAAAATTAATATTTATCTTTTTTATTCGCAACTTTTGTAACTTTTCATCCCACTAAATTAAAAAACATATACTAAAAATTTTTTATTAATTTTAGGTTGATGCAAAAATAATTGCAGTTCTTACGTTTCGAGTATAAAGACGAATATATCAGTTAAAAATTATATTTATTAATCAAAATAAAGACCATTGGCTTGCACACATTCCTCCCAAGAGGAAACAAGTTTGTTTCTTCCTACAAGATAGACTGCTGAGTCTTGGAATTAACTAGTTAATCGAAAGCGCTTTGAACTGATGCATTATCTTTGAAAACCTTCTCTCATAGAAGGTTTTCAAAAATATAGAAGTTGTAGCTAAAGATGGCACTTCCCAACCACTAAACAGTGGCCATAATATTTTTTCATGGAGCTACGGTTTAGGAAACTGTTTTGGTACTTCTTTTCGGTCTAGCCGTTGTGATGAACATTTACTATTACAATCCACTTTTCATCACATATAAAAATGCGATCAAGAAAGAGATCATCCAACCTAATACAAGCCATTGAGGATTTAAATAGTTGAAAGTTATCATACAAATAATGGATCATCACAAAATTTTGTAAAAAGCAATGAAATAAAATTTTTAAAATTTATATTTTGAATAAAATTTATTTTTTTAGAGGCTTCTATTGAAATTATTAAAACTTCTAAATTCTGTAATTCACTTTTAAATTTCAAAAATATCATTGTAACCAATGGAGAAAGAAAATAAATACATTTTGATTTGATTCATCTCATTTCTAAATTATTTCTATATAATTTAAGTAAAATATGTTGGAAGAATATTTGTCAATGTCGGTAATCTAGCAATTCGAGCATAACAATCAACGTTACAAGAGTCTCGGAACCCACATTCGTTGACTCATTTGAGTGTTCAAAGTTTCCAAGTGTGTTTGTATCGTAACCGTAGTATCTTTTGATGTACCATCGAATGGTTTACTGACGAATATATTTTTGTTATTTGTTTCTGTGATTCATTCAGAATAGTTTATATACCGTATTCTGCTCTTTTTTATTGTGTTCCGAGACAATGCTCCGTCTTAAACTTTAATAGAATATAATGAGCAAAATACGTTTATTAACTAAATTTTACCAAAATTAATTACTAAGAAAAATAATACAGATTAAACAGAAACCAAATAACAGTATATGCAAAAGCATAAAGAAATAAAAGCTGTATTTTATTACCAAAAACCTCAATAGAGATATTTAAAATATGACTAAAAACCATTACAAGGTACCACTTGTATCGACACCACCATACTCGTACATTTCAAAACATTGTTTCGGTGAAAATATATCACATACGAATGTCTGCTGCGAGAACTAGGGCATCAAGTTCATATGATGAATAGTAAATGTTTAAACGAACCATAAACAAAATTATTTTTTTAAATTGTAATCGATTCAAACAAGCCATTAATAAATTCTATAAAATAAAAACTTATTTACAAGCCCATTTTATCAAAAAATGTGACAGATAACCTAAAGTTAAAATTTTAAAATTGAATAGGTTGCAGTCACTAATTAGCAAACCTGCAAATAATATTTTTTGTTTTGATTTTTTTGTTTAATTTATTATTATAGATTAACATTCAAAAATCTGCATAAATCAATCAGTTATTCCAAATAATGCTTTAAGAATGATATGTTTTTTTTATCAAATTTAACTTATATATGATAAAAGATGCGTATATATGAATTGTATGATGTTTTCAAGCTGACAAGAAACATCATTATAGTATTCTTGGTATTTTATTCTATAAATACATATTTGTCACAGAATAGACTTAAAAAATACGAGTAAACTTCGTTATTTCGAATATAAAAATGGAAAGTCTGTTACTAAAGAATAAAAAAGAGCACTTCATGAAAACATACGAAGCATAACTTTTTATATAACGTTGAATTGAGAATTTTAGAGTTTTCTCGAAGATTGTTGATTTTACCAAGGTCATTCGAAAGCAAAGATCCTCTATATGTGTATGTATTGTGATCATACATTTCTTTGTAAACCAGATAATGTCAAAATATTGAAAACGATACAATCAGTTTGCCCAAGTACGCTGTAAAATATGAATAGTCATATGTTAACGAATTTTCTATCAAGAGTGTTAAGATCCTAACAAAAAATGAACTTCCGAAATACATTTTCATGTCAACAAAAATGGAAATTTTCTAGTGCAATACATTATTCAGTATATCTTTTATAAAAATATAACATGTTGATTTTAATAACTAAAAACATTTCTTTAATAACGGAAAATGTTTTTTTCCGAATATATGATATAAAAAATGTAACTAAATTAATTTAAATAAAATTTCCATATAGAAATTTTCAGACAAAAAGCCAAATATTGAAAAAAATATCAATAAAGAAGTAAATACAAATTTCGTCAGAAAATAAATAATGTTTATATATATATATATATATGCATGTATATATATATGTATGTATATATATATATATATGTATGAATATATATATGTATATATATACATATGTATATATATATATATATACATATACATATATAATTATATATATATATATGTATATATATATATATACATATATATATATATATATATATATATATATGTATATATATATATATATATATATAACATGTTATATGTATATATATATATATGTATACATATAACATATATGTATGTGTATGTTACATGTATATATATATATATATATATATATATATATATATATATATATATAGTCATTTCTTTCACAGATGAAAATGAAAAATTGCAGGTAAAAAAGAACACAAATTGTGTTCCCATTAAAAAATGTTATAGTCTGCATTAAAGTTTCGTAAGAATCGGTATAATTTCATAGCGATAACATTTGTAGCAGTAAGCGAAGCTTTAAATTTTTTTTAAGTGAACAAAATCGTCTACAAAACCTGACTGAAGTTTTTTATATTAAATAAATCAAAAATTAGTGAATACGAGTTGAACATTCGTATTGAAACTTAACTCGGTTATTATAAATAATTACGAAATGGATTCAGCAAATATAAAAGAAATTGCCTTTATCTTTTTGAAAATTAAATATTTTTAAAAACTTAAAAGTACTAGAAACTTTTGATAGAGCACAAAAAATATCAAATTCATGTAGTATGTAAATACAGAGTGGCATAAAAGTTACGAAGGAGTTTAAAATATTAGTATTTTTTTGTATTATTTTCATCTTTTTTATTTCCCAAAAAATAGTATAAGGATGTAGAATTTTTCCTAATTATACACGAGAAATGACATCACGCAAGTGATATCTATGTTCGGCTTCACAATATCGAGCTCTTTCTAAAACGTTTTCTATCACTTTTCTCTGGATTTATGGACATAATGCTCGAATTTCTTATCGTATGTTGTTCTTTCGCTGTTGAATAGTTTTTGACCTAATGACGTATATACGCTCTTTCAATAGCTCCAAAGAAAAAAATTATAAGAACTCAAATCAGATGAACGCGCAGACCAATTAATATCGCTGTTCTTTGAAATTATGCGTTCGATACAAATGTATCATAAAAGTTCCATAACGGGTCCCGCTGTATACGCTGTGGCTTCATCTACGCTTCATCTGTGGCTTCGCTCCTTAAAAGAAACCAAAACGATCCGTTTTCTGAAACTATTAATCACAGGTGGTGAAAAATGGGTCATCTACAATAATATGGATTGGAAAAGGGCATCGGTGAAACAAAATTAGCCTCCGTAGAATGAGAATGAATGAAATGAAACTCCAAAAGTGTGTTTTCATTCGATGAAGGTAATATTGTGTATCTGGTGGGATTAGAAGGATGTTGTGTATTACTAGATTCTTACAAATAATCAGACAATAAATTTGAAAAAGTATTGTGCATAATTGGATCAATTAAGAGATCAAAATTGGATTAAAACCGTCCAGAATTGGTCAATCGGAAGGGTATCGTTTTACACTAAGACAATGCTATACCTCACGTCTTTTTACAGAACCGGCAGAAAATGGTGCAATTTGGCTGGAGAGTCCTATCTCACCCACCATGTTCATCTAATTTTGCACCCTCAGAGAGCCATTTGTTTCGATCCATACAGAATTTCCTTATAAAAAAAACTTCACTTCCCTATAAGCCTGCAGAAATCACCTAAATCAATTCATCGCCCAGACAGATGCCAAGTTTTGTGAGGGTGGAATTATGAAACCACGTGAAAATGGCAAAAGTGGTATGATCAAAATGGAATACATGTATTAGAATAAGTAAGTATAGTAAGTGTATATACAAATAAGTAAACACTACTTTTGAATTTCACCTTAAATCGTTACGAACTTTTGTTTCAACCCAATACTTTTACAATTCTTTATAATTTTTCAGTACAATATAGACAAATGTTGATCCAGTTAGTAAGATTGCATTAAAAGTTGCACTTAAAACTATCATACACTAATACGACTATAACTACAACCGTAATTGTTAGAGGTAACCAACAGTACACTCTTCGGAATGAATATTTTGCATTTAAAGGGCTCGTTTATGTAGTTCGTTAATTTCAGAAATATTTCAAATAGAAAATTTTCAATAATATTCTAGAAGCGAAAGATTTAATTCTAACTGCACTAATCGATGAAGATGAGAAAACAAACTAGATAATTGTATTTCTTGATATAATCTGACCTTTTACAATGTAAAAAGACTCAATTAAAGTGATTTGAAATTTTTATTTTAAAAAATCAAGGTTCTTAAATGGTAAAATTATTTATTCGTGAGAGAAACAAAGAATTTAATACTAATTCTTTAAAAAAATGAAATATGTAAAACGATTTTATTCATATATTAGAATAAGCTTAAAATGTTCAGATATGACAATGGATCATATTCCATTATAGAGAAATAATTTACTAACTATAGTTAGCACATTGAACCAACATAAGAAAATTCAAGATATTTCTTTATATCCGTTGTACTGCTAGTGTTTTATTCAACATTAACAGAATAGCAGCATCTAACAAAAACGTATTTGGCTTTCAATCAAATTAAATATACTCTATCTCAACATAAAAACGATATAAATCTTTTTACAGGCAGCTGCTATACCTGCCCGATTGTTGCTTGTGTGAACATATCTAAAGTTCACGAGAACATGTAATAGTCAATTGCAGTCGTACACGCGACCGTATTGATACGTGCCACCTCAAACGGTAAATTGTTATTATATTCATTTTTTTACTGACATTGTTTCATAAAAAAAACTATATTAATACTGTACCTGAAATGTATTTCAGAAGTTAAGTTCAATCACACTATCTTTACATATAAATAAAATGCTAAATTTTTCAGAAAACAATTGATAAAAATAGCGAAAGTTGTGTTCTAAAAATATCTACATTGATTTAAACATTAAATTTCATTCGACAATAAAATAATATTAGTTTTGTACTGCGAAAAACATACCAAAAATACTTATAGAATTGTACTTAAGAATAACGCAAATATAAAACAAGTTTGAGTAAGCATAAGAGTTAACTTTAATATAACGTACTAATATTGGTTCTAATAAGCTATTTGAACTGTTATTTGATGAAATTAGTTTCTGGCCTTGAAATATTTTCTGTTAACTTATTAATATAGTAAATTTCAATCGTGCTTAAATATATTTACATATTTTTACAAGACTAGAAGTCTCATCTCTCTGCATTTTCATTTAACTAGAGTGAAGATCATTCGATTATGTGATTTATAGTAACCAGTCATAACGCAGATCACATGACTAATATCTACCAATTAGATAATGAATAAAAGTCTCGATAACGGAATCACTGTTTCATTTTTATAATATAGAAATAAACTTCTTTCATAACTTAATTTGTAAAATATCAAGTCAAAATCTATATTAATTTGTACGTTAATATCTTATTTCTAATATATTTACAGTTTTGAATATGCTTAATTTTGTTAAAATATTGTTTTGGCACTATGGCGAAATATAATTTTAGAAATGATTTTTAAGTCCCCCAAAATTGTTAATAATTGATAACTGATCATTTTTAAATATTCATTATCTGTATTTTAATGGCGTTGTCAAAATTTGCAGACTAAAGTATAGAAAAATCTTTGCACTTAGTATATAAAAATGCTTTTTTATACCTTATTTTTCTGAAAATAAGAGCATTACTATTAAACTGAACATAAGTAACAATCAAGAAGATCAATAATTATTAATTAAACATTTTTTATCAAAACAATTTTTGTGGTTTGTAGAGTGAATGAAAAATTAATTTGTGTAAATACTCAAATTTTATCATTATTTCAAATTTATTTGTATTAGGTTATTTATCATTTATTTAATGCTCCGTTTCTAAAATGTATTCCACCAATACGAAATTGTGTTATATTTTATGTAATTTAAAATGTTTTTAAAACTTCTGTCACATTAGATTAATGTATTTATTTCTGTGTAATTTGAATCTTACTTTATATATTTCAGTTAAATTGTAGTTTACCTTTAAGATCGGCATATTGATTATGTAATAAAATCACAAAGTATTTAAATACCGATTTATCCAAAACACTAAGAATTTACCTAATTCCCTATTTTTAAACATTTTTGGAAAAAATGCTGTTTTATACCTAGGATGAATTTATTTTTAATTAAATATAAAATTAAATTAAAGTCGCACCGTTGAAATCTATAATTTAAAAGTAACTACCATTTACTTCAATTATCAAAAGAAGCAAACATATATTTTCAATTGTACTCGTAATATCATATATATATATATATATAAGATATTACGATAATTTATCTCATATCCTAGTATATCACATTTTTCAAGCTTCCCATATAAGACTCAAGTTCTTTTTGTTTAACAAGATTCAGTTCCGATAAAAGTTTTATATGATATTGTTATATCACTCTATTTAGAATTAATATTTCTACGATTCAGAAGAAATTGTATACTGCGACGGTAATATATATATATATTACAAAATATTTGCATATTTCTAAATAAATAATTTTTGTAACGAAAAATTATAATAATGCATTTTTTTGGGAAAAACTTAAGAAATTTCTATAATCTTTTGGTGACAAATAATTATAAGAAAAATAATAGATGTGGCCTGTTTAAAGATTAACTTAGTTTGATATTAGAAACAACAGCTTCAGTTTCAAAGTGTACTGTTTTTTGGAAATGATTCCCTCGAAGTTCAACGCACTTGTTCCACTGTTTCTCTAGCTTCAAAATTACCTTTTTTGAGGTCCTCAAAATAGTAATTTGCAGCCTTTATTGTCTATTTATTCGACCATAATTGCTTTCCAAATAGAAAAAGTTGAGTTTCAGGAACACATAGAACTCCTAGGGAGCCCAATCAGGCGAATGCGTTGGATGCGGGAAGATTTCAAACTTCAATTCGGTTTCTTTTTGCTGAGCGACAACGCTTGAATGAGCTAGTGAATTATAGTGGTTAAAGAACGCTTTTTCCTTAGCCATTCCGGGACGTTTTTCCGCGATAGCTACCTTCAACGTCACCAAAATGGCTACGTATTATTGACCACTAACTATTTTCCCTTCTGATAGTCGATCAAAAAAATTCCTTTCAGATCCCGGAAAACTAACGCTATCAACCTTTCAAGCGAGTGAACCGGCTTTGCCTTTTCAGAACCATTTCACCATGTTCAATTCACTGTTTTGATTGTTTTTAATTTTGGTGTGTGATGGTAAATGCGTTCGCTCTGTTGAAATGCCTATTGTCTGCTGTCTCGTTCACTTTCACTTGTTGGTAGTGCAAAACTATACCGTCGACTTTATCGATCATTTCTGACATGGTCGCTGTTCTCAGACTCCTAAGCTCATTCTGACACGTTTAAATTATTTCACCCGAAGTCGAACGGATTCGTAGGAAGAACAAGATTCACACAATGTAAGAAATATACTTTCATGTTCTTCTTTCGCTGTTTTCCCTTCCATAAAAAAATTTAACTTACACCCCGAATTCCGATTTTATCTATTTTGCACTTTCACACGAAACTCTTGTGTTAAAATAACCGGCAAACAAAGAATTAATGACGGAATAACTTGCAACATCACATGCGTTAGTAAAAGGGATAGAACTATATAAAAACATATACAACTGTCCCACTCACCTTCAGTGAGTAAATAAATCGAGTTATCCTTCAAACGACTCACGTGTCATTATATATATATATATATATATATATATATATATATATATATATATATATATATATTATATATATATATGTATGTGTGTGTGTTTTGTTTGTGTATGTATTCTAGTCGAATAAAGCAATAAAACTTAAAATTTCATAAAATAGCATATCAGATTGCATTACTTAATATGTTTATATATCCCAAAAAAAAACGAACTGTAACCGTCTATCTATATGTGTGTATATATATATATATATATATATATATATATATATATATATATATATAACTATTGATAAAATAATGAATCATATATAAGTACAAATTACATACTAGAATGACCAAGCGTTTTTCTACACTATACATTCAAAACTAAATATACAACTCCAACCTTAAAGTTATTCATGTGCACCCGAAACAACACGAACACCTTCTTGAATATACTTGTATAAATATACATACATACCATTTTATATATATATATATATATATATATTTATTATACACACCACTCATACGAAATTTTCTTGTTGACACCGTACAATATTTTTTTATGAATTGCGGCGGCTTGTTACATTATTTACTTCTATCTTAGTGACTATTATTTTCTGTACTCCGAAAATTTTTCGCTTCGTCTTATTTTGAATATTTCATATTTTTTCTGTGCTTTCATACTAACACACACACATATCTATATAGATATGTGTATATATATATATATATATATATATATACTCGTATATGCTGCTTATAATGTACGTATAAAGAATAAAGTAGTACCTATCGAAGTCAGCAGTATTACACATTATTTCTTATTCTTGATTTATAAGGTAATTATATATACACTTACTTACTTACTAAAGAAATCTAGTGACAGCTAGATAATAAAGGATTTTGTTTTTACTGTTCTTCTTATTTACTGTACATATGATGACTTGTATCAAGAACAAAATATCTTTTTTAATTCTAGTTTATATATATATATATATATATATATATATATATATTTATGTATATATATATATATATATATTTATATTTATATATAGCATTAGTCATTCAACAATTCTGGGCCACTTAAAACAGCTAGGAAAATAAAAAAACAAAAATGTATTTGAATTTGAAGCTCATGAACAGTGATTTTTTTCTACCTACCTTATATATATATATATTTATATACATATATATTTATATACATATATATATATATATATATAATAAAAGAAGACAAGAAATAACCGTTATGCAACGTGCAGTCAAGAAACTGTTTTTAAAATCCACTTTTTGAGTAAATGATGGTAACTAAACTAAATGGACAAGTTAATCACCATAATTATGATCATATGCTAAGTGACAATTTTTATGTAATAATCCAAATATAACTGAATAACCATGGAATCATATGGCTAGAACTTTTATTGACTTAGATAACTTTATGTACCTACACTTTTTTTCTAATAACCCAGAATACAATTATTTGGATACTCTTAAATAATTATGCTACCTGAAATAAGGCCGTTTTTACTATTAGAGCATACATTTCTTTTGAAAATAGGGTAAAATTTTACTTTTCAAGAATACATTTTGGGAGATTGCTTTTTGTTCAATTACATTCCGAGAATTAGTGAATTCAAAGGTAAACTATTAATAAAGACTCTGCTCCGATATTACTTTTCAGTACTTGTTACTATAGGACATAATGATATATTATCTTTTCATTGAAACTAGTATATTTATATCATCACAACAAAGTAATGAAATAAATATTTGAAGAATTGAATGATGATAAATTTACATAATTTTTAGAATTAAATCTAAAAACTGCAGTTGCATTGAACATACAGAAGTCGATTTTTATCAATGGTAAGTTATATTTTGTGTATTACCGTATATTTATACACACACACATATATATATATATATATATATATATATATATATATATATATATATATAAAACAATCAGTAAAAAATAAAAATAAAATAAATTTTAGGAAGTTCTAGAAACTTTTTAAAGACCAGATCGAAAACAATTTAAATGTTCTTAGAATATCTAGCTTTGGCAGATCTTAAACGTTCAAGAACCTTCTACAAATTAATTTTAAGGATGACTTGAAAGGTTTTAAAGATACCAGATACAATTATTCAAAGTCAGCCTGAGATAGTCGCCAAATAAGCGAGTCAACGATGAAAATTTTCAAGTTGCCGGAGTATCATGAATCGTTAAAAAAAATAAGAGTCCTAAAATTAGATCAAAAGTGAAATGTAGCGAACAGTAAAAAATGTAAAGAAAACAAGACCTAACGAGAAAGATACCATTTTATTCACCCAACTCCTGACTGAATCGTGGATGAAACACCAACCACGTCAGTACATGATTGATAGCGTGAATGCGTGTATACAATTTTTTTATTTCTGTTATTTATATATGTAAAATTGTATTTTTAGTTATAAATATAACACTACGTATTTATTACGATTTAAATGAAATTTATATTTATATTTAAAATATCTGTAAATGGTATTTTATGTTTTTAACTACTTTCCTATAAATTTGTGTTATCGCAGGGTCTTTTAAAAATTAAAAAAAAGATCTATTTATCATGGAAAACGAAACAGGAGAAACTTTATTGAAAGAATATAATGCGGATATTTTACCTGACATTCCAATATTTATATAAAAAATATATTTATTAATGTAAAGGAATATATTTTCATTCATATAAAAAATATATGTATATACTTTATTTGATATATCGGAAACAGGAAAATTCAAAAGAAAGAGGTAAATGGCTATAAATAAGAAAAGACAAAATTTATATGTGTACATTTTGTAAAATACTCTTTCACTTAGGAAAATGATTTGAATCTTACCATTTAAAAACAAAATACTTAATATGTATATGTATTTACAAAATAAACTTTTTCTGATTATTTATTATAATTTTTTTAGTACACAAATATTTCGGACATCTAAACTTATTTTTATAGCTATCGTCATCCTATTTTACTCATATTTACAGAATATATAAATTCATGTTTATTGATTTATTTTGCATGCATTACAAAAAAAATGATGAATTTATAAAAAAATCTTTTGTTGTCAATTATTGAAAAAAATAGCCGGCCGCTAGTGAAAGTTACTCGGACAACTAGCCGGCTTATAAAGTATTAATATACAAGTACAGGTAGTAGTATTTCTATAAATAAATATTGAACATAAGTTTGTCTATCCTTTTTCCAAAACATTCAAAGTTACTTATCATATGTCAAAGTTATGAAGTAATTTATTTATTCCTATAAACATATTTTTTGACAAAATTGCTATGGAACATAACCACGCGAATTGAAGTAAAGGAAAAAAAAGAAGAAAAAATAAATAAACGTAGGATCATTTCAGTATATTTATATTGAAATATAATATATTCAAAGTAAAATGTCTGTATTGTATTATACTGGTATTGTATTAAACGAAAAATTTGAATTACATACACACACATAATCGTACATATATATATATATATATATATATATATATATATATATATGTGTATATATATATATATATATATATATATGTATATATATATATATATATATATAACGAGAGAAAGAAAGAGAGGATGATTCAACATGAAAGAATTAAAAAAATGCAAAAATTAAAAAGAGCATGTTATCCTCTGTTTAGTATTTTAGTTCAATTTTACTTTAGTACTGAATTAAACTAAAATATCAAATAAAAAAGGACATGACTTTTCTTAACCTCTGCACCCCCTTTAATAATTCCATGTGGAAGCCTAAATTTTTATATCCCTATATATTCACTTATTTATATTGTTTTTGGATATGCATATATATAATGGTAGATTTGATGATCCATGCGGATGTTATTTGGAATCGAATAACTGAATAATTAAATGTGATTTTTATACTTGTGCTGTTACTTAATAAAACCGTATTTAATAAACAAAGTACATTATTGAAAATGGCAAAGATCAAAAAAAGTGATGAAACAAAGTCATATTAATTTAATAACAATTATAATAGTTATCTCCATTGACATTAAAATTTCAAATCATTCATTGGCAAATTCAACAGTGCACTTACATATCATAAATTTAATTTACATTTAAAGTTTTGTGTTAATTGTATTATAAATAAGAACGTACGACCAGTTTGTTTGAAATATTTGACACAGACTATTTTTTTGTTTGTTCATTTAAGCAATAAAGTGTTCAAGAATCGTACAGATAGTTTATAAAAATTACAACTATCAAAATACTTGCAAACTGGATGTATGTTAATTGATAAAAAAATGGTACTCTGTTATCTTAACTGTTGTAAAATATGAAACATCGAATATAAATATATATTGACATAGAGAAAAACGTTTTATCACTTGTTATACATTCTTCTTTTTACAATGTTTTCCAATTGTGGATAAAATTGGTATATTACACTCATTCTTTAGAGTGCTGCGCACAACTTTTTCATTTGAATTTGAATAACATATGATATGAATTTATTTAAAAACAATTTAACACTTATTAATTGTGTGTTCACAGTTCGAGCCATATAGGAACACTTTCATACAAGTTAATTAGTTTCCGAATATAATACTCAAAGATCAAAAGTGAAGCAAAAAATATATTTTATTATATTGCTTCAGCCTTGAAACTTCAGATATTTTGTCGAAATGAATAAACTAATACTTCATAATATTCTCTAATACTACTATATATATACTGTATTGTTTTATTATTTAAATTAACCATTATTACTTTTTTAATTATAAAACTGAATTATAAAAAAATAAGCACATGTAATATAATACCAACCACTTTTGTATAGATCATCATGTACATTAAATATAAATAAATACATTCATATATATACATATATATATATATATATATATATATATATATATATATACATATAAAGTATTCATTAATATAAAACATATCAACTATTAAATATATTAAAATCATAAAACTTTCGTCATACCTCTTTCCAATACTTCCTACACAATCATTTGCACGAATTGTGAACGCACGTATTTTCATTTCTTTACAGCAAGGAATTTCACTACGAGGCCGAAAAATTCTTATTAAAAACCTTATACGAAAACGGGAACTGATAAATTTTACTCACAATTAACATTAGTGTACGATTCATAACGAATTTAATTACAGCAATCATTAATGTTTGTATTGTAGCTCGCGTTAAAATTAAATTTTGATTTGTCAGTACATACTCCTTCACTGGTCACTAAACACAACTGAATGTATAAGGACAGTGCAAATGCATTCTGTAGTTAAAATTATACAATATTTGGATCAAGTTACGTATGATTTTTATATATTTAGTGTTAAACAGAGTAAGATAAAGATATATGTTGTCATTGTCTGTACAATGCATAGAGTTGTATGTACAATGTATATTTTAGTAGTTATGTAACTGATGTGTTTATTCGAATATTATTTCTTAGAAATTGAAAAGAATTGTAATGTTAATACAATTTATTTATAAACGTAATAGTAATTGTTTTTTTTTTGGTACAAATAATATAAATAATAAAGACAGACTCTGATATTTTCTTAAGAATATTATAATTTCATTATCATTCAAAATGCTCGACCTTTATAGGTTAAGTTAGTAAAAAAAAACAAGTAGATAATTTAAAAATGTTATGTTGTATACACTGAGCTAAAATTATATTTATGTGCCTAACAATGTTTTATTTAGTTTATGTAGTGAAATAACAAAGTATATTTTATAAATACTGTATTTATCCGCTACTTATAATGTTTTTTAAGTGGTCTGTACATTCTAATGTTCATCAACAAATTGAACAGTTTTGACTGTGGGAAAACCTAAGTGTGCATGAATTAATGAGAAAATAAACTGGGAAGAATAACATTTGTTCTCAGCATATTTTCGTTTTAACGCTGATCTGAATTGAATTAAAATATTGTTTTTTCTCAGTTTTTAAATTTGAATTAAATTAACCTCTTGAGTAGAAATGAGGATTGTCGCCCGCATCGGGTCTCTGTGCCAAACCCAGTTTTAACGGACTCCGCCCTTTCATACATTGCAACTCATTTTCTATGTATACTCTTACTATGTATTAGATTACTGCAAAAATAATTGCGATTTTTACGTATCGAGTACAAAGACATATATTAGTGAAAAAAATGTATATTTATTAATCAAAATAAAGATTATTGACCTGCACAAATTTCTCCTGACGGAAAAAAGGTTTGTTTATTCCCATAAGATTGAATTCTGGAGTCCATTAACGAATTCATCGAAAGTGCTTTGAGCTGATGATTGATCTTTGAAAATATTCTCTCGTAGAAAATTACTTAAATGTTTAAAAAAATTATAATTTGTCGGAGACAGGTGCAAAGAATAAATTGAGTGATGTAAGGTCTCATAAACCAATACATTGAATTTTTTAAATTCATTTGTAAGACGAGATAATATAATCAAAAAAGGGATCATTTTTATTGCGCAAATAAAGCGCAGAACAGATATCGTATCGCCGAATTGCTTGATGTTCGTTTAGTTCATACGGCTTACATACGATTACACAGCTTTTTTTTAAGTAGGCTCAAATGTCAAACAACTGTTAAATGATGAACAGTGTGTTCTTCTGCCACCTCTCGAGTTGTTTTATGTGGCTCTGCTTCAATAATGGTTTTTAAAACATTATTGTCTAAAGCTGAAGGTTGTTCACGATCCTCCTCAACATCAAGGCTTTCGTTTCAATTACAAAATTTTTGGAACCAGTGTTGAGCTCTACGTTCACTAATTGACTCTTCGCTAAAAAAATTATATTTCGGGCAGTTTCTGTTGCTTTACGTCCCAATTTAAACTATTACAACAAAATCGCGCGATTTTGTTTTTCCATGATTAATTTAAGAAGTTATATCCAACAATACTAAAGAATGAAAACAATAGAGATAAGCTGAAATCAATAGTGCTAATTTCATTGTTTACATTGATATATCATATGACTACAACAGAAGATAAAGGTAACTTGAAAAATCGGCATCAAACTTAAAATGATAAAAACCACAATAATTTCTGCATCGACCTAATATAACAGTACTCAACATTTTAGCGTTAAAAACGAATCGTCGTACTTCTACATATTACCAATATGTGCCTTTCTCTGTTGGTGTACAAATTATCTTCTTTTGTTTAAACGTATTAATCTTTTTATTGGGGATATTTCTCGAAACGTGTTCAAACAACTGGGAAAAAAAACTATTCAAAATTGTGTTATATGTGCTCCAATCACAATTTACGAAGTGAAACAACCAGGGAATGTAAGCAATGAAAGTTAGTTGTACATTTACCACAGTGTTTTGAGAAATATCACACATTTCAAGATTATTAATAAAATGCATTTATTGTGAAATGAGATGATACGATTATATGAAAATAAATATATTTCTTTAATTATACCAAAATGATTCTTTTATATCACAAATGGTACTTCTGTTTTCAATGTAATTCCCATCTGACGAATATATTTTTTATTCTTTTTTTCATTATATCAATACTTTTTAAATCCACACTATCAAAAATAAAACAGAATCCATACGTTTATAAATAAATTTAACGGAAACTGTAAAATTTAGTTTTTCTTGCAAGAGCTATGCGTACAGCACTGCGGTAAAAATAAATAGTTTGGATAAGCATACCTGCTCTACAATAAATCGTAAGGCAAGGGATTAATAATGTTTTACTGATACTTATCAGTATTGCTGCTATTTTTGATAGTAGCTTTTAGCCTATTCGGCATTTATTTCATTAGGTTATTATTGACTCTAGGTGATTTTATTTCAAATATACTTTTATAAAATCTGTAATACCTATAAATATTATTTTCTAGAACAATTCATAGATGTTGGATCACTTTTATGTCTAGAGACTGTATAAATTTGAAACTATATATATATATATATATATATTTCATGAATTTTTATATGTAGTTTGTAAAGAAACCGTTTTTTTATAACTAGTATGCTACATATCATTGATGTGCATAAGGATGTAATTATGTACAATTCTTATTTTTTAGCTTCTATATCGAAAATTGGTTTCGAATTTAAAAATAACTCTTATAGTCTATTTAAAAATGTAAAAATCTAACAAATGATTATCTCATATAATTGCAAACTAATACCAAACCAGTTGGCACTACTTTTTCTCCATTCAAGTTAATATTTCTTTTTTTCACCATTATAAAATTATTAACTGAATCATAAATGTTATATTTATTCTTATCCGAAACTACATGATATACTTATTTTAACCATGGACAATTTAAAAGCATCTAGAGAATCTTAATCATTTTAGGGCCATCGCACTGTTCACAAGTTATAGCGAAAAGTGCCACTACATCAAGTTGCTATGCTCAATTGATGATGCGGTCAGATTCTGTTGTAGCGGGTCGTTAGTTAGAAACGCGGTCGCGCCGATTGGAATTTGTTGAGATCATATTAAACAAGTATTATCGCGCCGCGTAGAATTTTTCGACATTTAGTTAAGAGAGCGTGACCACGCAGCTTGGTATTTTTCGAAATCATATTATACAATAGCTATTGACCCACGTGGCACTATTCGGTAAGATTTTTATAATGACCCCTGGGACTCAATAAATAACAAAATACAATGTTTACCTTTTTGTAAACTCATCTATTCAGTGTAGAAAATAATTCTGTTCCATTAAATTCAATCAATCATAAAATTAAAATATTTTCTTGTTGTTTTAGGATTTTGAT
Organism: Acanthacorydalis orientalis; assembly: GCA_034766995.1. Taxonomy (NCBI): domain Eukaryota; kingdom Metazoa; phylum Arthropoda; class Insecta; order Megaloptera; family Corydalidae; genus Acanthacorydalis; species Acanthacorydalis orientalis. Next base: position 31,644,880 of record CM068318.1, on the reverse strand, counting down.
ATACCAACCTTAACTTTAAAAAAACATATAATTTTTACAAGCAATTTCCACATCATCATAATGAACACGATGGTATCCGAAAAGTAGCATATTAATCATTGAATACTTTTCACATTCCAGCTGAAAAAAATGTTGCCGAATCCACAGGACTGATATGTTCAGCTTTGGGAGAAGGTGTTGTGACGTATAAAACATGCAAAGAATGTTAAAACCGTGAAAGAGGTTCGAAAATGCGTTACGACTTCAACGATTCAAGGCCAACACATTTTTTTTCGATAAAGGATTTATCATTTACCTCAGAGATAGAGCAAAATTATAAAAAATAAAGGAGGACATTTAAAAAATTGGAATGTATTCTATTTTCCTATATTCCTTTTCTATAAAAAAAGAACCGAATTAATTTGTTTAACTAATATTTACTAAATCATCAAGTTTTACTAGTAAGTATACACCAAATTCAAGTAAATTATAGTAATGAATAAATTAGGTTCTGAGATTACTAAAACTGTAAATCATATCTGCAGTAATGATTTTCGAAATCAGACATTTCTTTACTTCTTTCATAGTTATGTGTATGTGCGCAAAAAAGATCGTCTTATTCAGAACATTTTCAATGAGAATAAAACTTTATTTCAATAAATACCAAATTTCTGAAAATCTTTTTTATCTATTATTAATTTTGTTCTTGAATTTTCATAGGTTTAATAAAGTCATAATAAAAATTGTATCATGCGTTGCTATCTTTAAATTAAACGTGATGTTTGTTTACTTATAAATTTTAATGAATAATAATTCAAAAATTAAATTATTTTTTATTTTTGTACTTGTATTTAAAGTTTTTTTTACTTGTATTAAGCTTTTCTATACACTTTTATATTTATTTGAGATATAAATTTAGATATCGTGCATTTAAGAATTAAAGTAAATATAATATTTTTGAAAACGATTGTCATTGCCAAATAAAAAATATTAAGCTGAATAATCAAAACAAAGTGATAACAATCAAGCATGGCGGTGACTAGTGTTAATCTGGGGTTGTACGTCAGTGTGTATATCTCTACAGAAATTTACACCACTATCACCATCCTACTCTCTCTCTCTCTCTCTCTGTCTATATATATATATATATATATATATGTATATATGTAAGTATGTATAATGTATGTTTTATTTGCGTTTTATAATAACTTGTATCTCTAACTAAAACTAATTTAAGTAAATAAAATAAAGGAAATCAACATAAGAACATAAGCCGTATGTCTTTATAAAATAGTTAAAATATAATTTATCCATCAATATTGATAGTAAAGTTATGTGTATGAGGATACAAATAGAAAGAAACGCAGAGCATTAAGAATTAAGACTAATGAACACAATCAATATTATATTTAATTATAACTGAAGTAAAAGGTAATTATCTTCATACAAATATAGAGATTAAAAGTTCCATATATATATATATATATATATATATATATATATATATATTACACATTTACGGTTTATTACAGATTTACGGTTTCGGTCACACTTTTAAAAGATAAAATGTAATTTTGCATATTAAATATATTATTTTTAATCATTTATTTTATATATTTTTTTGCATTAAGTAGTTTGACGTCATGTAAATATTTTTTGAATTCTTGTTACATAAATATAAAATATTTGATTATAAAAAACCTTCAATACCTACTTTTTGCTTTTATGTATATGTCTTCAAATAATGAAATAAAAATAAATTTATTCCATTAATCTTCATTCGATATAGCCAGAGATTTTTAAGCAATGTGTTTAAAGCAAATTAGATTTTTATATTACTTTTTTTACGATATTGAACAATATTAAAGAATCCAATTTCATTTCAACTGTTTTATATTGATATACTATAATCTCATTTTTAATTGAATAACACAAATATGCTTGAAATATATAGTGTATGTCAAGACTGTTGATACACAATATCGAGAAATGGAGTCTAAGAGTCAACTTTTAAGAACTGGATGTACGGTCATTAAAAGCGATTGACGAAAATATCAATAAGGACGATATTTTTTAAATTAATGTTACTTTTTAAATATCTCAGTTCAATTAGCGAGATCTTAAAGAAATATGCCAAAAATTTTGCAAATTGAATACTACAAACAAAAAACCAAAGATAACTAATTAGTAGCCTTCCCTGAAGCAAACAAATAAAGATTGAAACAAAACATATCAAATCATATTTATGTATGAGTATGAAACTTAGATGCTGAAGAAAAGAATAAAACAAAATGTACTTATCAGATAAGCTACTGAAAAGTATTTTAAAATTACTTTTTAAAAAACACACGAATACGTAAATCACAAACTAAATGAATGTGCTGCTCATAGTAAAAAAGTGACCTGAAGTTCGGCGATTATCTCACTTAACCACCAGGAATATAGTCTCTAAAAGGAAGAGCATCTCCGATTTAAAGGATTGCCAGCTATAAAGGTAAAAAATCAATAGCTGGTGATGCATTACACTACTTATTCTACACTCACAACTACACACACACACACTTAACCCCCCTCCCTCCCCACATATATATACATATAAACATATATACATATACATATATATATATATATATATATATATATATATATATATATATATATATATATATATATATATACACACACATATATATATATATATACACACACACATATATATACACACACACATATATATACACACACATATATATATATATATATTTCGTTTATATAGATACAATCATTTATGTTTATAAAGTTGCGATTAATATAATTATGAAATGTTTCCAACTCTCTCAATTTTTTATTTATTGCCATTTTTGTATTCTAACTAATTAGTATTCTCATTCATGTAGCCTATATTTAAAATTTTATTTATTATTACTTTAAGATTCAAAATTAATATTAAATTTCTACAATATACATTAAAAGTGTCTTTGTTTTTATTTAATACAAGAACGTATCATTCTATTTATGCACCCAATGTTTATTTATTTAACATTTCAGAATCGATATTGGATTATTATTTTTAGAATTTGTGAGGGTATTTTGTGTATTACTATTTTTAAAAAACTTCATAAGTGAACATTCTAAGATAACAATTTTAGGAATGTACTTAATCACAATTTCTCTTACAATTAAATTTATTTAAATGACGAATACGATAATGTTTGTTAGCGATATACTGCATTATCCTAAATACAATACGAGTTTTTTTTCTACAGATTTTTGTTAAAAGGGTCATCTTATATTCAGATCTTAAGAAGTTCAGGCTGGAATACCACTGTAAGCGCTATAAACGTTTTAAATATGTATTTGTATAATTTTTGTAAATATTACATTCAATTAAAACGTAAATCAACATTTATTATCGTTTTCTTTGAGAAAAACTGCGCGTCGCCTATAACTTAGTAAAAATTCTTTTCCCTTGATTTCTTTGGAAAAAACTGAGATTTGTTTTATAATCGGAGTCATCTCATATTCAGGATAATCTAGTAGTAGTCATCAAAGCACTAAAAATCGTGTAACTAGAAACAAAGTAATTATCGAAAATATTGAGATTTTTGTATACCTAATTTCAGATTGCATGAGTTTTTAACTAATATGTATGTCACTCAAAAAAAGACCATTTGAATATGAAGTAGGCAAATTAATTTCATGCCTCTTTTATATAAAATGAATGTTTCCGGAAAAATTAAATACCTTTCAATCCTCAAAATACAGCGGTCTCCGTTGTACTGCAACACCTCGGGAGTACTGTTGCGGTGCAAGAGACAACGATTTGTAGAATAGAAACGCCCATTAAAAGCGCTCGGGCGAGTTATTACAGTCAGCTATGTAGATCAAAAGCGCAGGAGGGGGAAAGACATCGTTGCACTACCGAACTTTGCGGTATGACAGGAAACACTGTATCCTCCATTATTTTATATAACTTTGCTACATCTGTTAAGTAACGGACGAAAAAATAATAGCGACTTTGAGTCGATGAAATCATAATGCATTTTCAAAACTCTTCCGTTGTTTTAGCACTTTTCCATGTTTTATGCATCACAATGCCTTCCTCCAAAGCTGACCAAATTTCCAAGGATTCGCCAGTAATTTTTTCAACTGGAATGCGGAAAGTATGCAATGCTAAATATGCTACATAATTTTCAGATGAAATCGTATTCACTATAGTTTTGTGAGATTATACCAACTACTTTGCCAAGACTATTTATTATCTTTTTAAATATAAAATTTGGCACTACAAAATTCTAAAATGACTAGAAATTATTTTAATTAAAAACACAATTATAATTGAATGAATTTAAAGGAATCGAATTAATTTTTATGCCCAATACTAGTTTTCTCTGAAAAATGGAAGTTTTAGTCAATTTATAAACTCTATAAATTTTATAAAAAAATACTGTAGAAATAAAACTTGTCTCTTATAAAAATAATATCAAATTATCAATACAAACGGAATAAAAAAATAAATAAGTTTATATTTTTATATACGTAAGTAATTATTGACGGAATAAAATAAGGAAATAAAATATTTAAGAATATAAAAATATTATGAATTTCTATTTTTAGCTTAGGAATAACGCTACAGAAACTGCAAAAAATAAATTATGCTGCGTTTGGAGAAAATATAGTCACATCAAAAATGGACCACAGATGGTTTAAGAAATTTTCTCTCGGTGATGAATTCATTAAAGACGAGACCAGATCAGGTAGACCATCAAATTTAAATATCGACGAATCGGAACCAATGATTGAAACAAATTCCAGTTTAACGTGTCAACAGCTTGCAGAATTGTTCAATGTAAGTGACGAAACAAAACTGAAGCATTTACATAAAGTAGAAAAGAGGTGTAAATTAAGTAAATGGGTACCACATGAATTAACTCCCAATAAAAAATTACAGCATCTTACATTCTGTACATTTCTTATTTCACGATTAAAATCAGAGAACTTTTTGGATCAAATTTTGACCACTGATGAAAAATGGATTATTTATTCCAACTACAAATGCACTCACTACTGGATTTCATTAGGTGATCCTGTCCCACAAAATCCTAAATGAAAATTAACACCGCAAAAACTTCTCTGTGTTTGGTGGACTTCGAAAGGAATTATTCACCATGAATATCTACGAGTAGATCGGAAAACATTTATAGAAAACAACTCCAACGAGTACACGATGCATTAAAACAAAAACAACCAGTACTTGTAAATCATAAAAAAGTATTATTTTTGCGAGATAACGCACAACCACACGTTGCAGTAGAGACCAGAACAAAAATTATAAATTTAGGGTAGAAGATCCTCCACCATGCCCCGTATTCCTCAGACACATCACCATCAGAGTATGGCCTATTTTTATCTTTGGACAATCGTATGCGTGATAAACAGTATAATAATTAAGAAGAATTAAAAATGGAGGTGTCTACAATTTTGAAAATAAAAATAATAAGTTTTATAAAAATCAAATTTATAATTTATCTTCTCGCTGGGAAAGGGTTGTTCAATGCGAAGGTGGATATTTTGATGAATAAAGTTATTTTATGTAAAAATACACAAGTGTTTCTTTTCTCAATTTAAAAACGATAGAACTTTCTTGGTTACCGGATATATATATATATATATATATATATATATATATATATATATATATATATAAATGTATATGTAAGTACACAAATACATTTATATAAATAAATACTTTCAAATATATTTTCATTCTTCCGTTTTTTTTTTTTTGATTATATTTGAAATATTATACAAAGACTGTTGATAAACTGGTTTCAAGTTATTAAAAATTCATAAAGCAAACACGCCCGTACTACACTATTTTTCGCAGACAATTTTAAGGGTTAGAATTATTTTTAAATTAAAGTGAACAGTTCGAGATTCATTTAAGACGCATGCTAATATTACTGATAAACAATTCTTGGAATTTTGTCCTATAACAAGAGTAAACAATTTTTGGAATTATTGTACGTTATAATAACGACAGAACTTTCTTGGTTACTTAATATATGATTTAAAAAAAAACGTTTTTAAATATCCAAAATACAATTATATAAACGTACGAAGGATGAATTGAAAAAAATTTACGAGCCATATAAAGACAGTTCCTGACAACTCGACCACTTTTCTATACATTATTTCGTTTTTATTTCATTATTCATAGTACGACTACATTTCAGTATACGCATACTAGAATATATACAAAGATCTGTATCTGTACAAACATACCTTTTTCTAGAATTTATTTTTACTCACGTAACAAAAAATGTAGTATTATTTGTTATGTAGTAAATGCAACATAACAAAATGAAATGTTCTTAGTAATAGTAAGGAATTTTCATTTCTTATAATTAAAACTTAACAAACATCGAAAGTTTCTCATAAGTTGGAATGAAGCTTACAAATTTCAACTAACTTCTGTAATAAATACCTATTGTATTGTTTCTAAAGCTTTCAGAATCCGTTTAAGTGAATATTTTATTTATTACAGCGTACGCATCTCATAAATATTTATTTTATTATACATATGACACACATTGAATATAAATTTATTTTGTTATACATAGTATTGGATTTTATTTATAAACAAGATTATTTTTCTCTCTAAAATGTGTTAACATTCCTCGTGTAAGCATTTGAATATAAATTAGTTTAATTTATATTATTAGCCACTAAAGGAGTAAAAATATTTGTAAAAAAATAATTAATACAAATAATTAAACAAAAACATTATCAAGCCTTTTAATCGAAAAATACTCTGAAAATATATGAACCTACATTAAAGGTTATTACATTTAAAATCGTTTTTTCATCTTTTTAAAATAAATTCATTGTTGTGTAAATTTTTCATTATGTATTATATTTATTTTTAAAGTGAATAAATTTACGAAGACTGTCGACCTTTATGACCTTTTAAATTTTTTAATAACAAAGCTTTACTATACGAGGGTTGTTTGAAAAGTTTGGTAAAGTTCTATGAGATGATGCCACCATTCATTTGGTCACGTCCCAGTTATCAAGTGTCGTTTCCAAAATAGCATAGTGAATCTTTAGCCAGAAGCGATGTTTGAAGCGAGCATTGTAACAGTTACCGCAAAAATGAAAAAAAACGAATTCCGTGCAGTGATAAAATATTTTTATTTGTAAAAGTGGATGGCTACTCAGATCAAAGGGGAGTTGAATAAAGATCATGGAGACTCTGCACCAAAGTTGAATACTGTTTATTTCTGGATAAATGAGTTTAAACGTGGCCGAACATGCATTGAAAATGAAGCGCGCTCTGACGCCTAGTTGAAACCAACACAACGGAGATCGTTGAAAAAAATCCATGGTATCATTATGGAAGACCGCCAAGTGCAAATGGGTGAAGTTTCTGAGACTATAGGCATCTCAACTGAATGAGTGCACAATTCACGCATGAAAAATTACACAAAAAAATTGTGTGCGCGATAATTGCACGATTGTTGACTGTTAGCTAATAATGCACATGAAAGGACATTTCAACATAATATTTGGCGATGTTTAATCGCAATCCGCAGGAATTTTTGCGGTGATTCATCACCGTGGATGAAACATGAATCCACCACTATACATATGAGTCAAAGCAGTCAACAACGAATGGTGAAAGTGCACCGAAGAAAACGAAGAGCATTTTGTCGACAGGAAAGATGATTTCCACTGTTTTTTTTTGAAATTCACAAGGAAACATCTTGATCGACTACTTAACAAAGGAAGAAAACGATAACAGGAGTCTATTATGCAATATTATTGAACCGTTTGAAAGAAAAGCTGAAACAAAAAAGCTAAGATTAGAGCACAAAAAAGTGTTCTTTCACCAGGATAACGCACTGTTCCATAATCGTCCGTCGCAATGGTAAAATTGCACGAATTAGGCTTCGAATTGATTTCTTATTCATTCAATTATCCAGACTTGGTCCCGTGCGACTTCTTTGTCTTCCCAAACATGAAAATCTGTCTTGGTGAGAAAAAATTCTCATCGAATGAAGATATCACCGCCACCGCCAATATATATATTTTGCAGACATTGAGTAAAGATACTTTTTCGACAGGATGAAAAAATTGAAAACTCACTGGTTCAAGTTTATAGCCTTCAGTAGGGACTATGTTGAGAAATAAAATCGATTTTTTCCAAAAAAAACGGTATTTAACTTGCTTTTTTACTATACTTATCAAACGACCCTCGTATGTAACAAACAATACTAAATTGAAAATTTCATGAAATATTCATGAATAAAAAGTATTTCATTTCAATTATTATACCGTAAATACTTTTAATCAACTGAATGAATCGAATATGGATTGCAGTTATTTGGATATGCAGTATTTATCTTCTACTCATTTTAAATTATAATATACACTTACACTCAAAAGTATGCGGACAAAGATACGTGTTTAAATAATTGTTACAAAAGACAAATAAATAATTCGCTACAATACAGTTCTCGCACTGCAGCCACATTCATTTTCACAAATGAATTATTTTCTCAGTGATTACATTTTTTTATGACCAACAGTACTCAATAAATAATTAGTGATTATTTTTAATTGATTTTATGCTCATTTTTATAGCAACTCATCATCATATCTCTAAGGTAAAGAAAAAGATCTTTTATTACTAAAACCATTTATTTTTACAAACTTTTTCTATATTTGACTATTCTGAGGTTGATGACATCTCCATAGAAATACGTATAAGCAAGCAGCACTCATAAATAATAATTATTTATTGAACGTTTGATCAGCAAAAAAGTGTGAGTGGTGAGATAGGAAAATAAATTATTAATGAAAAAAAGAGTTTATTTCTTAATAGTCAATATTTTCAGCTTATAGTATCTACTTTTGGATATATTAGAGGAACCCATAAGACATCAATTATTTTCAATGACAAATGTTTACGTCAATTCCACTTCGACGGCGACAGTATAAAAACGTGTTTTTTTATTGTGTTTTTTATTGTTTTCCTTTTATTAGAGACTACGAAGTTGTTCTCTTCTCAACAAGAATATAATTTTATTATCCTGGAACAAGATGACGGAATTGGTACCTTCCAAATAACATAAACGCCATTACATGCTGTTTCATTTTCGTTTATTTAATTCAATGATAACAACAAAATTTTGCGATATTTACATGGATTAGTTAAAGATTAATAAGTGTAAACGTTGATTTAGAAAATTTACTACAGGTAATCGTAATTTATCTGACAATCCTCGAGTTGGACCTCGAGTTCGATAATGATATGTTAAAATCATTAATTGAATCAGACCCAAAATTAAGCATACAAGAATTATCCTGCAGATTTCGATTCAAGTGGTCAATTGTAAAAATACATCTACATATAATTGGAAAGGTTATTAAACAAGGAATATGTATTCCGCACCAATTATCGGATGCAAATAAGAATCAGCGACGAACAGTTTGTGGTTCATAACTAACAATATTATATAATAATTTTTTTTATCAGAATTGCCGTCGATGAGAAATTGATCTTCTTTCTAGCTGCTTATATAGTTACTTTCTGTGAAACAAAGACTTGAACAAACTTCTAAAGCAGAGATAGTGAACCTATTACACGCGGACAAAGTTTGAATTTTTTTTGAAAAATATATTAGGTTGGCAGAAAAATAATTGCGGTTTATGATCTTCAGATTCATATACATTTTTCTCAGATAATAATTAACTTTATTAATCGAAATAAGTGCCATTAGAATCGATACACTTTTGCCAATTAATTACAAGTTTATTTATTTTGCTGGTACAAAAATCGGAAGTTCTGAAGTGGACAAAATTTCGAAATGCACTTACAGCAGCAGCCTGGTTGTTAAAGACCTTACCCTGTAAGAAGATGGCGAAATGAGAGATGTCTTATGAGTATGGTAGATGAGATAATGTTTCATAGCCCAATTCATTCTACTTTTGGAGGGTCAATCGTGTGACATGTGGTCGTGCATTGTCGTGCAACAGGATTGGAATTTTTTGATTGACCAGTGTGGGGAACAGACTTCATAGTTATTGGTACATTTTGTCGATTTCTTGATAATACCTCTTAGCTGTATTGGTTTCGTCAGGATTCAAAAAAATGTAGTGGATTATATTGAGCTTAGACCACCAAACAATCACTATAATTTTCTTTTGGTGTAAATTCAGTTTCGTGAAATGTTTTGGGGTTTTATTTTGTCCAACTATTGTGCATATCATTTCTGTTGTCGTAAAGAATCCACTTTTCGTCACACATTACAATACGATTCAGAAACGGATTGTTTCTGAAGCGTAAAATAATCGTAGGACCAACTTCATAACAGCGATTTTTTGGTTTTCGTCTCGTTCGTGAAGCACCCATTTATTAAGCTTTTTTTGATTTTCTTAACTGTATTATTCAGAACTGTTGAATGACTAACGCTAAATTTTTTGCAAGCTCTCGAATTGTTGTGCATAGTTCTGATTCCACTAACGACTTCAGTTGGTCGTTATAAACTGAAGAAAAACGCCCGAAATCTTTTTCATCGTTATGCGCCGAAGAAGGACGGCCAAGAACTTCATCTTCAAGACTTTCATCTCGAGTATGAACTTTTTGGAACCACAATTTCACCGTACGTTTCTTAACGGTACCCACAGTAAGAGCATCATTTTGTTTACGAGTAGATTTTGCTCCTTTATCAACCGTTTTGAACTCATAAAAAATTGCTCGTATTTGCCTCTTTTCCATCTTTAATTCAATATTCTGGATTGCAACCACAATTAATAACAAAATCAAAGTCAATGTTACCAAAATACAGACAAAAAATGCACTTCGAAATACATAACAATGAACACGATGAAATGACACTTTCATTGAAGAAAATTAAGATTAGAACTCAGAAAAGAAAATCGCAATAATTTTCTTACCAATCTAATACATCGAAATTAATATAGTCACTATGACAATCAATACAAATTAAACAAATTTCATAATATAGTCACATCAGATCAGAAAATATCAAATCAGATCAAATCCGGACAGATAATAAAAGTTTTACTTGATTTTACTTAATATTCCCCAATAAAATTCGACCATATCATATAATCAAGATTTTATTTTTTATTAATTTGCATAGCGACTATGAAATGAATCTTTTCACATGTGCATTTCTTAATTACTAAAACAAATAATAACAACGAAACAATCTATCAGATAGCAATGATCATTTCACATTACATTCTAACATATCGTGTTAAAAGATATAGAATTCAATATGCCAAAGTAATATTAACGTTTCTTGGAAGATTTCTGAGCCTGTGTGTTGTCAAGAAATAACATAATCGATCGACATTTTATGTAAAGCCTGGGATATTCATGAAAAAACGTATCTCGCTATGTAATACGACATATATATATATATATATATATATTTATATATATATATATATATGATGTTCAATGGCGTAATAGTGTTCAATGTATACCTGTAATTTATATATATATAAATTGTAGGTATACATTGAACACTATTACGCCATTGAACATCGGCTAATAAAATGTTTGTCAAAGTACTCTTTGTCAATGTCTCAGTTTAACCGGTTCAATATACGTAAATTTTAACAATGCTCATATAATTACACATTCCAGTTACATATTCGACATTAGTTACGCAGCATCTATTGATAAACTAAACTAACCTTTTGTTATGAGAAATTTACATCATAATATCTATCTACCTATTCATTTTACAGAAACTTTCAATGAAACATTTCGACACATTCAATTTCAATAATCAATTTAAAGTTATCAATACAACTAGTCGGCGGGAAGTTCTGCTCGACATCTATCCTTCATACAAATCAATGTCTTCAAATTAATAGACTTCTTTTAAAAATATATTCTTATTGATACAGTAATATAGTTTCGAAGTTTCAATACAGTGTAACTTACAATATAGAACATATATTTTATTAATTAATTGCTACACATGCAAACTATAGTCCATATTGGACTTACAAACTTACCCAAATATTCTATGTATACTATATATATATATAATATATTATGTGTACTATATACTATAATATATTCTATGTAATTAAGTTAATCTATGTATACATAAAATTATATGTATTATTTCACTTACATTCATGGTTTTAGTATTAAATTTTAGTTTAAATACTAGTCATTATAAAGTGTGTGTGTGTGCATGTGTCCATGTGTGCATGTGTGTATGTATGTATATATATATATATAAGGTAAAGAATAAGCAGTTTTTAACTACTACCAGTTTAAATAAGCATAGCAGTTAATTTTAATGTAACATTACATTATTCTGAAATTATTAAATTTGTAGAAGAATAGTTTCGGTTTTTGACCTTCAAATTCATATGCATGTCAAATTTTTTTGATTTTTCTGTATTAATTGGTCCAGAAATGTTGGATAAATAACGTCTAACTTTTGTGCAAGCTCTCGAATTGTTGTGCGTGATTCTGATACAACTAACGCTTTCAGTTGGTCGTTATGAACTGAAGAATAACGCCCACGATCTTCATCTTCAAGGGTCTCATCTCCAGCATGAACATTTTGGAACCACCATTGCACCATACGTTCCATAACAGTACCCATACGAAAAACATCGTTTAATTTAGGAGCATTTTCTGCTGCTTTATCACCCATTTTGAACTCATATCAAAAATTACTCATATTTGCTTCTTTTCCATTTTTAATTCAATAGCTTGATTTGAAGCAAAATTAATAATTAACCCTTTGGGGAGTCGACGAGGAGGAAGAGACTTTACATTTTTTAACAAATATTTTTCGATTAATTGGGCATTATTTTTCTGTAAATAAAATAAAAATTGAAAATTGTTAGTTACAAGAAAAAATATGATAATTCAGATTAGCCAAAATAAATTTCACATCTATCTGATATATTGTGGAAAAACCTTGATAATATTCGAGCAAACAAAAATCTATCGATTGAATACACATAATTAAAAGCAGTAAAATTGTTTACAATTGAAAATTTGTAGAAATAATATTACTATTGAGCGTGAAAATTTGGAAACAATCAAGTGTACACAAAACGGTTTTACATAATTTTCTATATATATATATTATATATATATATATATATATATATATATATATATATATATATATATATATATATATACATATATATATATATATACATATATATATATATATATATATATATATATATATATATATATATATATATATTCTGAATATAAAATCGATTGTCATTAATTATTAAACATTTTAATAAATTAATTATTTGCTATATGTAAAGTATTAATTCATTTGTAAATAGAAACAGTTACTTTTATCAATGTCACATTATTGTATTGAAATAATTTCCTGCATAACCACATTTAATTAATTTCAAAATAATATTTCTTATATGAAAATAAGATAAGAACTAAAAATGTTTTGATCTTAATACAAAAATATTGAATTAGTTAGGCTATAAAAAAGTTTTTATATAGATGTTGTATCAGTTTAATTTAAATTCAATGTGAATGCCAGCCCAGCGTAAGGTTTACAACAGATTAAACAAGGGGTCATATACAGGGACACTTTAAAAGAATTTGAAGATCAAGGTACCTAAAAGTTTTTACATTCACTTTTGTAATGAAAGGTGACATACATCACAAGGTTGACTGACAATTTCTTGTATCTTAATTAAGAAATGAGTAAATGTTTTAGTCTAACAATTTAATTAAGAAAATGTTACTCAAGGTATGAAATAAATATAAAAAATATAGAATAACACCAAATATTCATACATAATACATTGATGTAAATTTTTGAATATTTTCGGGAAAATTTAGAAATAAGCATATTATTACACTGAGAAATTATTACTAACAGATCGAATTTTAATATCAATTTAGAGAATAAGTTCACACGGAATGTTATTATTTGTTTACGGTATTTCTATTCTGTTGATCAATTGTACCTGTAGTAATTTCAGTTGTTGAATGAATTCGTTCTAATATTAAATATGTTAACTTTATATCGGAATTTGTAACATTATTTTTAACTATGAAAATAATATTATGACAACTATACGGAGCTGATTATGATAAATAATAATCAAAAATTTCTTATTATCAAAAGTTAGACCTTTATAATCATTCTATGGCCTTGAATTGATACGAAAATTCAAGATTATATCTTTATAAGATACCTAATTTAATGTATTTTTCGATGCAGATTTGGAAGAAGAAAATAAACTTAAGCGCTTGTGTGCACAAACACTTATCATAAATTATAATACTGGAAACTCTCATATAAAATCGACGATATACAATACTAGTGCCCCTATCGGCTTGAGTTGAAATGACACTTCGGTTAAATAAAAGCATTTTTGTTTTTAAAGGTTTTTTAATATATATATATATATATATATATATACATACATATATATATATATACATATATATGTATATATATATATATATATATATATATACATACATATACATATATATATACATATATATGTATATATACATATATATACATACATATATATATATATATATATACATACATATATATATATATATATACATAATATATATATATACATACATATATATATATATACATACATATACATGTATTTTATTTTAATAAAAAAGTGGTTTTAAATATGTAGATAAAGAGTGCCTATATCAATGATATTATTTATGTACCCTAGGGGTGTAAAAATTACAAAAAAATCTACAGTGTTCTGTGCTCTTATCACGATTCCACTATACTCGTATATGTAGCTTTAGTATAGAATTAACTGGTTTTAAATATTTCTAGACATATAACAATAATACACTCAAACCTTAAAATTATACATTCATTTAGTATCTTTTATGGCAGTTATATGCATTATAATTGTATACATACATAATTGTATACATTGTATACATAACAATTATATTATATATAATTGTTATGTATAAAATGTGTCCATTATAGAAAAATATTCTTCCAAAGTAAATAGTATGGTAGTAATACGTTAATTATGTTCCAAAAAAGTCAGATTTGGTAACTATATTTTATTTTAGTGAGAGAGGATATTTGAACTACCGTTTCCAATCAGTGACACTTTTTGAATTTGCTATTAATTTATGTTCGTTTGCTGATGTATATTGAAATGAAATAAAATATTGGTAGAAATATCCTAGGCAAGTTAATGCATATATGGACTCAAGCAATTATGTACAGAGTAGAAAATGATCGTTTTTACGAAGTTACATTTATGACTTAAAATGTAGATTCAAACGAATAAAATTATCTCTTGACTATTTTCTAAGTATTGATAGTGTTTAATATAATAATCATTTTAAGAAACTAATTTTTGGGTAAAAGTTATATTTTTTTGTTCACATTCAATATATACTGATTTCACTTTTTTAAGAAAACTTGGAGTCTCCGACCCCTGTTCGCTGGGCTCACCAACCTCCAGGCTCGCTGTACTCGCCCACTTATTAATTATAAGCCTCTACATGTAACCCAATGAAAAATAAACTTATTTTTTAAAACTCATTTATGTTTATATATCATTATCGCAGACAGATGGCAACATTACTGTTTTATATATGAGATAAACATATTTGGCTACTATGAAACCTTGACATCATAAATAAATAAGTCGACGTCATCGGAAATTTTTTATGGACAATTTTGATTTTATATATATATATATATAGAAAAATATAATATTTCAATGAAAATAATCATATTTGTTGAAACAAATTAATGTTTGATATTTAAAAATGAATAACAAACGTAAATGCCTATTATATATATATATATATATATATATATATATATATATATATATATATATATAAACCAGAAATATAAGGTCGGTAGGAAAAAAATTGCAGTTTTTGTGTTTTAAATTCTAACTTTAATTTTTTCAATAAAAGTATTATTTCATCGCATTCATGTTCATCATTTTAATGTGCATTTTTCGGTCTGTATTTTGGTAATATCGACTTTGGTTTTATTATTATAATTTAACAGATAAGAGTATTTTTTTAATATGAGTTCAAAACAGGTAATAAAGCATCAGAAACTGCTCGTAAAATAAACGATGATTTTGATGGGAGTATTGTTAAGGAACGTACAATGCAATGGTGGTTCCAAAAATTTCGTGCTGCGGACGAGAGCCTTGAAGATGAAGAAGATTGCGATCGTTCTTCTTTAATTCATAACGACTAACTAAAAGCGTTAGTTGAATCAGAACACGCACAACACTTCGAGAATTTATGCGAAATTATGCGTTAGTCATCGAACAGTTCTGGACCACTTAAAATGGCTAGAAAAATCAAAAAAGCTTGAAATGTATATAAATTTGAAGGTCATAAACCGCAATTATTTTTCTACTTACCTAATATTTATCGTTATTAATTGCGATATACAACATATTTTTTCTGAGTGTTAAACATAACGTATAAAAATTTGAGTTCATTGATCATAGATTGACAGGTTTGGGTGTTATACAAAAATGAGTGCGAAATTAATACAAAGAAATGTTTATGAGAAAAAGTGGATTATGCATCTTGTAGAAATCTGAATACATTTATTTGAATATAAAAATCTGTAATATTTTCCTTACAACTAATTTCACTTAAATTTACAAGTTATATTAATTATAATATGATTATTTTTTTATTGTTACACTTTTACTAAACTTATTTTTTCGATTTATTTAAACATTCTATATAAATTAAGATCTTTTTTTATAAAAAATCATTGATTCAAATTTAAATTGGTTTTAAAAAACTAATTTCAATATATTATTTCAGATATTTTTTTAGTTTATTTTCAATATAATATTTTGTACTACAAACATATTTTTATAACATAAATGTGTAAAAAATTGACATCTAAAAGAGCAAGTGTAATAGAAAAGTCATCAGTAGATCAAATTCTAAGATTAACTGCAAAGCAATTTCCATCACATATCCTCTATGTGAGATAAGAAAAGCAATTCAAAAGTGTCTAGTACGTTTCAAAGCACTACTTTGAGAAGTAGTTAACCTTTATCAATGTATAAATTTAAATTAAGATAAACTGAGTTATGAATTCTTTTCATACTCTTTATACACTTCATACTCTTTATGCACTAAAATTAATTGCACATGCATAAAAAAAGAACTATAAATAAAAAGTATACCAAAAATACATACTTCCCTATAAGTACACTATGTTTATACTTGTTATTCAATGTATTTCAATATAAATTTTATTAATATTTATATATGTGTATATATTTGTATATATATATATATATATATATATACATATATATATACATATATATATATAATTATATATAAATATATATACATATATATATATACATATATATATACATATATATATATATATATATACATATATATATATATATATATACATATATATATATATATATATATATATATACATATATAATATATATATATATATATATATGTATATATATATATATATATAATACAGATATCAAAAAATTCTCTGCCATTTTTTGAAAAGAATTTAAACTTATTTTATTTATTTTTGTATATATTGTGCTGTGTATTTTTGATATATATATAGAGAAATAAATGGAATGAAATCAAAAAAGAGTTCAGAAGACACATTAGAAAGACAATTGGACAATTTTTAAAAAGACCAATAGACAATTAATACGTTAATTTTTGAACAAATTGAAAAGACTGGAATCTGTTAATGACGAATTAAAATCAGGACATCGACCGGTTTCAGAAGATAATATGGAATCAATACGAGAAATTATCAGATAAAGTAATACACGAACACACATATTTGTACCACATCTTGCATGATCAGGATATCCAAATTAATTGTGTTCACATTGTTGTGATTAATTTTACACATGAAATGCCAAAATTTATAGGTTTTACGTGGTTTGAATGGAAAAACTTTTTCGCAAGGAAGAAGTATGAACTAATTTTATAAAATTAATTTAACAAACAAAATTCTTTTTAATAATAAAGTAACATTCATACGTACAGAAAAGTAAATCAACATAATTATCATATATGAGCTAATGAAAACCTGAATGATTTTGTCTTCCAGAGAAAAGATTCACCCATAACCTTATGTTTGGTTAAGTTTAAGATGTCTATTATATCTATGTATGAGACGATCTAAGATTCATAGTCCTTTTTTGCCGAAGCTGCTATTTTAGAGCACATTCATCTTAGTATGTTAAATCAGTACTTCAAACCTCAGTTGATTAGTGCTAGTACTATATACACAGTTGTTTTCCAACAGGATGATATTCCTGTGATAATGCTTGTACATTGACAATACGTTTGAACAAATTTTAAGCTCTTTATAGTTATTAAGTCATATTCAACCACAATAATATAGACTATGTTCAATTAATTACTACAGAAATGTGTCTAAAATCTACAAATTTCTACCCCTACAGTGAATGATAAATTACAACATAACAAACGGGAGACAGGAAGACAGATAAGATGAATCAAGCATACAAGAAGACAAAATTGTTATTTTTGCATTAATGATATATATATATATATATATATATATATATATATATATATATATATATATATATATATACATATATGTACATATATGTACGAGTATATAGTATATATATATTTATATATATATATACACATATATATATATATATATATATATATATATATATATATATATATATATATATACATATTATATGTTTGTGTGTGTGTTTAATGTGTTTGCGTTTGTGTGTATTTTTACAATTTATAAAATAAAATATTTACAAATTAATCTATATACACATCATAACCGATATGCATTTACTACATTATTATAATTTAGTTCAATACAATATATAATTCTGAAATTAAAGTTAAATTCACTTCCACGAATAATTTCTTACTCTCCTCCCCTAAATCATAAAAAAAATCTGATCGAAAACATTAAATAACAGATTACTGATCATTTTTGATTTTTTTATGCGTATTTTAAGGGTGTTCGTTTTAATATAGCAAATGAAAACGAAGTGTAATTATTATATATTTGGTATCAGTGGTCGAAAATATTACTATTATAAATATCTCAAAGTTTGAAAACAATAAAAAAATATATTTAAAAAAAATATTTTTACAGTCCACAAAAAAACTCGTTTTAATCAAAAATGGCCAATAATTGGTTAGTGATAATTTTTGAATGTTTTTCAGATGTAACAGAATTTTTGTAATTATATGAAAGGGAATTAGATATGATTTTTTCATATTTATTACACACAGAAATCTTTTCTAAAACGAATTGTTATGAAAAGTAAGTTGCTAATGATTAACAGATTTTTTACATATTTCCGTGGCTAAAACTAGGCTCAAAGCACTATGTTACTATTTATATTGGTCTAGTCAGACGTCTGGAAAATATCTTTCTAGGACAAATGATATGTTTAAATTTACATTTGTATTCTTTAGACATTTGTGTAATATAGATTGTATTATATATGTTCATATATTTTACTTTCTAAAAATTTTTAAGTAATAATACATTGTCATTTATAATTTCATATGCTTCACGCTGTACAATAAGCGTAAATCTAGAGAACACATTTATAAAAAAAAAATTAAATTGTACAAAATTTTGGTAAAAATACATATTTTCATCGTAATATTGGATATGCATCAGACATATTTACGACATATTTACATATTTTCTCGTATATACTAGAGGGCTCCACACCCTACTCGTTGCGCTCACCAACTACCGGGGGATTCGTCTTCGCTCGTCCCCCCAACAAATAACAGAAATTAACAAATTATTCGCACAAATAATCTGCATAAAGTGTGTCTTAAATTTTTTATTGGAAAATTTTGTAAAAATTAACATAATAAAACACAGTGTTAAACTTTGTAACAATTTTTTTATTCTAAAACTTCAGCGACTACAATATTTTGAATAAATTTCTTATCAGTTTTACAGTGAAATCGTATTTTTTTCGTTGTACACCGTAAGAAAGTAACATACATGTGACTGATATCAACTAATCAGAAAGCAGATCACACTATCTCCATTACCCAATCAGAACACGAATAAAAATCACGGGAGGAGAAGAACCAATTTTTATTTATAGAAAAATATTTATCAAATTAAAGATTATTTGTTTTATGTGCCTGAGTTTTAGATAACAAGTGGAGTATTTTCGAATTCCTTTGATGGTGCCGCTCTCGTATTTCAACCGTAGAAGCTTCAAAATGCATATAAAAGTCAATATTACTGTCTGACCTAATGGATGTTTAGTATAATTTGTTGGACCTTTTTTAATTTACTTGACTAACTAATTAAACTTTTCAGTGGATATTTGACCAATCTTTAAAATAGAAATCCGTCAAACTTGCTCAATCCATACGTAAATAAACAGACGTCTAAAAGTAGGTATCGGATAGTAAAAAATTAAAAAAGTGACTGAGGGTCAGAAACATTTGTAACTTATAGTACTGAGTTAAATGGAATTTCTATTTAAATGCGCATAAATAAAAATTAAATAATCGATAATTGATTATCTGTCTAAATGTGCATAAATAACAATTGTCAATAATGAGTTATTGAACTTTTTTTATCAAAGAACAATTTTTGATATTTGGAAAAATGAAAAATTTATTCATAGTCATAGCATCAACAATTCTACTACAGTTATAATTCAATATTTGATTTTACTTGTTTATACATTTTTTTGAAATACTGTATATGAGAATCATTACTTTAACTTTCCTACTAATAGTTCAATTTGATCATACTATTTATAATAAAACCAAATCAATTCACTACAAAATTGATTATATACTCTTTTCATTTTTCTTGCTCCAAGGTTGTTATTATAAATACTAGATATAAAAAAATCGATAATTATTAATTACAATTAATAATTATTAATTATAAATTAAAATCGAATAATATGAAACTTTATAAGTGATTATAAAAAATAATAATAAATGGTTTTCTTATATTTACCCCCCAATATATATAATTTATAATAATTATTCTTATAAATTATTTTCAAGCTATTAATCGACGATTAAGAAAAATCGTTATATGAAAGAGAACATTACATATAGTGAAGAAGATTAAAATACTTAACTTAAATATACTTTAATTTTAAAATTCAATTTAATTATACAGGGCATGATTTTAATAAAAATATTTATTCACCTCACGATTTTTGTAGGAGATTTAAATGCTGACAGTTTTAAATACGGTTGATGTACTAACTGTGCTCGACCTTCCTGTGCGCAATTTATTAGAGATTTGTTGAATCTCATTATACTGAAAAATGGTGCGGTAAAATAATACACGAATTATTTTTAAGAGGTTCAAAATGTTGAAAATTCTCTTTGTTTCTTTATCATATTTGAAAATAGCAATTACAGCTATAGGATTTTCTTTATCTCTTCATAACAAGCTCATTATGAAAATTAATTTATGTACTTACATAAAATACAGATAAATAATAACAAATTTTCATTGTTACCTATTTTTTACGGACTATGTATGTTAACATATGTGAAATATTTGATAATATTTATATCAAAACTAATATATATATATAGTTTATATATATATATATATATATATATATATATATTTATAGTATATATATATATATATATATAGTTTACATATATATATATATATATATATATATATATATATCTATCTACATAGATATCTACCCTCACATACCTATATATATATATATATATATATATATATATATATATATATATATATACATATATATATACATATATATTCATATATATATATACATATATATACATATATATATATGTATATTTGTATGTAAATATAATTATATAGGCATATATCTATAAATTATATACTTACAATATTTATAACAAAATTATGATAAATTATATTTTATAATTTCAGATGCTATTTCAAGGTTATTATTATAAAAGCTTTTCTCTCATTTTTAGGAATATGTGAAAAAGATAACCTATAATATTAAATGTAGAAAGAAATTATAGTAAAACCAGTAAAATATTAAATTATATAATTTTTTAAAAAAGATATTTTTTTTTAAAAAAAACAGTAGTATCTTTTATTTCAGTTTTTACAATTAATTATAGTTACTACGGTGCATGAATAATTTATCCTTGAGTAAATCTAATTGAATTTGCATATTAAAATTTCGTGCATGTATTTAAAAGATGAGATTAATGCATTTGTCTTGTACAACAATATAGGAAAAAGCATAATAAACACCATTAACATTTCTGAAATTGGGTAAAAATATTAATAACAAATAAGAGACGATTTTCAAACGTCTTATAAAAACTTCTAAAAAAAGGAATTTGAAAGAAAAGTACTCTTCATATAATATGAAAAAATGAAAAGTGAAATTTTACGGTATGATCTATTAGATCACAAGATGTTAATATTTTGTGTAAACAAGAACAAAAGCAGTTATTTTCATTTAACGAATGACATATGAATAAACAATAAAGAATATTTCAAACTGTTTACAAATTAATTCTTTCTATCTCATAAACCATAGAAAAATTCTGAACAAAAACGTTGAACAAATAATTATTAAAAAAATTTAATTGTTGCTTATGCACATTTCGATAGTTATGCCAAACTACCGAAAAATCAGATTTTTCTATCTTAACGTTTTGGTTATGATGGCATCGTTATCGAGATACGCATAAGGAACGGTCAATAATGATGATAATAGTTTATTAAACGTTTGATCAAAAAGTGCTTTATAGTTTGGGGGGTGAAAAAAATTATGTGTGAAAATGAATTTGACCAGTGTTAGAACTGTATTGGGGTACTAACCTTAATTACCAAATTTACAAAATATACATCCGATTTTTACTCCCAAAATCAAATATTTTGTATCGTTTAGTTTACGAACAGTTTTTATTGTTTTACAACCAGTTTTAAACTCATACAAAAAAATTCTCTTATTTACTTCTTTTCCATCTTAAATTCAATAGCCAAATTTGAAGTAAAATTAATAATAAAACCAAAGTCGATATTACTAAAATACAGATCGAAAAATTCACTTTTAAATGGTATTATAATAAACACGATGAAGTGACATTTTCATTGAAAAAAAATAAGGTTAGAATTCAGAAAACAAAAACCACAATTATTTTTCTATAAACCTAATAATATTACCAAATATCAATATTATAATAGAATGATAACATTTAAGTAGCATAAAATTAATTTCCTCTTAATTTATTGCGATTATTATAAATATAACTAAAGAAGACATACGACTGAAATATATAATCCAGATAAAATAATGTTTTAATTTGTATGAATAATGCTAACAGTGAATATAAGCATTTTTATATAAAGTGTACCTAACAGCGAATTGAAAAATGCAAAAACTATTCATGAAAAAATTTAAATCAGTTTTTTAAAAACATATGCACAAATTATATCTTTTTTCATGCCACATAAATATGAAAAATGAGACATAAATCGGTTGAAGTATTTTTTAATATAGAATTTAAAAATAATATCAAAAACGATAATAAAACAAGATCTTACCTCCCATATAAGTTGCGGCAAAACGTTGAAAAATGCTGTGACTAGATCGGCGATGCTCAAATGTAAGATGAAAAAGTACATCCGGGATAATTTTTTCCGTCCAGAGTATTTTTTCCTAGCAAATAATGCA
>CM068318.1:31603602-31618602 GCA_034766995.1 Acanthacorydalis orientalis | reverse complement strand
ACAATGTTGAGAAATGAAATCGATTTCCCAAAAACGATGTTTAACTTGCTTTTTTCCATACCTATCAAATTATTCTTGCATGTATATATATATATATATATATATATATATATATATATATATATATATATATATATACTTTCAGAATGATGTAATTCGATTACACTCAAAACTTGTAATAAAAGTAAAATTTATCAAGCTCACAAAATTAATTCGAATTTAAAAATAATAAATTATATTAAATATTTTAAAATGCCTGAATAGTTATATTAATAGAATATCTTTTCAAGAAAAAACTGCTACTTATTTAATTTCGTTCAATGTAGCTATAAAAATATTACTCATCTAATATATCAATAAAATGTAAATTAAATATTAGTAGGGGACAAACTTCTTTTTCAGGTAATAAATATTTTATAAAAACGATTAATTACAACTAACTGAATAATAAATGAATTCCTACAAAATTGTATTCATTGTAGTAATGTATACTTTCTTCATTACTTAAATATGAAATGATGAACTGATGCCATATACTATATTTAAAAGATCTATTAAAATGGACACAAATAATTTAAATGTATATAATGAGAATATTCAATAAACTTCTTCAACATTTAAAATATACTTGAGTTTTTTTTTGTGGAATGATTCAATTAAATATGCACAAGAAACATTTAAACATAAAGTTACCAGCAGGAGGATATTTTAGAGCACAGATTTTTTTTTAATCGAATATTACTGAAAATTATTTACAGTCATACCAAGATAAATTTATATAACCACATTACCATAATATAAAAATATATTAATTTATATAATAATATTGTTGATAATATTTATATAATAATTATGTTTTCTTTAAAAATATAAAAACAATAAATGCATATATATATATATATATATATACATATATATATATATATATGTATATATATATATATATATAAATATATATATATATACACATATATATACATATATATATATATATGTACACACACATATATATATATATATATATGTACACATATATACATATATATATATATATACACATTCTTAATACTTGAATACTTAAATTATATGATATAATGTTTTTAATTATGTAAGATATATAACTTTCTATATTCTAATATATTTGAAAAAATGAAAAATAAATATTCATATTAAAAATAAATAAGGAACAGTCTATCTATCTATCTGTCTGCCTTTCTGTCTATGAATATATATATACATATAATATACGTGAACGAGAGGAATGGAGAGTTTTAATTACGAATTCAAGATCCGTTAAAGGCTATAATGCTACTTTTAATTATATTAAATGTACATTAATATGGGTTATATATATATATATATATATATATATATATATATATATATATATCCGGTTAGATTGAAGTGAATATAATCAAATTGTAGTCACATTGTATAAAAAATGTAAATATTATTTAAAAAAAAAACTATTTAAAAAAAATATTCATTTTTTCGCATTATTGGAATCAATTCTAATAATTGTTTTTTTTAGAAAAAAATGTGCAACCAAACATTTAGAATTAATTGAAACCGTAAGTGAAGTAAAATTATAGGTTAATTCACTTCAGAAACAACATTTATTCGGATAAACATATAACACGTAAGTATTAGGTTGTACAAGTAATTAATGTGTATTAATTAACTGAACGCTCTTAGGGCGTAGAAACTAATCCGAACTCATACCGTTCCAGAAGCGAAGCTACCTAATCGATCCGTAAATAATTTACTTATGTTAGTAAGGTTTTTCGTACAATCGTGCTAGATTCTAATGATCGTGTTAATTTACATTCATCTATCATGGTAAATACATTACATTTCATTTAATAAATCTAAAGCGTTTTATATATTTGACTTTAGTAAAGTAAAACTAGATTAACGTATTTTTCTGCATATTTTTAACATAAACTACATTTCTGTATATAATAATAAGTATAATATTCTAAACGTGTTATGACTTCAATAATATATTGTTTTGAACTAATATGAAACCACATTATCAAGTCTACAGTTCTCCAGTCTATTCTCGAATCATCTTAAGATCTAACAAACGACAAATTACGCTCAATCCCAACTAATGAAGCATATCAATGAGTTTCCTGACCGATATTCAATGATTATTACAGGCATGTCCGACCAATGACAGGTGAATCTCGGGCGGCCCAGGATGGCTATGAATGTGGCCGAATACAAAATCGTCAACTTGAAACATTACGAGAATTTTTGCGATTTTTTTTGTAATTCGATTGCGTGGATCTTCAGTTTTTCACGTTATAATTGCAATCATTTCGGCCAGAAAAAAAGAAAAATTTTATTTTTTGCAAATAAGATGGCTAAGTTGAGGCAAAATTTTGAAAAGATTTTATAATTTTCGATATTAAATCAAGTCGTTTATATTATCATAAACCAAAATTTGTGCCAAAACTAAACGATAAAAACCAACCTATTTTTTTTTGTATTTTCAGTGAATTTGACCACTCATATAAACGAGTTAAACATGCTTCTTTAAAGTGAAAATCAACTTATTAGAACAATGATTCAAACCAGAACAGGTTCCAAATGAAACTGAAATTAAAGTAAAGTAAACAATTATATGCATTTTGACACGTTGGCTAAACACAATCTTGTGAACAGCGAAAAATATACAGTCTTGCTTTACAATTTGATACAGAAATTTAAGAACAGGTTTCAAAATTTCCGTAAAAATAATCAATATTTTGGTATATTTGTGACTTCATTTTCAGTCCACTTAAATATTTTACCTGTCAATTTTCAAATGGAATGCAGAGAACTACAACCTAACATTCAACTTAGAGAAAATTCTTATTATGTCTTTTTACTGGACTTATTATAAGACCAATCTTCCCAGAGACAATCTATCGCTTCATAATCATGACTTATTCATATCATCACTTTTTGGCAGCACCTACATTTGTGAGCAACTATTTTCAAGTATGAAGCACACGAAGAGTAAAATTAGAACCAAAATATCTGATAAGTTCTTTGAGAACTTATTGAGAATTTCAATTACTTCCATTCAACAAAATATTGATTTATTAGTTTCTCAAAATTAATGTCAAATATCCCACTAGCTTTATGTTGCCCTCTTTTTTTATTTTTTAAAAAAATATGAAAAAAACAATAACGTAGTTTTATAACCTAGATATATACATTTCCTATATCAGTGATCGCAAATATGTGATCTGCTCGATGATTTTAAAAAACCCTTCGAACAGGCATAATTAGAATTATTATATGAGGAATTTTTTTGTTTGTCTGTAGTGGCGGATATCATGAAAATTATGCACGGACCTTTTTTTGCTCATCAAGTATCGTTTGTATTAGTGTATTTTATGTGTCCCAAGACAACTTATCTTTTTTCAATGTGGTCCATGGAAGCCAAAAGATTGGACCCTTCTGGACTATTACGTTATCTATAAAAGCAACATAATGACTTCTCACATTAAAAGTAGGTCAATAAATTTATACGAATAAAAAATCCGCCGTAAATAGATAGTCGTATTGATAAAAAAACTTGAAATTATCTAACTTTTTTAATAAAAGTTTCATTTAAAATCTATTACAAAAAAAACAATTAATGTATACATCATCAATCTCTAAGTAGGTAGTATGGGCGCGTATAACTGCTTACGGATGAATAAATCCGCCATGCCCACTTAAGGGGTTAATTGGAATTTCAGTTTAAGATATATATAAAAGAGTACCACATATTATTTACTGGACAACAATTCGCCTTAAGAAATAACCTAAATATTTGACTTTGATAATCCTTATACAATAAAATTCAACACATAAAATTTAAATAAATAACCTTAACTTTGAGAAAATAAACAAAAAATTAATTTAGAACAACGAACAGTGCCATAATTGAGTAGTTTTTAAAATCTATAAAATAAAAATATATTCTTTTAAGTACTTTTTGTTAATCAAAATTGTATTTATAATATAAAAATAATTTTTTTGTTAAATAAAAGTGTAAAATAAATACGAAATCAACAATAGACATATTTTAAGCGTTTATAATTTAACTGAATTTAAAATGCGATTTTTCGAGAATATTTCATAATTCAATTTTATAAGAATATTTATTTTAAATTAGGTTTCGTGTCCTCCCTATTTTTTTCTTTTTCGTGGAAGAAAATGAAAAATAACTACCTCGAGGGCAACAAATTTGCCTTCAATATCATAATTGTTCATAATTATTCATTACACATTATAAATAATTGAATTTGAATCAAAAATTGCAATGAACTTGCGCATAACTTATGAATATAAATAACATGTAGTATTCATTCATTGGTATTCGTTTATTTTTCATTTTTTATTTTATGCTGGCTATTCATCAATTTATATTCATTGTATTTACATTTACAAATATGTTTTCCATAAAAATGATTATTAACCTTTGAACGTAGATAGGTACGGTATTTCATTCCCGATATTTTAATCAACGAATACTCGTTGAAACATATATATGTAGGGAGAGACCTGGGCTAAATGAACCGTTTTTTTTTAAACATCGTTTTTCATTAACAAAAGAAATGTGTTTCTCAAAATAAACTATGCTATTGCAAAGGTTAAAGCCTTAACTATAAAAATATGTAGGTAGTTTTAATATTCATTCTATATTTTTCTCGTTATTTAAGAAAACGTGAAACCGTGCAAAACGACTTGTCAAAATTTCCGGGACTTAGTGAATCTCTTCACAGGGCTAAGTGAATCCCTATATTAAAAATTGGTTAAAAATAAAAATAAATCGTTTGTATCATGAAAAATATTGAACACATATTTTATTTAGCTTTTTTTCTATTATCTATATTTATTGTATGATTTTTTTTCTAAATTAAGGCATTAAAAAGGTACTTAGAATCGGTCTCTTAGATTTAACTGTAAACTACTGTTTTTTTCGATCATTCTCTCTTCTTGGAAGCCATTGCCCCGGTATGGGTTTTACAATTACTTTCGTAGGGGCCCTTTTTTCCTTTGTTTAGCCCTCTCGTAATCTGCTACAAGTTCCTTCTTAACAGGTGAGTCTGTGAGAACGGTGCTTGTTCGTCGCTTAGGTCCTTTCCGAATCTGCTTTCTCGGACAAGTCTTCAGGTATATTCAAATACTTTATCATCGATTTAAAAGCCGTTGGCTTTTCAAAAGAAGGACGAAGCGTTCCAATAGTCTCAGTAACAGACTTGGCGATGCCAGTCTCATCTGCAATAGACTCGTTGGCAATGAAATCAGCGGGATCAGTCCTGAATTCGTCGAATTCGGCGGTATCAAGCAGGACTGCAATAATCTCCGCATGTAGACGACTTACAGGGCCTGTAAGTCGACTTCATCTAATTCGTCCACGTCGAATTTCGTTATGACGACATCATTTAAGTCGCTGGACCCTCTCAGTTGGACGACTTCGTTTACTTCAGTGGACCCAACTCGACGAACCACGACTTTGCTTGGTGTCTGAAACGTTGTGACCGCTATTTCATCCATGTTCCATATACAGTGAGCCGGAAAATGACACAACCTTTACTTTGTTCAACAGTGCGAAGAATCGATTAACATTTATTCGGTTGAAGCTCATTGTTTCTCTCTCTGGGTTTCAAATGGAAACTGTTGCATTCTTCTTGAGAAATGCTGTTAAACAATCTTTGCTGACCATGCGCGCTTCTTTCCAAGACACTGGAACTGCTAAATTCGATTTCATAGCGTATTAATATGCGGAAATCCGCGTCTCTTTCGGGGAGAGCCCGAAATTCAAATCGTTGCAGTGCTCTAAATACTCAACTTATAGAAAAAACAATTTAAAAAAAATTATGGGAAAATTAAGATTATGTTCACTCAGCCCCGCATATATATTTAAAATTTAATTATAAAAAAATATATTAATATCCTAAATATGACAAAAACAAATAACGGTAATGTGTTCACGGGGCCTTAAAATTTCATAATCACTTACATTCAGAATTATTTACAACAAACATTTGTAAATAATTAAAAATTTTCACAAAAACAAAAATTCACTTATACACTTCTGAAACACTCAAAGCGAAATAAAACCGGAACTGTTACACCAAACTCTACTAATCACCGTTGGTAACGTAAAGGCATTAATAGTAACCTACAGTACAAAAGGTGAGTTCATAAAACATTTTTATGTGGGTCAAAAATCAAAGGTTCACTTAGCTTCAGTCTCCCCTATATATATATATATATATATATATATATATTTATATACACACACACACACATATATATATATACACATATATATATATATATATATATATATATATATATATATATATATATATATATATATATATAATAAAAAAGTATATTGGTAAAATTTAAACTCATTACATTCGAATTTTTCTCTAATACAAAAAATCTAACACATAAAAAGTTCAATATACACATGAAAATTCTAACCAAACATTGTATTACCGTATAATACGAAGTGTAGGCGACCTATGTTTAAGACGAGCTCAAAATTTTAAGATAAATTTTATAAATTGATCGTATATATGTCGTATAAGACAATCATAATTTGAACACCTCTCTTACATGTTATAATACAATTTTATGCCCAAAATCAAAATTAGGGGAATTACATTTTTCGATTTAAAATTTCAAAAATGAAATTCGGGGAATCACCTTATTTTGACATACTGTGTATTAAAACATCGTGCACGGCTTGTATCTAGAAAGCTATGTCTGTGTATTTTATTTTTAAAATTTTTTATTTAAAATAAATTATTTAATGAATTTATTGTACACAAAGTTAAAATTTATATCTTAAATAAATAATTTAATTTCTATATCAACACAATAAATTCTTCGTGTTATTTTAAAGTTTCTGCTTTTGTATTCAGCGTATAAGACGGCCGCCTATTTATTTAAGATTTTTTCGGTTTTGAGAGTCGCCTTATACGCCGAGATATATGATATATCTAAAAAGTATGTATATAAACTCGACACAAGTTCTATATTGTTCCTGAGTAATTTCCGTACTTTTTATAAATATTTGATTTGTTCTCAAATATAATACGAACTGTATAAAAGTTCTCTCTCTCTCTCTATATATATATATATACTTTTCAAGTACAATTGTCAGAAATGAGGGCTATAGTATTAAACAACTACTATTATGACTTTGAACATAATTATTTGAATGAATAGAATGATTTACTGTTAACATTTGATATAGCCTCAGATACTATTTAGAAATGTAATAAACTGATCGATGAAACAATTTTCAAGTAAACCTATTAAAATTAGCCTGAAAAAATTTTTCTAAAAAAATAATGAATTTTGATCACTAAACATACATCTAAATGAAATACTGCTGTAATAATGCATGTTAGAACTGTCAGAACACTGTAAGTATAACAGGTTATTAAATTACATCCCCCAAAGATACAATTAAGACAGAAAACAGTACAAGTGAAATGAAATCAAGGAAGTCATTTAAAATTACAAATAATAAATACATATGAGAACGGTGTAATATTCTTGATGTAACAACGAGACACCGCATATGTAATAAAAGCTATTTAAGTTTAAACAGTAACTACTCACAATGATATATATTGTATACCATTGTTCCATTTTTGTGTGTATTTTATTGTTTGAACGAAAATGATTACTCTCTCTTCATCTAACCTCTTTGCCTTATGGTAGCCAACATATTAATTTGTTTTATTATATAAAAGTAATTTATGAGAGAATAAGCAACGATTATTTTTTCTAGTAGGGGTTTGTACATAAAAGACACCGTGCGAGTAAGCATGTAAATAAGAATTTCAATATGTGTTTATATTTATTTATTAGGTTGGTAGAAAAATAATTGCTGTTTATAACCTTTAAATTCATATACATTTTTCTATTTCTTGATTTAACTAGCTGTTTTAGTGGTCCAGAACTGTTGGATGACTAACGTCTAACTTTTATGCATGCTCTTGAATTATTATGGGTGATTCTAATTCAAATAACCTCTTCAGTTGGTCATTATGAACTGAAAAACGACCGCGGTCTTCTTCATCTTCAAGGTTCTCGTCCCTAATACGAAATTTTTGGAACCACCATTGCACCTTACATTCTTTAACAGTATCCACACAAAAAGCTTCGTTTAGTTTACAAGCAGTTTCTGCTACTTTACCATCCGTTTTGAACTCATACAAAAATTGATCTTATTTGCTTCTTTTTCATTTTTAATTCAATAGACCAATTTGAAGCTAAATTAATAATAAAACCAAAGTTGATTTTACTAAAATACAAACCGAAAATGATATTAACATGAACACGATAAAATGGCATTTCCATTTAAAAAAATAAGGTTAGAATTCAGAAAACAAAAACCGAGATTATTTTCCTACCAACCTAATATAACAAGCATCAATTAAACCAATTTAAATTAATCATAAATCAAAATCGGTGAACTTAAATTACATGTAAATAAATAATACATCAACTAAAACGTATCTGCCTGAAGACGATTGAAGTGTCGAAAGAAGTCAAAGTAGAATAAAATAATAGAGGCTATAAAGAATCAAAAAAAAAACAATAGATTATACATTTAATTAAAATTTATAAAAAATAAAAATAAAATATTTTCATGAGACTAAAAATGAAAACGAAATACTTAATTACCTTTTTACAAATACTAGCCCATTATACAATAATATTAATTAATTAAAAATTATTTTTTTTTATTTTATTAAATAATAAAAAAGCTAAACATTGTCTTATTTTTATATTATACATGTATTCAAATATAGTGGATATTCAGTAAATGAAAGTTGAAAAAAGTTTTTTTAACATACAGTCGAAAATAAGTATTACCCACAAATTCGGTAGTTTATCATATCAGTAGCTTTTATTACACTTTAGTAAATCTTATGTTCTTACTAGTTCTTGTTTTCTTCTTCTTATCTGTCTTTTCTTTCGATATAGAAAATACTACATATTTGTGAATTATCGTTAAACTCATTGATTTTTCGCTGGCTTTTTTTATGAGTGTAATAAAAAATGCGATTCTATTTATCGATACCCAGTATTCAAGTCAATGATAGTTCTATTACAAACGAACGGAAACAGAATAAATTTAAATATCTGAAAAAATTCTATGAAAAGAAACTAATTCTCTGAGAATATTTCAACTTTCTTCAAGTTTGAAAACAAGTACTTGGGGTTGTCCGACTGTATTTTTAACTAAAAGGTTTTTATCTCTTTCAAGAATTTTTGTCTAGATCGTATAGGAGCTTTGTGTGAAAAAATATATTTTTGTCCGATAATAAAATTTAGTCAACTTCTAAAAGTATTATTTGTATTTTTTTTTGAATTTAAAAATGTGTTTTTTATATTAACTATTATTTTTATTTAAAACTACTAAGAATTGTTTACTAAAACGTCGAATAGACCAAAAACAAACTTATTATATTTTCATATAAATGAATAAAAAAAGTAAATATCACATTTAGTCTAAGGTTCATAAATATAAATACAAATTTTTAATAAAAACAGCATACTATCATATTCTTTTTTTTTCTTGTATTTAATCTAAAAAAATCGAGTTTTAAACAAATATCCACATTCTTTAATTTCTATATTAAAGGATGATATTTTTTATTAAATATGTTTATATTTTTCTATTTACTTCTCTTTTTTAATATTTCATTTTTTAATTTTTAAAATCTTAAGCTTCAATTTCAATTTCACACTTTTTATTAGGGCCGAGTTTTTTCTGTATAGATAATTATTAAAAATACATAATTATTTAAAAAAATCTATCTCACAAATACGCAATTTGAGAGCATTTTAATCCATATAATTATTTTGACAGATGGTTATATTTATCTATTGAATTTAATATTTTTCTTTTCTAATATTAAACACAGTCTGCTACCAGAAAATTACATGATCAACCATGACATAATTAAACAGCTGGTTTCTACCCACCTATAACTATTGTATATCTCACATACAATACATATTTGTGTTACGCACAACTTGTAAAATTTGAAATATCCGATCTGAAGATGGTTTTTTTTGACAATTTTAATAGTATTTACATTAGAAGATATATTTAAGTAATTTATTTTACAGTTGTCAATTTTCAATAATTTATTATTGATCATTTTGATAATTATTTGTGCACATTTCGATGTCGATGTCACATCTTCTAAACGCTAAGGTGCAAAAAAGCCTGTACTATAGATATTGATTTAATTAGTAATTAAAATCAAATCTAAAAGTTATCAACTACCAATTCTGAAGTTGTTTGATTGGAAAATTTCCATTTGTAGAAATTAAATTCATTTAAAAAAATTACAACTTAGTTTTTTAGCTTCCACATATGAATTATTTTCTTACGCCACAAATCACATAAAACTTTGTTTGAAACAAACATAATCAGTTAATAATTATTAGTCATTTTTGAATGTTACTTAAGTGCATTTCGATGGCGAACCATCACCCTCATCCTCATCCTCACTCCTCAGGGTAAAGAAAAAAATGTTCATTAATACAGTAATTCATTTTAATAAGTAGTATTAAAAATGAGTAAAAAATCAATATTTAAAATAAAAGTATAACCTCATAATGTAAATTTTAGATTTTGCTGTCCTTAGCTGTCGAAGCGCACTAAAACACTAATAAGCGACCGGGATTTTTGTGTACCTTAGTGCACTGAGGATAAAAGCATCGCCATAAATTCTTAAGTTTGTGCATGAGCAACAATCAAAAATGATCAATAGTCAGTTATTGTATATTTTCGATTAAAAACAAACCATTTTGTTTTGTAGTGTGTAGAATTAATTCACCTGTGAGAATCACCGTTTAGCTACAGTGTCAGAACTTGTTAATACTTATAGAAAATATTTTGACCTTTAAGAAATATTAGAGTAATTATATATATATATATATATATATATATTATATATGTACAATATATATATTATATAATATATATATATATATATATATATAATTACTCTAATATTTCTTAAAGGTCAAAATATTTTCTATAAGTATTAAAAATATATTCAAAAAAAAGAAGAACAATACATTTACAGTTAAAAATATATTCTGTAATTTTTTTTACAAAAAATTTTTTTAATAAAGTATGATCTAATCTGGTATTTAATTTGAACAGAATGTATTTGTTGAAACATTAATTTGTTTCGAGAATGTTTGATTTCCATCAAATCTTCATTAAATTAAATTCCAGTAACCTTTAGTACAGTTACATTACCCATATGTGAATATACATATATATATATATAATATATATACCTACATATATATATATATATATATATATATATATATATATATATATATATATTAGGTTGGTAAAAAAATAATTGCGGTAACGTATATGAATTTTAAGGTAAATTTTGCCTATCAAACTTATATATATATATATATATATATACATATATATATATATATATATATATATATATATATATATATATACATATATATATATATATATACATATATATATATATATACATATATATACATATATATATACATATATATATATATATATATATATACATATATATATATATATATATATATATATATATATATATATGAGTTCATATAAATAATAGGAAAGAGCTTATTCATATCTAATAATACACATACTGTACACGATAATCTGGCTCAAAGATAAATACTTAGACTGACATAGAAACACAGACTTGAGGATTTCATTATATTTCCATAATCTTCAAATTCTGTAAAGGTCTGATGGTTACACACTGAGGAATAATGAACATAAATCTATTTGACATAATGAACTTTATATATATATATATATATATATATATATATATATAAACATGTTGTGTATGTTATGTGCGTATAGTATAAAATATTAAATAGTGCAGTTGGTAAATAAACTTTTTATACTGTTTACAGACTATCATTAATATAAAAGATACATAATTTATAAAAATAAAATTATAATTATTATGTATCAAAATATTTCAATATCAAATATCTCTGAACTTATTTATTTTATAATAAAAAAAAGATTTTTTTTTGTTATTGGCGTAAAATTTTTGAACTAATTCAATACATAATTTTTGTGAATGTATCTTTTAAATATTTGAAGTGACGATATCATAGTTTCAAGGGTTTTTACATTATTTAAGTTTGTCTATTTATCATATATATATATATATAAGATAAAGGAAGTCAACGATTGAATATAGATTTTATGTCTTTTCTATCCTTCTAAAAATAAAAAGATTATTTATCAGTTATCATTGATATTGATGGTAAACTGAATTAGAAATAAATGCAAAGCTTAAGGAATTAATATGATTACACATAATCAATATATATATATATATATATATATATATATATATATGTATGTATGTATGTATTTGATTTCGGTTGGGAGGTTAGTTATTTGGGATTTAATGGCGTGTCGACAACTAAGGACATTAGCGCCTGTCTATGATTCTAATTTCATTCCAGCTGATAATTATTGCTTTATTGTCTGTTTTTCGGATACATAATTCAAAAAAAATGAAATTCCATGCAATCTAGTAAAAAATATGTTCTATATATATATATATATATATATATATATATATATATATATATATATAACCATTTTATAATAACTAACATATTTTACAAATCAGACAACATAAATTATATAAATAATACAATATATGTATCAAACCCAAAATAAAGCAAAAAAGCATTATTTTTGAAAATTAAAGATAGTTACAAAATAAAATTAGTAAATTTAAGAATGAATTAAATACAGTTAATAATTATTTTTTTATATTTTAAAAATAAACTTCATCACATATTTTTTGAATACACAAAAAAACTATATACATATATATATATATATATATATATATATATATATATATATATAATATTTTTCTCAATTTATGGAAAGCATTCTTTTTCTCTTTGCGTCAAAGAGTACATAAATATTCTATGGAAAAAAATAAACATGGAGAAAAAACACGGAGAAATAGTACACCAACCTTAAAAACCATCCTTTTAAACATTATATCAGTTACATATGTATATAAATGTATATATATATATATATAAATAATATTTTTTCTTAAAATCATATCACTAGTACTAATCTTTCAATCAAAAACCATGAAATTAAAAATTTTATTTCAATAATTTCATGAAATGTTTATTAAAAAAATTCATAATGAGTATGCAGACAAAATGATAAAAAAATATCACAAAAAATAAAACCATTTCTAAAGGAATAATTAATATCCAATCAACGAAATACATCAAAACCAAAATTGAAATAAAATAGGATATATAAAAATACACATTAATAGCATTTAAATCTACCATAAAAAATGAAAAACATCACTGAGAAAATGATACAAATACAACTCAGTTGTTCTCTTTTCAGAAATAAAAACCCCTTTAAAATGAATTCCTAATATTTAAAATAAAATAATAATATTGAAAATTTAAATTGAAATCAGTCCACCAATACAAATCATGTAATAATGAACTGTCCATAATATATTTCTGAATATATATATATATATATATATATACATAATAACATTGATGAAAGTAACGTTGTACTTCTGTATCTCTTTAATTAATAAGGTTTAAAAAAATGATGTTCGTATTTATATATGAAGGTGAATTCATGATATGAAATTTGTATAAAACATTCATGTCATCATTATGCTTATTGAAAGTATTAATTTCTACATTAACATAAAGATAAATTATAATTTTTACTTTGAATAATATAAAATCAATAATAATAATAACGATAAGAAGGTCGCTACATTTCAATATCGAATAAAATAAATAAATAAAGGAACACCTGAAATGTAAACTGATATCACCAAATGCTTATTATTTAATTTAACTGTTTTTGAATTACACTAAAAAGTTTTATTCAAAAAATAAGTTCGTTAAAATTTTTTTTATTATTTGTGCAACAATTGTGAGTAAAAATAAATGAACTAATCTTATTTAATATTAAATGTTAGTAATTTGTTTTATTATACTCAATGAAATAAATGTATTGTTACTTTCTATTAGATAACATCAAACAAATGATCAAAAAACTGAAGGCAATACTGTTAGGATTGGCGATATGAGAATCAAGATAACTCGATACCGTAACATCAGAGTAGATATGTTCTGATGCTGAAGCTCAGGATTACAGAGAAGCGGTAGCGCGGAAAATTATTAGATATTCAGAGGACTGACATCGAATGCAGGCAAGAAAAACAATCACAATAGCTTAGATGTCTTTTCTTAAACATTTCGGGACTTTTACAGAGACATTTCTGAGACATTTTCTTTCAAGTTTGTTTACTAAAATTAAAAAAACTTATACATACATACATACCTATATATATATATATATATATATATATATATATGTGTGTGTGTGTGTATGTGCGTGTGTGGAAAGAGAGAGGCGGAACGAAAAATTTTAAAAAACATTTCTATTAAGTAAAGAAAAGACAGTTTTATTTGGGAATATTTCTGTCTAATTTTGGTAAAAATGAAATAGAAAATTGGCGCAGTCAAAATAAGTATATATTAAAATAATAAAAAGTTTAATTATAGTTATAGTTGGAATGAATTTTAGATATTTTTTTTATTATACTTTTACCAAGAACATATTATAGAGAATTTTAATAAGACAATGTTTTAGAGCAAGCACTGAACAACAGCTCGCGAGCCATATGTAACATATCTGTACTTATTATTTAATCTAATTGTATAATTGATAATATTTAATTAAACTTTGGATAGCATCCCGAAATTCGAATAAATTTAAGCTCTTCTTGAGCAACTTATGTAAAAAAATAAAAGTTTTTCACAAGTTTATGATCTATTTACCGCTGTTTAACAGCACATTTAATTAAATTACCCGACAGAT
Source organism: Acanthacorydalis orientalis (assembly GCA_034766995.1). Lineage (NCBI taxonomy): Eukaryota > Metazoa > Arthropoda > Insecta > Megaloptera > Corydalidae > Acanthacorydalis > Acanthacorydalis orientalis. The sequence continues at coordinate 31,603,616 of CM068318.1, read as the reverse complement.
AAAGCAAAGTTATA
>CM068318.1:31596102-31598602 GCA_034766995.1 Acanthacorydalis orientalis | reverse complement strand
TCAAAAGAAGTGAAGTATTTGGTTGGTAAAAAAATATTTGGCGTTTATGAACTTCAAATTCATATACATTTGTCTCTTTTTTGATTTTCCCAGCTGTTTTCAGTGGTCCAGAACTAATGGATGAGTAGCACTTAACTTTTGTGCGAGCTCTCGAATTATTGTGCGTAGTTCTGATTCAACTAACATCTTCAATTGGTCGTTATGAACTCAAGAAAGACGCTCGCGATCTTTTCACCTTTAAGTCTCTCATCCCCAGTACGAAATTTTTGGAATCACCCTTGTACCTTGCTTCAAAAGCAACATTTAGTTCACAAACAGTTTCTGCTGCTTTACCACCCGTTTTTTTAACTCATATAAAAATTTCTCTTATTTGTTTCTTTTCTTCCTGTAATTTAATAGCTCAATTTGAAACAAAATTAATAATAAAACCAAAGTAGATAATACTAAAATACATATCGAAAAATGCGCTTTAAATTAATATTAACATAAATACGACGAAATGACACTTTCAATGAAAAAATTAAGGTTAAAATTCAAAAAACAAAAATCCTAATTATTTTCTTATCAACCTAATAAAATCAAGAGATTCTTGTAAATACTCGAGAGTGTCATTAAACTCATCTCTATCATGGAAATGTTATGCATCTATGGTTAATAATAAAGCCTTTAATACTCTTTATTTTGTAATGAGAACGAGTATGCTAAGTAAAGTTAGAATAAAATAAAGAATTTATTCAATAATAGTGAGAATTTTATTAGCATACTCCAGGATCATTTAGAATTCTTAAAGTATATATAATCCTTAAAGTAATGTCAGCATAGAGTGCCAGTGCAGATAAAGCTAATCGGTTCATTTTTATAATTTTTATACCAAATTAAAATATAACAGAAGTAGGAAGGATTAATTTAGCAAAAAAATAAGACAACTTATCAAACTAACTTGTCTTTTTAAATCATTTAGCTTGGAATGAATTTAATTAGAGATTAGTTCATCATTCTTCTGAAATAGACACAATTATCAGTACAATATTATAGAAACGGTATAGCTAAATATTAAATTTTCATTGAAAATATGAGAATTTGGAATGATTTGTAATCTAGTCATTAGTATTATTTTGTATCTTCCTTCAGCAGTAGATTAAAATGAAAAATATACGTTACATATTGTAATTTTATTTCGAAAGGACCCCCTGATATCGTACTAAGTTATTCCGAATACACATATTATTATAATATATTGGTTGGATATTTCCAATTTATTATTTATTGTATTCAAAAAGCACACAAGTAGTATAAAAATATTCTTATTTTATTGCATTTTTAACTGAATTTTATTAAATAATTGAATTTATTTCAATTATCGAAATGCAGATGCGATTGCAAAATTTTGTGAAATTGTACCAAAAAATCGCCGATTGTCTCTTCGAATGATGGTAGATGAGTTAAAAATAAGTAAAGAGATGAATCAACAAAATTTTCAAAAAGATTTGGGATAAAAGAAGATCCGTGTAAAATTCATCCCGCACAATCTTACAGATGAGCAAAAACAGAGAAGATATGTATCGTTCACAGACTTCGTTTACACTTACATTACAATGCAAACTTTTCTTAACTTCATTGCCAATAGCAATGAGCCATGAGTGTTTTAGTACGATCCTGAGACGAGACGACAGAGCATACAGTGGATTGAAAAATCATCACCAAGGCCCAAAAAGTTTCGTTTGTAGAAATTCAGAATCAAAACTATGTTGATTAACTTTCTCAATAAACAGGGTGCAATTCATAAAGAATTTGTGCCTAAAGGATAAACAGTTAATAGTGCATTCTACGTTGAATTGATAAAGAAGTTGTTGCAACGCATTTGACTTCAAATGAAATTTCGAGAAAAGGGTAGTTGGTTCTGGTCGTACGAGTATAATAATGCATCTACCCATTCTTCCTTGATTGTGAAGTCACTTTTTTATGAAATACGGCATCGTTGAGATCAAACACTCATTCTATTCACCTGACGTGGCACAAGCAGACTTTTTTATTTTTTCTAAAGTGAACACAGTTCTCAAAGGAAATCAATTTCAGGGTGTAGAAGATATTAAGAAAAATGTGACAGCCGGATTGGAAACAGTTCCTTCGGAACCCTTGACCAATTGTTTTCAAAAACTTTTAGAATGTTGTAATAAATGTATTAAAATAAATGTAGATTACTTTGAATAAGTATCAATCATTTTTCATCTTACATGTATTGTGTTTCTTTTCCTTGTGCCGATCCGGAAATTAAATTGCCGAACCTCATCTCTCTCTCTCTCTCTCTATATATATATATATATATACAAATATATATATATATATATATATATATATATATATATATATAATTAAAGTATCCACAAAAAATCGATGACGCCGATTTATTTATTTAGGACATCGAGGTTTGTACGGTACCCAAATATGTTTATCTCATATAAAATAACACTTTTCAATCTGCTACGATAATGATTATATA
>CM068318.1:31511102-31591102 GCA_034766995.1 Acanthacorydalis orientalis | reverse complement strand
ATAACTTAGGTTTTTGTTTTCTGAATTCTAACTTTAATTTTTTCAATGAAAATGTCATTTCATCATGTTAATATTAATATCATATTAAAGTGCATTTTTCGGTCTGTATTTTGGTAACATCGACTTTGGTTTTACTGTTAATTTTGCTTCAAATTGGGCTATTAAATTAAAGATGGAAAAGAAGCAAATAAGAGTATTTTTTTGTAATTCAAAACAGGTGCTAAACTAACAGAAACTGCTCGTAAACTAAACATGCTTTTGATGTGAATACTGTTAAGGAAAGTACGGTTCAATGGTAGTTCAAAAAAATTCGTACTAGGGATGAGAGCCATGAAGATAAAGAAGGTTGCGAGTGTCTTTCAATTCATAAAGACCAACTGAAAACGTTAGATGAATCAGAACCACGCACAACAATTTGCGACCTTACACAAAAGTTAGGCGTTAGTCATCCAACAATTCTGGACCACTTAAAACCAATTAAATTTGAAAATTTATATGAATTTGAAGGTCATAAACCGCAACTATTTTTATACCAACTTAATTATTACTCTTACTATAAATATTTCCTGAAAGAAATGCTAGTTACACATGAACAGAATATATTGATAATGATAATTATTATGTTGGTGATATTTTAATTGATTGATAATTGTAATGATAATTATTATTAATGTAAATACAGCACATGGAACTTTATAATATAAACTATCTTCCTTTTGAATTGTTTATCTCTTTTCCATTAAGTCGCTTTTTTTCTTCTTTCCTCACTACAAATATTTTCAGGTAGATATTGATTGTCAATGTAAATTTTTTATGCCAATTTTAGGTTGTGGTGTATTTTCTGTATTGTCCTTATGCAATTTTTTTTATTCCTAGGATATGAAATATAGTATTTTGTCCGTTATTTATTTGTTCATTTAGAAATTTATTGTTCAATTTATGTTCACATATTTGCATTTTTTTTCTTTTTTTATTTCATTCCAATATAATAAACTATTCGTTTAACCAACAATTTTAACCGCTCTTCGTCTTTTTTCATTTCAAATAACTGTACTTTATAAGTTTCCTTTCGATTACAAATATGATTTCACAAATTTTATTTTTTTTGTTCCATTAACTTTATCTCTAAAAAAAGTAATTCAAACAATATGGTCATGAAATTCATTTTATTCAAGATATATGCAAACAGTTTCATTACTAACAATGTTCTGTAGTTGATATCCTAATTTGGCGTAATTTACATATTCTAAGGTCCATTACTAGTAATAAAGCTCATTACAACAGTGCAATAGTCGTATATGCTATCACTAGACTATATTTATGATAAATTTATTAAAAATGGACGCAAATGGCTTTAATGAATTATTGTACATATATTGAAAACAAACAAACATAAATTTTTATTCTACATTAAATAAAATAATGAAACAGAATATTACACGATGTTTTATTAATAATATAAAACACACATAAAACATTAATATATTTAAAATTATAACAAAAAAATTAAACCGAATTCAGTGACATTTTTCAATTATAAATCCCAATATATTGATTGAATAATATCTTATATTCCCTCTAAAATAATAATTGTTATATTTCTTTATTTGAATATACAAATACGAAAATGCTATCATATACTATTATTGATCTCTATATACATTGTGTTTCATCAATATCAATATCCTGATATCCTGAAGCTGATTTGAACAGTATTATGATTCTCGAATATTTGCTTTTTGAATTCGTTATTTATTGTTTATTAATAAAGTTTAGCAAGTCTGAGTAAATATTATTAATATATATATATATATATATAATATATATATATATATATATATATATATATAATATTTTCCTTAGAAATTCTATAGAAGTCATATATGAATAAGAATTTTAAATATATTTATACAATTTCATTTTCTTATAATGAATACATTTACCTTTGATGACATTTTTACATTGACTTCGACTTTAATTCCATTTTGATTAATTTCAGTGGTTTATTATATTGTATTACATTATATTATATATATATATACACATATATATATATATATATATATATACATACACGTGGGTCGTTTGATAAGTTTGATAAATTTCTATGATATGGTCATTTGGCAACATCACAGCTATCAAGTGTTACTTTTAAAATTAGCACAGGCAAAACTTCAGCCATTAGTGAATCGTTATTTATGTTCCAAAGATATTTTAAGCGAGCATTGTAACAGTTTCCGTAAAAATTGAAAAAAACGAGCAGGCATTTTTGCGTCGATTAGTAACCGTGAATAAAACATGAATCAACCAATACACACCGGTGTCGAAGCAGCAATCAAGGCAGTAGACACAACTGGTGAAAGTGCGCCGAAGAAAGTGAAGACCGTTTTGGCGGCTGGAAAGGTGATGGCCACTGTTCTTTGAAATTCCCAAAGAATTATACTGATCAACTACTTAATGAATAGAAAAACAATAACAGAAGCCTATTATGTAGTACTATTGAACCATTCGAAAGAAGAACTGAAACAAAAATGGATAAGATTGGCAAAAGAAAGTGCTCTTTCACCAGAACAACGCCCTGTCCCACAAATCGACTGTCTCAATAATTAAATTGCACGAATTAGGCTTCGAATTGGTTCCTCATCCAACCTATTTTCCGGACTTGGCCCTATACGACTTCTTCCTCTTCCCAAACATGAAAAATTGGCTTGGTGGGAAGAAATTCTTATTGAATAAGGATGTTATCGCCGCCATCAATGTGTATTTTGCAGACTATAAGAAAAACTACTTTTCTGAGAGAATGAAAAAATTGGAAACTTGCTGGATCAAATATATAGTTCTCAATGGACACTATGTTGAGAATTAAAATAATTTTTTTCGAAAAAACGGTATTTAATCTGCTTTTTATCATAATTAACAAACGATCCTCATATATATATATATATATATATACACACACACACATATACATGTACATACATGTAAACACATGTACATACATGTCGTTGGCTGAACTGACAAGCGGCGCCGTCTAACCACACCAAAAAAATAACCCATAACAAGAAAAACTCTACCCACAACGAAGAAGCAATTTTAATGGCACAAGTCACGAACCTGTGTTCGAGATTCGCAATGGGGAGAGAAGTCAAAATTTACCCGTTTACAATTGAATGAGAAGGAGAAAAGTTGCATGTTGTCTCGAGAATTCAGTTTCATTTGATCATTTCTTTCCCAGTATCATACGTTACAAGTTTTTAAGATTGTTTAATGAAGCTCAGTTTTATATAACATTTTAAATAAGTTTAAATTTTATGTGAGTTTTCAGTATACAAAACTCAGATCATTTCGAACATCACAAATCTATTCAATATGAATTCTCTGATTAACAAGAAGGTTAAATTTTTTAAAAAATATTGATTTCATCTCAACATATAGTAAAAGTTATAAATTAATATAAACCAAAATATAATAAAGTTTTGTTAAAACGGTTTATTAAGTAACATATAACCACTAAAATATTTATTTCATTTGACAATATATATATATATGTATATATATATATATATATATATATATATACTTATATATATATATATATATATATATATTACGTACAGACACATTTTTGATATATTTCAAATCCAGTTATAACATAATAAATACACTTTAATTTAATAAATTTAACTTAGCTATGTAAATATATAATCAATATTCATTCCTCTAAATAAAAAAAAACATATTTAACTAATTGGCAATGGAATCTACAATTGGCATTATATATATATATATATATATATATATATATATATATATATATATATATATATATATATATATATATATATATATATATATATATATATATATATATATATATATATATCAAATACCCATAATATAATTGGTGCTTTATTTAAATAACTTCGAATTCTATGAATATTTATTAGGCACAAATCAGAAACACATTTACGATTATATTCTGTATAATGTAAAACTAAAAACGGTATACAAAAAAAAAACATGAAAACAATTGCTACAACATGGTTAATAAATACAAAAGAAATAATGCTTATAAATATAGAATCAATTTACAAAATATTATCAAATTCTTGAATATTTTTCGAAAAAAAAACTACAAAAAAGTACAATATTTATTATTTAGTAAGTATTTAGTATTATTTATTTAACAAGATTGCCTTTAACAAGAAAACCAAGAAACAAATTATTTTACAAATGAATAGCTCTGACTTTGTATTATTGGATAATTTTCATCTCAATAATTCCACAGACTTCTTGTTTCCGCTGAAACGTTATTTAAAGCAGAAAAATTTTATTATTTCTGATCACGGGAGGATTAACCCAGTTGTTGGTCTCTGTCGTTAAAATTTATGTCGCCCCCAAAATTTATCTGACAACCATAAAAAACCGCTTTACGTAAAAATATATTTTATAACTTTTCCTAATAATTTTCCTATAACTTTCTTCTATAAATATATAAATTTCATCAAAATAAAATATTCTGAATTATTTTTCAGGAAAATAAAAAAACAAAAACGTTCAACTCTGTAAAAATGTAACTGAAACCGTACATTTCATTTGGAGTGAAGAAATTAAATAATTTTTTTTTGATTTTTGTTAACCAAACATCAATTATTTTCAAAGTATCGATATTATTTAATACTTCTTGTTCTATATACAAAAGCGCTATGCTATTTAGCTTTTCCTCTGATATTGTATTTCTAAGATAGTTTTTCACTCTCTTTAATGATGAGAACAATCTTCTCCCGATGCATTTGAAATAAGAATATTTAAACAATTTTTTTGAAAATAATTTCTTCATTTAGAAATTTTGAAGACAGTTCATTTGTTACTTGGTTATTTTTGTAGTAGTATTGAATTTGTATTTATCTTTGCATATAAAGAGGAAGAAATTATTCCACTTCATCATCAAAATGCATAATTACAATATCACTTTGCATTTTTCACGAAAATTTATTATTGTCAGATAACATTGAAGTTTAAGCTTCGTTTCTTTATGTCATGATTAATTTTTCCTCAAGCCCAGGACTCCTAACGACCGCCAGGTCCGAAACTTGCCTGACCCACCAGTGCTACTGATGATTTCATTTCATTGTTTGCATTTTATACCTGCAGATATTTTTAAATGTCTTATTATTAGATAAATATTTTCTTCTTTTATCTTTCATTAATTTATAAGATACAACCTAGAAAATAGTCACACTTAATGTACGGTGATAAAAAATACATACAGTTTGTCCATCTTTTTTTATCTAGTCTTTGTTTATCTATGTTTAAGTAACACTTTTTTTTTAATTTCATTTTTCACAACTAAATATTTGACATTTGTGCTTCTGATAGTTAAAATTGAAAAAAATTTTTTCTTTTTAACAAAATTCAACATACTAGTTCAATATAATAGTGCTTCAAATGAAATAAAATTTGCTGAGATAAAACTGTTAATATCATCGATAATTAAAATAGTAGAAAAATAATTAATTTACTGTACATTTACAATTAAATCTTTGATGTATTAAAATAATGGAATAAGTCATTATTAAGAATAAAATTAAAATACGAAATAAATGAAAATCTTAATTGAATACGCAAAGCTTAAAATGGTATTTTGAAGGAAGTTAATGAAAACTGGAACGTATACATCATTTACATTACGAGAAAATTTTCTGAGTATAACTGAATCGAATAAATCCAGCGAAAGCCTAAAAACGTATAAATGAGAAAGACTTTAAATATATATGCTATAACGAAATACATAAAACTAAATAATTGCAAAAGAGTTGTTAATTAATTACATGACTGCATTGAACTAAAAAAAGATTTCTGTTTGTGTCATAGAATATTTATACTTATTTAATTCTATTACTTACATAAGGAATATATTATATATTATTTTGTTAAAATTCTTTTAAGGTCTTAAGATCTGTATTCAAATTATTACTTTATATATATATATATATATATATATATATATATATATATATATATATATATATATATATATATCCATAAAATTTAATAGAGAAAATTGTATAAAATACACCTAACCCTTGATTTACACGGTAAGTTGGTTCCCCAAAACTACTGTGTAAATCCCACCACATCTCATATTAAAATATGATATATGATATTAACAACTGTATATTTTTTCAAATATTATAATTTAATCTTCTGCCTTTATTTCATTAAGAACATTTTGCTTATTTTTATTATTAAATTATATCATAAAACTTATTATTAAGAAAATTATTGGTAAGTTTGTAAATTATTAGTTTTAATAAATAAAAGAACACCTGCTAAATTTGACTTTACTGTAAGATTAAATTAATGTATTAGACACTTAAAATTTGTTTTGCTTGAATGGAAATTATAATAAAAAAAAATTAGTAAACACTGAATACAATAATTTTCTCTTGATTCATAGTATATTCTTTCCGTCATAACGATTTCATATAACTTTATATTAATCATAAAAATAGATTAAATTGAAATAAAATCAGGTAAATGATTGTTTGGAAAATAATAGGCTTAGTTTACTGATCAGTACATCTTTAATAAAGTAATAAAATAAATGTAAAGTAATAAAAGAAGTCTAAAAAAATATTAATTATGATAAATTTGCTTCGTGTATAAAGAACTAAAAATTGTGAAATATATATTGTAATTACCTACTTTATATATGTGCAAATTCCTTCGGTGTCTTCAATTTGATTCAATCATAACTCTGTTCTTAATTAAAATATGTTCTTGTCGTTTTAGTATTTTGAAGTGTCAACCTTATCATATATAAACACTATATATTTTGGTCAACCATTTAGCATTACCTCATAAAATAGTATTGAAAACGATGGCATCCGAAAAGGAGCGTATCATGCATTGCATACATTTCGCATTCCATTTGAAAAAAAATCCTACCGAAACTGCAGGAATGGTTTGTTCAGCTTCGAGAAAGGTGTTGTAAAGCATAAAATATGCAAAAAATGGTATCAAAGGTTCATGAGTAGTAATTTTGATCTATCCGGTCGACAGTTTCGGACAATCGAAAACAAATTAAGACGAGGATCTTGAATAATCAGGTAAAATTAAAATAATGAGAAAATATTTTAATTTAAAACAGTGTTATGATTAATTAACTTTAAAACCACAGAATTATTTTTTTACATCTAATATATATATATATAAAAGAAAAGTTGATACATGTAGGGGAAACCGGGGCTAAGTGAACTACGGAGCTAAACGAGCCTCTGATTTTTGACCGAGGTAAAAACGTTTAATGAACTCGCCTTTATTACTGTGGATTTCTATTAATGGTCCCTTATGACCAACAGACTTTAGTAGAGTTTGGTGTAACGGTTCCTGTTTTATTATGTTTTGAGTGTTTCAGCACTGTAAAAGTGAATTTTTGTTCTCGTGGAAATTTTTAATTATGTACAACTGTTTGTTGTATACAATTCTGAATGTAAGTGATTAGAAAATGTTAAGGCATCCTGAACACATACCATTACTTCTTATTGTCATATTTAGGATATTAATATATTTTTTTATAATTAAAGTTCAATTATGCATACGGGGCTAAATGAACCTAATGAGACCGAGATTAAGTGAACATGATTTTAATTTTGCTCTGATTTTTTTAACTCATCTTTTTCAATAAGCTGAGTATCTGGGTGCACTGCAAAGATATAAACTTCGGTCTCCGCGGAATTCGACGTATAAATACGCTATGAAATTGAATTTTACAATTCTAAAGTTTTGGAAAGAAGCGCGCATGGCCGGGAAATATTGGTTAACTGCATTTCTCAAAAGAATAGAACAGTCTTCATACGGAAATCGGAAGCTACCAGTTTTGCACGAGCTTTAACGGGACAAATGTTAACCGATTCTTTGGACTGTTGAAAATAGTGCAGGACAAGTATCATTTCCCGGCTCACTGTATATGGAACATGGGCGAAACAGAGGTAACAACGTCGCAGATAATAAGCAGAGTCGTGATTCGTCGAGATGGATCCAGTAACGAGGTTATCTAGCCGAACGGATGCAGTAGTGTGCGGAGATTATTGCAGACCTACCTGGCACCGCTGAATTCGACGCAGCCTGAACTAATCCCACTGACTTCGTCGCCAACGAGTCCGTTGCAACTGAGTTTAACACCATCTAGACCGCCATAGATGAGCCTATCAGTTCCTGCGATTATTGGAACGCCTCATCCTTCTTTCGAAAAGCCATTGGATTTTAAATCAGCACACGAAAGTATTTGAGCATACTCGAAGACCGTTTCAGAAGCAGACCCGAAAAGTATATAAGCGGCGAACAAATACCGTTCTCACGAACTAACCTGATATGAAGAAACTGGTAGCGGGTTAGGAAAGGGCTAACTAAAAGAAAAAAGAGTCTCATACGAAAGTAGTTTCGAAACTCACACCGGTAGCGGATTTCAAGAAGACAAATAACCGAAAAAAACCAGTTGTTTACAGGTATCCGTTTTTGAATACCTTTTTCATGCCTTAATTTAGAAAAAAGTTTCATAAAAGACATGTAGATTATGGAAAAAAAACTTAATAAAATGTATTAAATATTTTTCATGATAAAAACCGTTTGTTTTCATTGTTCATTAATTTTTAATATAGGGGTTTACTTATCCCCGGAAATTTTGACATGTCAAGTTTTACACGTCTTCGCCTTTTCTTAAATAATGAGAATAATACAAAATGAATATTAAAACTGCTTACATATTTTTGTAACTAAGGCATCATCGGTAGTGTTTCCGTCAACCAATACGATGGAAACACCGACTACTTCAATCATTGCAGATGTAGTGAATGTACAGATAAATGTAAGTATTCACAAATTTAATATTATTTTTTATACTATAATTTATTTGGTACAACTATAAACATTTCTATTAGGTTAATAGAAAAATAGTTGCAGACTATGACCTTCAAATTCATAAACATTTTTCTCAGCTAATTATTTTTATTAATCGAAAGAAGCACCCATTAGAATCGACACATTTTTTTCCAATTAATTACAAGTTTATTTATTCCGGTGGTGTAAAATTCTGGAGTTCTGAAATTGATAAAATCTCGAAATGCATTTTCGGCAGCAGCTTGGTTGTTAAAATTTTATTCTGTAAGAAGTTGTCGAATTGCTTAAACAAGTGATAATCTTTTGTCGAGATATCTGGTGAGTATGGTGGATAAGGCAATGTTTCATATCCCAATTCATTCAACTTTTAGGGGTCAATCGTGCGACGTGTGGTCGTGCAACAAGATTGAACTTTTTCGAATAACCAGACATCGCAGTTCTTGATGCATTTAGTCGATTCTAAACAATAAATCTCATCTTTAATGGTTTCTACAGGATTCATAAAAGTGTAGTGGATTATATCGAGCGCATATCAGCAAACAGTCACCATAATTTTCTTTTGGTGTAATTTCGAATTCGTTAAATGATTTGGGGCTTCATTTTTACCCAACCATTATGTAGACTTTCTGTTGCCGTAAAGGATCCACTTTTCGTCGCACGTTACAATACGATCAAGAAATGGGTAGTTTATGTTGTGTAAAAGAACCGTAGATCAAACTTCGTATGGACGATTTTTTTGGTTTTCATTCAGTTCGTGTAGCACCTATTTGTCAAGCTTTTTTTATTTTCCTAGGTGTTTCAATTGGTCCAAAACTGATGGATGATTAACGTATAACTTTTATGAAAGCTCACGAGTTATTGTGTGTGGTTATGATTCAACTAACGTCTTCAGTTGGTCATTATGACCTGAAAAAGGACGCCCGCGACCTTCTTTATTTTCAGTGCTCTCATTTTCTGTAAGAATATTGTGAAACCACTAATGTACCATACGCTTCTTGACATTACCTATACCAAAAACATCGTTTAGTTTACAACCAGTTTCTGCTGCTTTACCACCCAATTTGAACTCATACAAAAAACGATCTTATTTACTCCTTTTCCATCTTTAATTAAATAGACCAATTGAAGAAAAATTAATAATAAAACTAAAATCTATGTTACGAAAATGCAAACCGAGAAATATACTTTAAAATGATATTGACAAAAACGCGATGAAACGGCATTTTAATTGGAAAAAAGTAAAGTTTAGAATTCAAAAAACAAAAACGGGAATTATTTTCTAACCAACCTACATATGCTAAGAATACATAAAGATGTTATTAATGCTCAAATATGTTAAACTGAACAGTAAAGTATTATTTTAACTACTATTTTTTTAAATTGTGAATTTTTATTTCATTAAAAGAAAATTGTAAAGCAGACGAACATTTTTAAAGCTTTTATTTTAATTTAGAATTAATTTATCATTGTTTTGTAAATTATAGGCTGATGTAATTAAATCATTCATAGATTCGATACATTCTGTATGAAATAACTTTACCATTAAAATAGCTTTATACAATTTTTTTGTATTTAATAGAAGTATGATTCACTTTTATTATGAAATATTACTGTCGAGGACTAATAAATTCTTGCATATGTATTTATAAGAGTTATAATTGACGATAGTTTCGCATTTATTCGAGCAGTATTTTAAATGTCAGTGTGAATCTCAAATACAGTACTTCTCTTTTGATTATCGGGTACAGGGAAACCTTAGTAAACCTTAGTGTATTATAATCACTTAATGTATTTCTAAAAAAGCTAGAAATGTTAAAAAATACGGAAAAGATAAAATAAAATAAGAAACTAAAGAACTAATTTATACATTTTACAACATTTGAGCCACAAATAAAATTGTCGGCGTTACTAGGTTAATTTAGATAACTTCTATTATTTTTGCATATAAAGGAGAATAAGAGAACTGCGAAAATTAATTAATTTCAAGTTATGTTCACAAATTTATTAATGAAATTATTAATTAATACATGCATTGGAATACACTGATATATTAATTAAGCAACCACGATAATATCTTCATTCAACAAAGTCAATTTATAACTAAATTCAATATTTAAATTTGTTATGTATTTTATATCGTATATCAGCGTAATAGTGATACCGATGTTTAATGATAAATTTTAATTTCTTTTTCTTCCATAAAACTTTAATTTTTTTACAAATATTTTAATGTTGATAGATTATTTAGTGATCTTGATGGTAATTGTCACTTTTTATATGAAAAACAAAGACATTGTAATACCTTTACACAACAACATACAAAATTAAAATATCTTTTACATTAGCATATATTTTCTTTTTGAAATTTTCCACTACTGTAAATTTCAATCAATCTAAATAAAACATGAAAGGTAGTACCATTTATGGATTTCTTTTATATGAGTGTAAATTTATATATGACTGTTGGCACACAATCCATAGTATAAATTTTTCAAGGGAAAAGAATACTGTTATTGAATGTGAAGCGCAATGTTGTTCTCTTAAATCTAAAACTCAAGATTTAAAATTTTTAAAACAGACAACACGATGAAACAGAGGTAAACATGAACTACGACTTGAAATATTTAAAAATTAAATATTGTAATGGAAAAAGAAAAAACAAAAATTATTCTCATAAATCGTACAAATATTTTACATTTTATAACATGTAAAAACAAAAATAAAAGCAGTCCAATAAACTGAGTGATAAAATTAAAAAAAATATTTTCGGTTTTAATTAAATTTCATCTCAATTAAAAATAATTCAAACAAAAATAATTCAACTCAGTTCTGTGATTTAAATTACTTAGAATTCCCCAATTTATTAGGTTCATTTTTTAAAAATTACATTTATTTTGATAAAGAAAAATAAACTGTTCTACTTTCAATTATTCGAATGTAGTCCATTCAATTACGCGATTATTCTTATAAACATATTTCTGTTTAATTATTTTCTGTATAATGTAAACAATAATCTTGTGAGAGAACATTATTTTTCTTCAAAATTCATTTTTCGTCCAGTATCTAAAATATAGTTAAATTCTTTCAATGGATAAGTCGGAATTTTAAACGTTCTGATGTAGGATATTCTCAAACATCTCTGTGTCTTATAAAAGTTTTATTCCTGAATTGAGATGCAAAGATAATTTGGACAACGACATATAACAAATATTTATTTATACATATACGCGCATACGAATATATATATATATATATATGTATATATATATATATATATATATGTATATATATATATATATATATATATATATATATAATTTTTTTTCTGTACCTATGTACATGGATTTGAATTATTTTTTCTACACTACCGGTTTCGCCTATTCAAACATTTTCAGGTGGATATTGTGAATAAAAAAAAAGGAAAAAAACAGTAACCTAAAGGAAAAGAATAAAAAGATATATATATATATATATACATATACATATACATATACATATATATATATATATATATATATATATATATAAATACATAGCAGAACTTATTACAGGAACTGACAGTGATTTCTTATGTATAGCTGTTTTGTACTTACCTTCAGTTTTATACATTTTTATCGTTTTTTGTAAATGATGTACATTGATTTCTTTTATTGTATTAGGTTGGTGGAAAAATAATTGCAGTTTTTACATATTGAGTATAAAGACGTATATATCAGTTAAAAAATATTTTTATAATTCAAAATAAAGACCATTAACCTGCACACATTTCTCCCAACGGGAAACAAGTTTATTTATTCCCACAAGATAGGTATTTTTCCTCGCAAGAAACTATGCAAATGTTTTTTTAAAAGAAATGATTATCTGTCAAAGACAGGTCTGGAGAATAAGGTGGCTAAGGTAAGGTTTTATAGCCCAGTTCATTTAATTTTTTTAAAATCATTAGTGAGACGTGTTGTCGAGCGTTGTCATGGAGATGAATAGGTCCTTTTCGATTGAGTAATACTGGCCTTATGATGCAACATCTCATGAATTTTACAATTTTCTGACAATATTTTCTACTGTTATTAGAAGTTATAGTGAATGATGCCACTTGCCGACCACAAAAAAGTGATCATAATATTTTTTTACATGAAGCCGTGGTTTAGGAAACTGTTTTGGTACTTCTCTTCTGTCTATCCGCTGTGATGAACGTTTCCGATTGTTGTGGATAATCTACTTTTCATCACATGTGACAGTGCGATCAAGAAAAGGATCATTTTTGTATCATAAAAAAAACGCAAAGCAGACTTCATATCGCCGAATGGTTTGATTTTCATTTAGTTCATACGGCACACATTTATCCAACATTTTTGTTTTTCCAGTTAGGCTCAAATGTCGACCAATTGTTAAATGGTCAACATTGAGTTCTTTTCCCATCTCTCGAGTTGTTTTATGTGATTTCGCTTCAATAAATTATCTTAAATAATTTTTGTATATAGCTGATATATATGTACGATCCTCATCATCATCAAGGCTTGCGTTTCCATTACGGAATTTTTGGAACCAGTGTCGAGTTGTACGTTCACTAATTGACTCTTCGCCAAAAACAAATTTGATATTTTGAACAGTTCCCGTTGCTTTACGTCCCAATTTAAACTCATACAACAAAATCGCACGAATTTGTTTTTTTCCATGACTACCTTAAGAAGTAATATCTAATGATACTAAAAAATGAAAACAATAGACATAAGTTGAAATTAGTAGTAATAAATTTCGGTGATTACAATGATATATTACATGACTATAACAAAAGATAACTGTAACTAGAAAAGTGAGCGGGATACTTAAATTGCTAAAAAAAATTTTTTTGCACCAACCTAATAAAAAATCTATTATTTAATTATTTTTTTTGTATATTAACAATATGAAAAACTAAAGATAAATGTGGAATAAAAATAAATAGTTTACTTGAACAATTTCAGGTTTAACTGTTAATTTTTGAGTAAAAGTACTATTCTTTTATATTTACACAATTAGTACGACTCGCAATTAAGAAATTGTTTCTATCCCCGACACTTAAAATATTAATAAAATAAATGCAATTGGAGAAAATAAAATAAACAGAAAAAAAGATTTTATTGTGATTTTAAAGACAAAGCTGTTTTCAAAAATATTTACCAAAGCATTTACCAAGATGTTTTAGCTAGGAAAGATTACTTTCATGACGTACATAATAACAATGTTCATTTTTGTTTTGTAAATGGTTTAAGAACTTTCTGATCGGACTGTATATAAAATGATAGAGGTAAATTTCCTTAATATGTACACGCAACTACAAGCAACGCAATATAACAATTTAAAATAAACATAAACAATAAAATATTCAACAATTGCGATTTAAAATCCGCCTTGTGAGATTTCTTCTACTAGCTAAGATTTTTCATTATTTTGTTCTCGCCGCAAGGGAAATGTGGCACTAGTTTAATATTTTAGAAAGATTAAGCTACTCTCCCAATTTACACATTCAGTAATCTTTCTTCCCTCTTAGAGAGCGGTTAAGAATATTATTTTCATATAAAATTTACCAAAAGAAAAAATAATTATTATATGAGTTTCTTAATGATATAATTGAATACTTCACTTATATTTTATATTTGTTATTTAACAAAAAATTCTCGCTATCCGATAACTAGCAAAAATATCCGTATTAAAATATATAATGTACTTATATATATATTTGGTTGGCCGAAAAGTAATTGCGTTTTTGTTCATGTAAATGAAAGGTAAGTTTGTCATAGCAAACAATAACTTTATTAAATAATATATTGTCCATTTTGTTCGATTACATTTTGCCGTCTTTCAGGTATCTTCATGATTCCTTGCTCAAAAAATTTCTTATCTTTTTCGGTAACAAACAGTTTCGAGAAAAATTTGTTATCCTCATCAGCAATGAAAGTTTTACCATTCAAAGCGTTTACCATTTCAATATGTTTCACATATATGTCCATCTATTAGAAAAAATCGTAATTACTTTTTAGCCAACCCGATAAATAATTATATAACTGTAGAATTTTGTTTACTTTTTATAACGAATAAGTTATATGATTAATTAATAGTTAAATAGTTAAGGCCTTATTCATACGAGCGTTAAAAAAACGTTGCGTTCAGAGTTAGCGTTAGCGCTTTTAAAACGCTCGCAAATATAGTGTTCATATAAGCGTTTAAAAATCACTTCTTTTCATCGTCTTATGCAGTTCGGACCCATGAATTCAGAAGAGTTGTTGGCAATAGTTGTATGTATTTTAAGAAGGAGAAAAAAAATAAAAACAGTATAAAAGCATCCTCTGAATGATCAATGATACTTAAAAGGATAGTTTGTGGCTATTTATGCAGATTGAAGGTTGTATCCTGATGTTTTTCACCTACTTCAGTATGAAAATTGAAACATTTAATGAATTATTGAGAATTGTTATCTACGATATTTTCCCCATTTGGAATTATTTGGAAGTGACTTCCATCTACGTGTCTTCCTTCAAAATTTTGTTTGAATAATTTGGTAAACCTTATTATATAACAAAAACTCGATTCCTCCTCCAAAATAAAACGTTCAGTATTAAATACCGCCATTTTCATAAACGCTGTCTGCCGTTATCTGTTGTACTTGTAATCACTGCCAACGTACAAGCAAGACTGATCGACAAATTCGGTGTCATTCGGCGCTTTTTAAACACCTACGCGAATGAAAGTACCCTCTTCTATATGTTCTATTTACTTCAACGCAAAACGCTCTGCGTTAGAAATGGACCAAGTTCTACATTTTTTACCGCGCCTTAAATAAACGCCGGCATGTGAAAAGGAACATTGAATTTCATATGTTTTATTGAAAAGATGAAAATAAGCGTGCGTTGATGCATTTTTTAACGCTCGTGCGCATAACGCCTAACTTCTAACACTTAGTGCTACATAATCCATATATGAATGACGCATACGTTTCCGCAGAGGCCTCGTCATCCATAAATGGCTGATGATTTTATTTACTGAAGTAGATACGATTTGGTTAGGGATATATAATATATTGAGTAAAAACAATAAAACATCGTCTTTGTAGTGCATCGAATACATCTATCTACATATAAAAAATATTCCGTAAAAGTTCAACAAATGGAGAAAAATTTAAAAAAAACGTATAACGATTTTGTATTAAATTATTAACGATTACGCCCCAAGTAATGTGTAATTTTCACGAAAAGTTATGTAATTGGTATCATAACGACTACAATGAAATGTGCGACTTTATAAAACAACTACGTTGCAATATAACTGCGAGAGTGATTATATAGACATAATAACATAATGCATACATGCATACATACATTGTATAAAACAACTACGTTGCAATATATCTGACAAAACAATTAGATGGGCATACAAACACACACACACACACACATATATATATATATATATATATATATATATATATATATATATATATAACTATATCAAACGAATAAACGCAATACGGCAAAGTGAGTGCGGGCGAAGCTCCCCGTAGGCGACGAGCGTAGTGAGTAGAGAGCAGAGCCTCCTGGCATTTAAAACAAATTTATCAAAAATTACATTAATTTTGAGTAATATTCTCCGAAGCAACCCAAGCGTACTTATATAGGCGTATTATATATAAGCGTACTTATAGCTTTGCTGCGCATGTATGAAAACGTGTTACGGTTTTTTTATATTTCTTCTTGCCTGTAAACGATTCGAGGATCACCTACGTTTTTCATAACAAGAAACACGCTTACCTAATTTTTATCCCTTATGGATCAATATGGAATTATATATGATTCAACCTTTCTCACCGTTATATTATGTGTGTGAGATTTAAATTTTCCTTAGGGAATAGAAATATTTGAAGGGAATTGTATCAATTCAATAGCACTTCTTCAAACGATTTTATTTAAATTTTTTGTTTTGTTACATGTTTATAAACAACAAAAGCGTTTGCAATTGAAAGACCTAGATTAAGTTGAAAATCCTAACATATATATATATATATATATATATATGTATATATATATATGTATATATATATATATATATGTATATATGCATATGTATAAATATATATATATGTATATATATAATGTATATGTATATATATATATATACACACTTTATGCCTTTTCGAAGAGGTGTGGCATAGAATACTAGTCGATTAGAACAATTTACTTTTAACGCATGTTTTTAGACAAAAAGAAATTATATTTATGCTTTAAGATTCAAAAATATTTATGTTATACAATAATATGTCCCAGAAATGAAATAACGTGTATAGCAGATCTCACACTTTTTCTGCTACATTTATCAATATGAACTTGTATTTTGTGTCCTTATTTGTATTTGAAGATGAATATATCGTTAGATAAGGTATCTTCTTTTCGATGAGTAGCATATCTATCTAATATACATATCTCTTAATTCTAAATAAAAATGATTGCCATGGTTAGCTCACCGCAAATTTTGCCGGCGCAAGTGATAAAACTCGACTGACAGTCGCACGTTTGTCATTTGGTCCCTACAGGGATGAAGCTCCAAATTTTATGGACACTCAAATTATTAATAAAGATATCACTTGAATTAAAAAAAATCATAATACAAAAATATACGCTCATATATGATCACACAATTGCCCCTAAGAAAATATCATTTATTTTGCATTTTGTTAGATATTCTGGTTATTAGTTATTAATATTTCAAATAAGGATAATTGAAATAACCATGGAAAAAGACAAATTAGATTTAGGTATTTGACAAATCCTAAAAAAATGAGATATTACGGAGAAATAATGAGAGACATGCATACATGCATGCATACATACATATATACATTAAAGGAAATTTATATATTTCCAATGCTGCTTTTATCTAATTTTATATAGCTCATAAAGTCATTTAAATATATATATATATATTATAAAAAATGAAATTGTACCCTCAAACACAGCCCTATTAAACTAGTCGTCGCAATTAATTTATTTATATATATATATATATATATATATATATATGTATGTATATATAAAGAAAAAAATATTCTAGGGATAATAAGAGGAGATAGAAGAACAGAATGAATCAAAAAAATAAACCATAATGATGGATATATAACCAATAATTAAAAAATTGAAATGAAAAAATTTAGACATATTTTAAGAATAGTAAAACATATGATTAATAAAAAATTAACATAATATTAATAATAATAAAAAATAACGCAAAAAATAAAATATGAAGTCATAAAGTGCATTAAAATTGTATAAAAGTGATAATCGATCGATGAAATGGAAAAAATAGAATATTTCTTTCAATAAAAGAAATGAAAATCCTGAAAGCAAGATAAATAAAAAAAAAACGTTTACGATTTTGTTATTGTCATTCTTATTCAACGTACAAACCTGATGCTATGAATCAATACGCATCGTTAAAAATTAAAATTCTATTTTTAATCTGCATCAATGAAAAAAATCGTACAATATTTGATTTATATGTGTATGAAAGATATTGAATTTAGGAAAAGTTTCCACTGAATGCACAGTGATATTAAGGAATAAATATGGTAGTAATATTTACGAGTATATAAGGTTATAAATTGAAAATTTTACTTATATAACGAGAACGATTGGAAAAGAAACTGATATAAATAACAACATTTTTAAATATAATTTAAAAGTATCATAGTGGCAAATATCATGTAGGTATAAAAATTTCAAGTAAAAAAAAATATTTTCAAGTAATGAAAGAAAATCACTGAGAGAATAAATAATTAATTTAATGTAATAAAAAAATCTAATTGAATTGAAAACAATATGAAATATAATACAACCCAAATAAATTGGGACTATCGAGAAAAATACAAAAAAATATATAGATATATATATTTTATTTATAATTAGTAAACATTTTTTCAGAAAATTCAATAAAAATGTTATATTCTTTATATATATATATATATATATATACAGGGTGGGGCACTAATCCTGCTACCAAAAAAAACTAAATACTTCCGTCGTCTTAATTTCTTTTATTTTATTTTTTGCAAAATAATTGACATTAAAAAAAATTTAAACAATGGAAACGGTTTAAGATGATCAACGAATTAGAGAAGTACAACAGTATTTCAGGTTAAACTCTGTATTTGCAGTCCAATGATTATTGTGGATGTACATGATATTCCCAGATGATAGACAATCGCTCAGATCGTAAAATAATTCAATGAGACAGGTAATGCAAAAGGAACGCCTTACCATCTAATCCCAGCAGTTCGGACACTCGAGAACATCGCAATAGTGGCCGCAGCCATTGATAATAATCCAAGAATTTTTACTAGACAACTGATTGCAGCAAGTGGATTGAGTCGAAGGACTGTGTCGCGAATAGGGACTACCAAGATGATGATAAGGATCTATATTTATTTTCGTATAAAATTCAACTGACAAGTAGTTTAAACGCTGAAGACTTACTGATTCGGCTAGAATTTTCTCAGAAACTTCCGATTTTCCCAAGAAGACGAAAATTTTATCAATTTTTAATTTATGTCAAATAAGCCACATTCGATTTTAACAGCACCTTCCTACCACATGTTATTTATGGGAGTATTGCAAGAAAGAAGTCTTTAAAAGCATGCCACGCACTAGTGACCAGCTGAAGTTGTCAATTACTGTTATTGAAGGCTGTTATTGAAGGCATACCCCGCGCAACATTAACTATCGTAATGAACAACATTTTGGTACGCGCAAGGTATTGTATTAATAGAGGCGGTAGCCATCTAAAAGAAATTATTTTTAAAAATTAGGTATTGCAATTTTTTTAAATTTTGAACATAAAAAAGAAAAAAATCAAAATGACCAAACTAGTGAAATTTCTTTTTGTAGTAGGATTGGTAACACACCTTATATATGTGCATGTGTGTGTATGTATTTAAATTAAAATTGTAATTTATATGACCGTATATATTTACAAACATAATATATAATAACAATCGATTCTAATTTTAAAAATAAAAAGTATATTTTCTGGAAAAAGCAAATTAATATTTTTTAATTTCTTCAATTACTTGCTATTATAAAATAATTTTATTGTTTCATATAATTTCTTTACATATAAAACGACTTATTAACATATCTGCTAATGAGAAAAAGATTCTAGTTATTATACAGTAATTTGTTTCATTTCAAACAAAAAGCCATTCTTGAACTATTATTTAAAAAACTTTAATTATATTTTAATATTAAAAGAATAGTTAATACAATTCTTTAAACTATATATATATATATATATATATATATATTTAAATTAAATAAAAATCAAAGAATCAATACTTTTTTATGCCGCAACGAAAAAATTCCACGATATACTTTTACAAATGAGATACCTTTCATTATATTTGGTCGCTTTATCTCTCATTTTCCTTTAGCGATAGTAGCTTGTGATAACTTGGAACTATTAAATTTCAATTAATATTAATATGTCTATCATTTTGTTAATTAATCTAAGATTAATGAATACTACTGCGGTACAATATCCTTAAGAAATGTTTAATGAATAGTAAAAAATTAAATCTAAAATTATCATTACTATGAGATTATTTTTTATTCTAGATAATATCAAGTTAAATTGAAATGTACTTTTATGATTACATATAAATATTTCTTCTTTAACCTCCGTCTGGCTCTAAATGAAATATTACTAGTATGTACAGTACATCTACAAGATTCACAACAATACTTATTTCTTAATTATCAATTGATTCTAATTTCTAGCAAAATTAATATTTATTTACATGTAACAGCAATTAAACATTTAACTATTCGATAAAAGTACATTTAAAATATAATCTTTAAGGCTAGAAATGAAAATATCGATATATTTCAGTATTCGAAAATTTATATATTGAAAATATAAAACAAAATTAGTAGACAATAAAAATGAAATTGAAGCTTCCATTATTAGCATCCTAGCCGTATATTTTTTAATTATAACAAATATAAGAAAAATGAAAAGTTCACAACTTGGCATATAGATATCGATCCTTGTCCAAAATTTTGCAGCGTTATATTACCAAACCTGTCTTACGAATAGCTATTAGCTATCAAGTCAATCTGTTTTAAATATTTTGTTGTAAACAACTGTTTACATAAATTCGTTTCAGTGTATTTTTTAAAATGGATAAAAGTGAAAACGTGTAGTGATAAGGTTTTCTTGTTAAAAAAGATTTAACATCAACAGAAAGTCTTAACGAGAAGAAAAATTTGTCGAGTGATTACACTTTTATTTATAAATACAAATGATTGGCCGTTGAATTTAAACCTGGTCTCATAAGATTGAGAAATAATGCCGTACTAGATATTAGAAAAAATGCAGTGACAGAAAATATCAATAATGTGAACGATATCGTTTTAGAGAATCGACGATTAAAGATGTTTGAAATTTTTAAGGTTACAGCCATTTCAAATGAACAGGAATTTTATATGTTAACTGAAGAATTAGGTATGAAACAGTTATATATCGCCATTCAAAGGATTAATAATGTAGAATTTTCATTAAAAAAGTTTCAAGCGCTTAAATTACATACGGTTTATAAAAAATATAATGAAAATGTGTTTATATTTTTTGAGAAAATTGACAAACATCGATATTAGCCTTTTCTTCGACTAATTTTCAGTCGAATGTAATTTATTGAATATTCGATTCAAATGAAATACACTTACACAAGCTTATATTATCTAAGGAATTGTTCAAAATGATAAGAACATAACTTTATTTGTAATGTGAAAAAAATTAAATGCTTATATTAAAACAATTATCCAGCAAGTATAATAAATACTTAAATCTAGTTAAGAAAAACAGATAAATATATTTTTTTTAATGTTTTTTATTGCGTTTCTAACATTTTATAAGAGAAATATTATATAAACAGCAAACCCTAATTATAATTGTATATTTTTCATTTTAAAATCGCTAAATTGTAATAAAGATAAATTGAAAACTTTCATATAGAGAAGGTCCCGTGATAATAAAATTGCAACACCTATAGAAAATAATCAACGTTACACGACACAGAACAACATAGAGATACTATATGTGTCTCATACGAGTGTTGTGAGACATTTGGAGACACATGGTTATGTGAATCGCTCCTTAAAAGAAACCAAAACGACCCGTTTCTTAATTAATCATGGGAAATGAAAAATCATCATCTACAATAATGATCATCATGATCATCTACAATAATGTAGATCGAAAAAGTTCTTCAGGGAAACGAAATGAGCCTCCGTTAGCCACTCCAAAAGCAAGTCTTCATCAAAAGAAGGTGATGTAGTGTATCTAGTAAGATTGGAAGGGTTTTGTGTATGACTAGCTTCTCCCAAATAATCAGACGATTAATTCGGAGAAGTGTTTTGCTCATTTGGACCAATGAAAGGTGTCAGTCGATCAAAAGCGTCTAGAATTGACCTATCAGAAAAGTATCGTTTTCCACCAAGACAACGCTAGACCTCACATCCATTTGAAGACCCGGCTGAAATTCATGCACTTTGGCTGGGAAATCCTACTTCACCTGCCATATTCACCTAATCTTGCACTTTCCGATTACCATTTTCTACGATCACTACAGAATTTCCTTAATGAAAAAAACTTAATTTTCCTGGAAGCCTGCAGAAATCACCGGAGTTAATTTATTGCTCAGAAAGATGCCAAGTTCTGGAAGGACAATGTTATGAGGCTACACGAGAAATGGTAATATATGGTGGATCAAAATGACACATGTATTATAATAAATATATGTACAAATAAGTAAACACTGCCATTGAAGGTCACCATAAAAACGTTACGAACTTTTGTTGTAACTCAATATTAATATAAACATACAAATAGAACACACACACACACACACATATATATATATATATATATATATATATATATATATTACTTATTAATAGATATTTTTTTTTGTTTTTTCCTCCATTATATAAATCTACTTGATAGACAGACAATAGAGTAAGTTACATGAGTACTATATAAAAATATAGGATATATATTTCAATATGAAAAAGTGAGATATCAAATGAATGCAAAGAAAAATAACAGAATGTTTTAAGCAGATATTTCAGATAAGAGAACTAAAATAAAATGATTGAAACCCCCTGATAAGAATATTAAGAGAAAAGAATAATAAACTTTTAATAAAGCTGTTTTTGTTTTCATTTTAAACTCTTTTTTGCATTTTCTTTGAGAAAAATTATTCAATCGTTAGTCGACATCAAAATTAATTCTTAAATGTTTAAAAATAAGAACTTATTTTTGAAGTTATATATATATATATATATATATATATATATATATATAGATAGAGATATTTATATATATATATAGATAGATAGATAGAGATATTTATATATATATATATATATATATATATATATATATATATATTAATATTTGATTATTACAGTAATAAATTACAATTTATCAATGTCATATAAATACAGTTAAGAATTAAGAAACATGTTTATTTCAAAATAATTACCATTAATTAAATAACTGTTTCGTATCAGTGGTTAATATATGATCATTTCTATTAATAAAATCACGCCGTTTATTAAACGAGCTGCAAATTACATATCACTTTTTTAGAATTGTAAAATAACCTTCCATATGAGTACTTCGTAAATTAGCAACAAACAATTACAATAATTATTTCTTACATATCTACAATCAGTGAACATAATATTCCATCCATGTTTGTAAATAATTAGTGTTATTTATATCAAAGTTTATTTAATAAGTACATCAACAATTCAGATATGTTTAATAAATGCCAATTAACACAACAGTCTATTCATAATTAATATTATTTAATCATAATCAAAGAAAAATAAATGGTCTCATATTTTACCGGTTGTTTTTTTTTCAAAATTAACATATTCATTATAAATAATAAAAATATACATTTATTAAAATATTCATTATAATCTAATTAGTATAATTTAGTATAAAAAAATAATGTACAAGTAACCATAAAATTCAGTGAATAAGTATTATTCATTCATTCAAAAAATCTAAAAATTATCCAAAAAAATATAAGATACTTTACACAATAACTAATATATTTATGAAAACATAGCCTGTCAATTTAATAAAAAAATTGAAATTAGAGTATAAAAACACTGGAAATTAAAATGTATTCATTAATAGAACATAATAAATAAAATCAAAAACCTACTTGTTGGACACACACATACACATACATTATATATATATATATATATATATATATATATATAAAATACGTTAGGCGTAAAAATTAATTCGGTGCCTTTACATTAAATTAATCACAACTCTATTAAATTAAAATACTTTCTCGTCGTCTTCCAATTGTAAGTGCCAACCTTAATATTTAAAAATAATATATGTCTTAGCAAAGCAGTTAAGCTCACAAAACAGTAGTAAACACGAAAGTGTTCCAAAATCAGCGCAATAGGCATTGCATACTTTTCACATTACAGTTGAAAAAAGCTGCCGAAGCCGTAGGAATGGTTTTTCCAGCTTTACGGGAAAGGTGCGTTGATGCACAAAACATGCAAAAATTTTTAAAAGTAAGGAAGAGGTTTGAAAATGCATTACGACTCCATCGACACAAAGTCATTATCTTTTTTTCGACAAGACATTCGTCAGTTACCCAATAGATGAAGCAAATTTATGCAACATAATAGGGAATATTTTCAGAATTGAAATATATTCCATTTTTACATAAATATTTATTTTCTATAAAAAAGGTACCGAAATAATTTGTACATCTAATATATATATATATATATATATATACGAGGTGTGGTAATTGAATAGTGAGATTTTTTCTAACGCACTAACGAGCAACATGGCGCATATGCATGGCGCTGTCTAGTGGGAATATTTCGCAGTTTTTGCATATTTATTCGAAGTTCCGACGCGTGAGGTTGTTTTCGATCGTCAGTGAAGTTTTGAAAATTGTTCTTAAATTTGTCGTGTAAATGTGCAATACAAATTAAAAAAAAACTGTCATTTGTTAGAATGCATTGAGACCGAAGAACGCGATTGGATGGAAAGAGTTGTTACTGGGAACAAATCATGGGTATTCTAATATGATCTTGAGAGCTGTTAACAAAACAACCAATGGGTAGAAGAGGGTGAAGAAGTCTGAAAAATTCCAGAATGTCCAGACAAAAAATTAAGAGAATGTTAACTTGTTTCTTTGATATACAAAGAGTGGTTGACAAAGTATTCGTTCTACCGAATCAGACAGTCAACACAGTGTCTTACTTGACTGTTTTGTAGACAGAGAATGGTAAGAGTTCGTCCAAATTTGATTATTGATGAATGGATTTTGTATCACGATAGCGCGCCTGCTCACTTGTTATTCGTATAAGTTTTTAGCAAAAAAAAAAAAAAAAAACTTTGGGAAAAACAAAAAAATTAATTAAACACTAACTATTAATCTTTACCGTTTTTCACAATTCTGTGTTTCCATACATCAAGTATCATAATATATTATATACTACACACATGTACACGCATACATATATAATATACTAATTGTACGTCAAAATTTTCATATTTTTTACTAACAAAAATGCAAAAATATATAGGACATCGTCTGATTTTAATTACAAATTAAAATGTTGCCGCCGCATATAGGTTTTACAGAGATCGACATTCGCATAAAACAACTACATGTACAACTCAGGTATAAACCTATGCTAACGCGCACACACATGCACAAAAACACACACATGCACAAAAAAACACACACACACACACATATATATATATATATATATATATATGAAAGGGCGGTTTGAAGAGCAACTTGTATCAATATTAGAGACAGCAACTTCAGTTTCAAAGTGTACTTTATTTCTCTACATAATCTCCTTGAAGCTCCATGTAATTCTTCAACGTTTCTCCAACTTCGTGATTCCCTCCCATAAATGCGTTTCTTCGAGGTCCAGAAAACAGCCGTTTGCGGCCTATATCGCCTCTACATTTGACCCAAATCGCTTTCTAGTCAGGAAAATTTCGAATTTCTATAACAAGTGGAATTCCGAGCGATTTAAATCAGTTGAAGACGGTGGATACGTGGACGGTGGACGGTGGACGGTGGACGGTGGTGAATGATTTCAAATTTAAATTCATCTAATCTTTGATGAATCTTAAAACTTAAATGAACCGCTGCATTATTATACTGAAAAGACACTTTTTTTGGTCATTCCGAGACGTTTTCAGCGATCGGCTTCAAATTCTTCAAAATCACTGCTTAATATTAGCCAGTACTGTTTTTCCCTTCTGAAGACAGTTGAACAAAAGAATCCCTTCGCATCCTAGAAAATTGATGCAATCACCTATGAAGGAAGCTAAAATTTTTTAAAAATATTTTCCGATTAATTGGATGTTTTTTTATCGTAAACAAAATAAAAATTTCAAATTTTTCGGTTACAAGAAAAAATATGTTAATTCAGATTAGCCATTAGAAAGTCCATCTATTTGATATATCGTGGAAAATCGTTGATAATATTCGGGGAAAAATCTCTTGATTGGAAACATCTAGTTGGAAGTGGAAATATTAAAATTACGATTAAATTTATATAATAAACATATATTTTCAATTATGAACATCAAAGTAACCTTTAAAACTAACATTTATGGCATAAGAATATGTATTTTATATTATATTCATATCAAAATAATCACTGGAAATTACGAATACAAATTATTAATTTTAGAACATTATCTATAATTGCAAATTAAATGTAAATAATCCGTGCATTTATCTGTTTATAAAAATATGGTTAGAATATTTTTGATAACGTTTTTGTTTACATTGTTAAAATATTTTATTTAAAAACGCTGAAACAAGATAAAGCGAAAGTATACTACTTAACAGTTTGTTTTAATTGTACGAGTACATTAACCTAAATATTTGCATTTAATTTGAGTTATAATAGTGCTCAGCATTTTAATTGTTAAACAAAACATCTTATACGTAAATTTGTTTGGATGCTTACGTATAACGTAGTTTTTTTTAATTAAAGCATATATTTTTTTAATTAAAATTCAGTTTTTATTCAAATTCGTTTCACGAACAACGTAGACAAGTACAATAGAAAATGAAAAGAACATATAAGTAGCCTGTAGTGATTTTTACATTTCATTAAGTTTACATTTTTTCATCGTTACTATTTAAACGTTAAATGTGGGTCGTAGGTATGTATATGATTCATGAAAAACGTATTCTTTGTTACTGAACAATGATTAAAAAGGAAAATGATATTAAATATTATACGCATGTACGTGCATATATATATATATATATATATATATATATATATATATGCAGGTTGCATTTAAAGCTGCTGTTAGCGTGTAGATGGCTTTAGGTGCGTATGCTGTGGGCAATTAGAGATGTCTCTTAAAATTCACAAATATAAAAGAGAATGAAATGTTGAAATGTCACCTATGAATATAACACATAAGGATTCATGTCACATAATCGAGCTGCACATGAAACTGCAATTAGTGATTTCTATTTGAAAATGCTACGAACTTTTGTTCCAATCCAATATATTAATGTTCAAAAAATAGCACCCGATTGAAGTATTTTTCCAATAATATTTTTTATTAATATGTTAACGGACTGTTATCAACAGAAGGTTGCATTGAAAGCCGCTATTCACGTATAAATGGCTCTAGGTGCGAATGTTGTGGGCAGTGACAGATGACTCTTATGTCATTTTGAAGTGTGAATATTGTATACTAAAATTCAGTCATCAGACGCCATCCTTTATTTACACAAGTGTTTTCTATAACCGAATTAAAATAGAACGCGATAAATTATTTTTTCAATATGTACTTCTTCTACACTACTTTGGTTTGTAAAAAAGTGCAGCTAAAACTCATCGATTGCTTGAGAAAACTTACGGTGAATCTGTTTTATCGGAACCAGTAAGTAGAGATTGGTATCGATGATTCAAAAGTGGTGATTGTGACGTTGACGACAAACAAACCACAGGTCAATAGAAAAAGTTCGAAGATGAACATCTGTAATCTCTATTGGAAGAAAACCTTGCTCAAACACTCAAAGATAAGTAAACAATTTAAGACATTTACAAGCTATGATAAAAATCCAGAAAGAAAGAAAATCTGAAATCCAGAAAAATCGATTAACAATTGATGAATCGTCTGATTATTAATCTTCTAATTTTTGCAAGTGCACCTTCCTCGTTCGGATCAGACGTTCGCGAAATTAAACAGTCGAAGATGGACTTTCAGACCACTCACATTCAATAACACCATCACACATTAAATCATCTTCGTCTTCATTATCACTTTTTGTAAAAATTCACATAAAGTCAAACTTGTTTGTCTCTTTATTCATTTTTTTGAGTTGTCTAAATTCACAAAACTAGTCTCAGAAGCAACTTATAAACAACTGTCGCAAAAAATCCGTTCATCACTCTTACTTCAATGTTTTCAACAGATAAATATACTGGTTGGGTAAACCCGCACATAGCGACCGCAGTTTCCAATTCTATAAGCTTGTATACGCGCCTATAGCGCTCTAGTGTGCCAATTATTAGATGTGTTTACACGCCCATAGTACCGAAAGGACTAATGAAATTCGAAATTAATCTTGGTTTTCAATTTAATAATGTTACATTTCAATGATTTATTGTAACGCAGATTGTTTGATTCATTAATACATAAATGTATTGATTCAAAGAGAAAATGTTTTCAATGGTGTTTTTATCTATGAGTAGCTGTATTTTTTTATGTTGTCTTTGAGATTTTATTATGAGAAATGAAATTTTTTCATCATTTTTTTCAATATCCAAATATATGAAAATCGATTTATGCAAGGCCCGATCGTAAGTAAAAAGTTCAAAACAACCGAAATTCAAGTTCTTTTATGTCTCAAGAAATTTTATTTACAATTTAAATGATGTGTAAGTAATTTAATATAAGATGAAAATATTATTTCAAAAATTGTCCCGCAACTGTACGTGAGTTTTTTTCATTCTCTGATTGGTTGAAATCGGTCCCGCGGTCTTTGTTCTGACTGATATTAGTCACACGATGAGTGTTATGTTTCACGGAGCACAAAGAAGTGGGTATACAATTTCAATTTAAAACTAATAAGAAATTTATTCAAAATATTATATTCACTGAAGCTCCAGAGTAAAAACAAATGACGACTTACATTTTACACGGATTCTTTGTGTGTATAATTTGTTAATTTTTATTATTTGTTAGTGAGCGAGCGTTGGCGTTAGGGGGATAAATTTATCCCTCTTGGGGTTAGCGAGCAGAGCAATCAGAGAGCGGAACCTTTAGTTTTAAAAGAACAAAACTGATTTATTTTTGTTTCCATCAATTAAGTTTTATTAAGGATTTTATTAGTGGATTATTTTTATAATTGTAAAATATTTTTTTATACAAAAATAGACAAAGTGAGGAATAGTTTCCATAGTTAACTCATTTTTTTAATTCTATTTGTTGATTTTTATCACTTCTGTGTGCTGGTTCTTCAATATATATATATATATATATATATATATATATATATATATATATATATATAATCAAGTATTATTTTACTGTAAAATTTATTTTACCAATTTTCTTTTTTTTAATACGAATAGCAAGCTTTTATATTTATATTAAAAATATTAAATGACTTATTAATTAGTTCTAATCTCTTCCCTTCTAAATTTTCAAAAAAACTGATTATCAATTTTTAATTGATTTTCAATTTTTTATTAATAATTTTATAAACTAAATCTTTGTTTAAACATTAGGCCGATCCCTGGAAACCGGCTCTGATCTTTCTCTTTAGGCGATTCTAGTCCATAGAAACTGACATTATGAAATTTAAAAATAATACGTTATATTCATATAATATTAAAAATCAAGTATAAAATGCTCTAATGAATTTTATTGAAACACATTAAGCATAAATAACCAAAAGAAAAGAACAAAAAAAACTATAGTTATTTGATGCATGGTAAATAATTTTTGCATTTTCTTTTTTACGCGTCGTCTATATTAAAAGTAAAGCAAAATTAGCTTCACACTTAACGTGTTTATAGAAATTTGTACAAAATGTAATCAAATGTCATTCTTTTTTCAAGTAAAAATTTTTTTAGAGTTTTCCAACTTATAGGTATAGATTGAAGCTTACTGAATTTCTGTTCTCTAATCACAGTTATTCTATCAATTTACAAAAAATTACTATTAATAAACATTTCTTTTTCATATACCGCAATTATTATCTGAGATAATATTTTAATACAATTTAAATGAAGATAATAAGAACTGAATTATATTTATGAAAGATTATATGATATATTTTTGATAATTTTCTATTTTATTATTACGCAAAGTAAAAAGAAGTGTTTTTCTTATTGAAAATATCCTGATAAAAAAACGTCACAACTATTTTGAAACACATTTGTTAAAATAAACAGATTTTGGTATTTCTAGATTATTTATTAAAATATTTAATACTAATTGACAAAAAATAATATTATTTTACTTGAATATATTTTTTTCATAATAAATAAAATAATTTTATTTATTAATTATATTTGGGTGAAGGAATGAACAAAAAAATCACACGGATTAAAGTTAACCAAGGTTTTAAAATCAAAAATAACATACTATATATTTTTTTGTAAATGTACCGTAAAAATTAAAAAGAAAATCCTATTTTCCAAACCAATGAATAAATTCCTTAAATCAATGAGTTTTTATCTGTTCCATCACACCTGTTTTATTGTACTCATCAGTTCTAAAATGGATATAAGCTATTTGAACAATAATGAAAATAGCAATTAAATTACAAAAGGATAATGAATTTATTTTATCAAAATTAAATGATCCTGATTGAAATTTAAATTACATTTGTTAAATTGGTTTTCACTTTTAACTGCTTCATACACGATTTACATTGAAAATTATTACTAATGTATGTGTATATATATAAAGCCATATAAAAATTTCCTGCAAATGTGTGTATGCAAATTAGGGGAGATAAAATAAATGTCAATAAAAATAAATATGCCATGTTCAAAATTTATAAATAAATAGAGAATATTTTACTTTTTATCTATAAGAAATATTTTTTTACTTAATTTATATTCATTAAAATTTATTTGAAAATGAATGTTGTTTATTTTCATTCTTGCATTCCCATTTTGTCATGTTTTTTTTAAGAATTAATTATTAGATTATTCATTTTGTAACTCACTACGGTAGATTTCGGTTAATTTTATGAAGCTCGATATGAATATAAGCTACCCTAACAAAAAGCTACCCAACAATTGAACAGTGCCAAAACTGACCGTTGTGAAATAAAAAGTGAGTGACCTAATAATGAGTACTTAAAAATAAGTTCTTGTTATTTTCCTTAATGGTAATTCTGAGAGCTCTAAAATATATAAAATATGTACATACACGATAAGATTTTTACCAAAAAGAACATAGACAACAATAAAAAATGAATAACTTCATTTATTAAACAGTTTTAATTAAAAAATGTGATTCGTAATTTGTTGTAAGAGAAAACAATTCATTTGTGAAAAATAAGCAGTTTAATGTTTTAATAAAAAGTAGCACAATGTAGCGACAATTTCATTGCGTATAATAATAATTTAATAATTTTCCTTACTAGTTACTAGTCTCTAAATTCGTTTATCATTAAAATTTAAAGTCGTTCGATATAAAATCCATTAAATAAATCAACATAATTTTCTACGCAATTGTTTTTGACAAAATTGTGACATTTCTGTGTCCACTCATATCTGATATTGTAAAGTATATTTAATTTTAAATTATCTTTATAAATCTTCCAGAAAAAGTTGTTCAAAAGTTGACACCGTGTTGAAGCGATAAGGGAGTTTTTGAACCTCTGTAAAGATGATCTTGATGATATTTTGTACCCAATAGTTAATGGAGATAAAAGGTGGGCTTATCACTAAAAGCCGTAATCAAAACAAGAGTAATCAGTGGCATGAGAAGAGCAAACCACTCTCTAAAATTTCCAATGTGTCTTTGTCGATTGCAAAGCTGTTGGCTACTGTTTTTTTTTTCTGGATACGGAAGGTATTTTGTTATTTGATTACAAATCTAAGGATGTGACTATAACTGGAGAATACTATGCCTCTGTAATAGAGCAACTAAATGCTGCAGTGAAGGAAAAAAGGGAAGAGAAAATTGGAAATAGTTGCATTGATCTTGCAAGAAACGCACTTGTTTACAACAGCAATGTTAAAATGGCTGCCATTCATAAATTCAATTTCGAAATTTTGAACCCCCCTTCAAATAGTCCAGATGAAGCTACTGTCGATTTTTATTTGTTCTCTAAGTTAACAAAAAACTTACGTGGAGAAATATTTGGGAATGAAGAGGTGAAATCAGAAATTTCAACTCATTTTGGGTCGAAAACACAAATCATTTTTATGAGAGTTTAAAGGAACTTATTCAACGATCTGAAAAGTGTATTAGATTCAAAAAGAAAAATTATGTCTGGTTTTGTTTTACCTCTCTTCCCCTTCATTATGTGAATTTTTTATCTTTCTTCATATACATATATATATATATATATATATATATATATATATATATACATATATACATATATGTACATATATATATATATATATATATATATTATATACACATGCGAAAACAAATTAATTTTTAAGAAATTATATAGGAATGTTTAAATGACAGTACTTATTAGTTTTCAATTATATTATATAAATCGCTAATATGATATATATGTAAACAGTGTGTTTTTTAAAAAATAAAATATTTTTCATTTAAACAGCAATACTTGTGCTTGAAAACCAAATATTTATAAAAAGTGAAAACTAAATAAACTGCAACCCAAATTTAGATAATAATATACTGATTGTTTTATGATTAGAAATTAATACTTAACTTATTTACCTAGACACTAACAGTGCATGTACTGTACTTATAATATTATAAATCACAACATATTTTCAATAATAAGAGTATTGTAATTTTTATAACTGACGGCAAATTTTAAATATTTTCTAAGTAAAAATACTGTTTCCTATGCAATACCCGTTTATTTTTTAAATAACAGTTTAATACATTAACAATAATGAGTATCTCTCAAGCTGAAGAAAATTTTCAGAGAATGGCAGTACCTACTTAGTGACTTCCTACTACAAAAAATACAGACTCAAATTGTAATTTATTATTAACTATATTGTATGTATACCTATATAAATGTAGTGTAAGTGAACATAAATGAACGATTACTTTCTTTATATTTTGTTCATAGTTTACAGACTTCATGACTTTACACGCATAATTATTAACTTTGCTTTACTATATACTAAATTAAAATGATTCGTAGCCAATATTGTACAAAAGACTAGCCATATACAAAAGAGTATTATACTTTTTCGATAGAGTTAGGAACCATTTAACACAAGAATTTTAAATAAAATATATTTCTTATAAATGCAAATTGATTCTTAGAAGCAATAAAAATACAAATAACATTAAATTATCAAAAATATCGAGAAAAACACGCCACGTCTGAAATTGTACGATTTAGAAAAATGTTACTTCTTCGAATTGGTAAGAAATCAATTATTTACGATCACTGGAAGTTGTTATTTTAGTAGGAACTGAATTTAAAAATACAACAATTTCCGGAACATAAAAACATAAAAAAAACACTTTGAAAAATGATGAGTGAAAGAGAAATAAAGAAAATTATTATCAAAATTAATACAGTTCGATAAATTATAAAACATTACAAGGAATGAAATGAAAAAGCGGAAAGATTTATCCCGACTTAAATGTCATTAAAAAATAACTTGCTTTTTGAGTTTAGCTCCTGACTACGACATCACAATCCAGATTTTCGTATAACATGAAAGGTTTGCAGTATCGTGTAAATAAAATAGAAATTAAATAGCAATAGTACGTGATGTAGAAAAACTTTTCAATAAATTCTTAAAAAAATTAAGACTATTGGCTCCTTTGTTCGAAAAATGTATTATTTTTTAAGACTGATTTAAATTAAAACAAAAAATAAGTTGAAATATTTAAGGTTTTTCAATAACAAGCCGTGGTTTCAATTATCTGATTACATTAATACGAAGAACAATGAACACTGATCACCCTAGAAACCAAATATGATATGCAAAATTCTATTTGATAAGCAAAGCTGGTTACAATACAGTTTTGACACTGTAGATAAACTCACTTTTACAAATCAATAATTTTTTCATCATACAAAACTCCAAAGTACAGAAAAAAGATACTAAATTTGTCTATGTTAGATGGTCTGAAAATGATAGCATTTCTATCTGAATGTACATTAGCTATAATAAAAAATGATCAGTAATATTATATTTAATATTTTTGACCAGAATGTTGTCGATGAAAAAATAAGCCACTTATAAAAGACAAAGCCTTTCTTTTAATTTTTTGATCGTAGAAAGCATATTATTAGACCAATATTTTTCCAATACTCAATTAAGGCACTTTTGAAAAATATATTAAAGAAAAAATGATAAAGAGATAAAATTATGTTAAACTCAATCAAATGTAACAATATTTGAAATTAGAATGAGCAACATTCAAAGAATAAATTGATACCAAATGTTGTCTTAAGGACTACGGGCTACTCAGTTCATTCAATTTGATTCTTTATAATTTTTTCATAAAAAATTTTTAATTAATACATACATACGTACTGACCAAAATATTGCCAAATTAATAAAGATATTGCGAATGGCATTCTCTACATTTTAAAAAAATATTCACTAAGTAAAGAGAGTTCGGCAATGTTTGAATATAAATAAAAAATATTTTCAACTTCTAAATCATATTGTGATACAGTTAATTAAATGGGTCGTTCGATGAGATTGATAAATTTCTATGACGTGGCCCCACCATTCA
The DNA here is from genome assembly GCA_034766995.1 of Acanthacorydalis orientalis. Taxonomy (NCBI): domain Eukaryota; kingdom Metazoa; phylum Arthropoda; class Insecta; order Megaloptera; family Corydalidae; genus Acanthacorydalis; species Acanthacorydalis orientalis. Next base: position 31,556,182 of record CM068318.1, on the reverse strand, counting down.
TTTAGTAGCAATACGGCTATCAAGTGTCACTTTTCAAACTAACATAGGTGAAATTTCAATCAGAAGCGACACTTTGTTCACGTTCTTTAGATGTTTGAAGCGAGAATTGTAACAGTTGCTGCAAAATGGAAAAAAATGAACAGGAATTTTGTATCAGTGGATGAAACATGGATCTATCATTATACACCTAAGTCGAATCAACAGTCAAATCAGTGAACAACGACTGATGAATATACACCGAAGAAGTAGAAGACCGATTTGTCGGATGGGAAGGTGATGGCCACTGTTTTTTTTAGATTCCAAAGAAATCATCTTCTTGATCAACTTCTTAATGAAGAGAAAAACGATAACAAAAGTCTATTATACAAAATTAGTGGACGTTTAAAAGAAGAGCTGAAACAAGAACGGCCAAAATTGGCGTACGAAAAAGTGCTCTTTAACCAGAACAATGCGCCGTCCCACAAGTCGACCATCGCAATGACAAAATTGCATGAATTTGATTTCCCATCCATCCTATTCTCCAGACTTGGCACCGTGCAACTTCTTCCTTCTCCCAATCTTTAAAACTTGGCTTGGTGGGAAGAAATTCTCGCCGAATGAGGATGTGATTGCCGCCGTCAATGCATATTTTGCAGACTCACTGGACCACGTGTGTAACCCTTAATGGAAACTATGTTAAGAAATTAAATCGATTTTTTTCAAAAACCGGTATTCCACTTCCTTTTTACCATACTTATCAAACAACACAGGTATTTCACTTCAAATGGTAAATTTTTATATTATTCAAATAAAACAGTTGTATCTTAGTCTAGTGAACCTCTTTTACAAAATCTTGAAAACATACATAATGTACTTGTATTTTAGGATTGATCCGTTATATTAACAAATCAATTATCAATGAATTCTTCCTAATAAAATAAATTTATCAATGCGATTAAAATAGTATGTAACAACGATGACATCATTAAAATTAAATTGTATTTATATTTGAAATCTCACCTATTATGAAAAGTAAATTTATTTGGTGAAAATTTCCACTTTCGATATCTTAGAACGAGTCATCAAAACATACAAACGATTATTACGATATTATATTATATCTCTAGAACAGATTACTATCATAAAGGGAAAGTTACTTTATTTATTTTATAAAAAAATACTTAAAAACAACAAGTATCACTTTAAGCTTGTATTATAAATAAATGTAACTTGAAAATAAAATTCTGTTTTTAATTTAATATATTATAAAATGTATATATATATATATATACATATATAACACGATAATGATGTTTTCTGTTGCTAATAAAAAAATATAATTCATTTTAATGAAATTTTATAACTACTATTAACATACAAAATATGTATACACCTTAAAATATGTGTATTAGATTTTTGGGTATGTTGAAAAAATAATTATTAATATTTAATTAAAAATTAAATTAAATAAACCATTACCTATATATAACACAAATTTAATTTTATTCTATTACGTTGCATAATTGCGATTTATAATAAAACAATTGTATAAATTTCATATTTTATTAATTAAATCATATTTATATTTAACACAATACCCAAATTTAAATTTTATCAAAAATATTTTAATTAAATTAACTGTTTTTTATCTTCATAAAAAAACCATAGTCATTGGACAATGTATAATAAAACCATTATTTTAAATTTTTTACATATTTAACATTTTAACTTTATGTAAACCTGATTATAAACGATGTATTAAATCTCGTAATTTCCGTATGAAACACTATTTTATTCAACTCGAATTCAAGAATACAATTAAATTAATTTAGTTATTTAAATGCGTTAATGTCGCATTAGCATTTAAGTCGGAAAGTGATGTTAAATATGTACATATTTTATAAATTTTTCCGGATTTAAAATCACTTTTCATTTTAAATTTTGATAAAGAGTATAACATAATGCTACCATATTACTGACACAATTTACTTATGTTAAAATTAATAATTTTAAACATCCACATATCTATATATATATATATATATATATATATATATATATATATAAATATATATTTATATATATATATATATATATATATATATATATATATATATATATATATATATATATATATGTATTATATATAGATATTATATATATATTTCATCATCATCATCATCAGCCCCTGTTAATCCACTGCTGGATAAAGGCCTCTTCCATGATTTTCCATTTTGTTCGATTCAGTGCCTCTCTTTTCCACAGTTTTTCCAAGAAAGTTTTTAATATCCTTATCCCATCTGTTCATTGGTCTCTTTCTGGGTCTTTTCATATTCCTTGGTTCCCAGTCAATAATTTCTCTTGTCCATCGGTTGTCTTCCCTTCTTGCGATATGTCCCGCCCATTTCCATTTCAGACTCTTTACTCTTTTTATTATATCTGTGACTCCTGTTTGTTTTCGTATCCATTCTATTCTCTTTCTATCTCTTCTTGTTATTCCCAACATGCATCGTTACATACTTCGTTGTGTTGTTTGGAGTCTTTGAACTATTTTGGCGTTAAGTACCCATGTTTCGCTGCCGTAGGTAAGGACCGGTAATATACACTGATCGAATACTTTTTTCTTTAAACAGAGTGGGATTGTTGATTTAAATATCGAGACGTTTCGTCCGAAAGAGCTCCATCCCATTTTTATTCTCTTATTTACTTCTTCAGTGAATGATCCATCTCTGTTGATAAGCTGGCCTAGATAAACATATTTCGTGACTTCTTCTATTTTCGTTCATTTTATTTCAATTTTCTTCGGACATACAAACGCATTGAACAATACTTTTGTCTTTGTATGATTCTTGTTGAGGCCGATTTTTTGACTGGCATCGTTTAGTTCTTCTATCCTCTTTTGCAACTCTTCCGGGGTATTTGCGAAAATAACTATACCATCGGCAAACCGGAGATGGCTTAATCTTTCGCCCTTTATCTCGATTTCTTTGTCATCCCAGTCGAGCGATTTGAATACTTCTTCCAAGGCCGCAGTAAACAATTTCGTAGAAATTGCATCTCCCTGTTTTACACCTTTCTCGATTTTTATCTTTCTTGTTTCTTCATGTTGCTTCACCGACATCGTTGCTTTTTTATAGATGTTATCTAGCAGCTCGATATATGTGCCCTCTATGCCCTGGTTCTTCAATGCAGATATTACCGACAGGGTGGTGATGGAGTCGAAAGCCTTCTCGTAGTCTATAAATCCAAGACACACTGGTATTTGGTATTAATTTAACCGGCTTATTACTTCTCTCACTACTTGAATATGATCCATTGTACTAAATCCGGTTCTAAATCCTGCTTGTTCCCTTGGTTGGGCGAAATCTAGTTGCACTTGTAGACGTTTCGAAATTATTTTTGTAATATATCGTAAGTAGTAAACTAATCGGCCGATAATTTTTCAAATCTTCTTTATCTCCTTTCTTGTGTAGAAGAATTACGGTGGCTTCGTTCCATTTATCTGGGATAGTTCTTTTTTGTATACAAGCAGTGAATATATCAGCGAGAACTTTTTCTGTTTTTTCTCCTACTAACTTGAAAATTTCTGCTATTAACCCATCATTTCCGGCTGCTCTTCCATTTTTCATATTCTTTATTGCATATGTAACCTCTTACGGTAGCACGGGTGGGACACCTTGGTTTGTATGTTTTCTATTCTCGTTTTCTTTGTTACATGTATTTTTGTATAGGTCTGTGTAGAATTCTTCTACTCTTTTAAAGATTTCCTTTTTGTTGAAAATTCTGCTCCCATCATCTAATTTCAAGGCAGTTATATGTTCTTTGCCAATCGTTAAGCTCTGTTTCATTTTTCGGTAGCTTTTATTTTCTTCAATAGTCTTCTTAATTAGTTCATTGTTGTACTTTCGAACGTCTTCTCTAATACACTCTCTCACTGTTTTGCCAAGTTCGATATATTCGATTCGGTCTTTCACATTATCTGGTAGTTTTATTTCTCTTCTCTTCTTCATTAGACATTTAGTTTTTTCTGATATTTTCTTATTTGATTTTATTTTAAAGGTTCCTTCTATTTCTTGTGCGGACTCTTTGATAATTTCAACCACTTTTTCTTCTACATTCGCATTTACGTTCTCCAATATATCAAAATGGTTTTTTTAATTCTATTTCAAATTCTACTTTTCTCTCTTCTAGAGTTTGAATGTTAATTGTCTTCCTCGGAGTCCTGAAAAGTTTTCTTCTTTCCAGTCTCGCATTTTGGCGTATTCTGCTTCTTACCATCCGATGATCGCTTCCGGCATTAAATCTATTTAATACGGAACAATCTTCCATAATTGATTTTTTATTTACAAGGATGTAGTCTATTTCGTTTTTGATATTATTGGGACCTTTCCATGTCCATTTCCTTTTGATATTTTTCTTGAAAGAAGAGTTCATCACATACAAACCCGTACTCTCTGCAAAATCAATTAGTCGATTTCCTCTTTCATTCCTTGTTCCAAAGCCAAATTTTCCAACTACATTATCGTTTTATATATATATATATATATATATATATATATATATATATATATATATATATATATATATATATATATATATATAACAGGTGGGCTGAAAATTTCGTAGTCTGACACATAGATGGCGCTACTAGTATCAAATCCATATGATTTTTAGTTAGCCCTAACCTTCAAAAGACGCGTGTATAAATTTGACAGCTGTTGCACTATTAGTATCTGAGTTATAAAAAGTCCACAAAATGATTTTTGATAACCGTAAAGTGAAGTTGATTGAGATAGCTGAGACCCTAAAGATATCAAAGGAACGTGTTAGTCATATCGTGCATGAATATTTGGATATGCGAAAGCTCTGTTCAAAGTGGGTGCCGCGCGAGCTCACAATCGACCAAAAACAACAACGAATCGATGATTCTAAGGAGTGTTTGGAGCTGTTCAATCGTAATAAATCCGAATTTTTGCGTCGATATGTGACGATGGATGAAACATGGCTCCATCATTTCACACCGAAGTCCAATTGACAGTCAGCCGAGTGGACTGCACGTGATGAACCGACTCCAAAGCGTGGAAAGACGCAAAAGTCGGCTGGCAAGGTTCTGGCATCAGTATTCTGGGATACTCATGGTATAATATTTATTGACTATCTTAAAAAGGGAAAACCCATAAACAGCGACTATTACGTAGCGTTATTGGAGCGTTTAAAAGACGAAATCGCGAAAAAGCGGCCTCATTTGAAGAAGAAGAAAGTGCTGTTTCATCAAGACAATGCACCGTGTCACAAATCAATGAAATCGATGGCGAAATTGCAAGAATTGGGCTTCGAATTGCTTCCGCATCCACCGTACTCTCCAGATCTGGCCCCCAGCGACTTTTTTCTGTTCTCAGACCTCAAGAGGATGCTCGCTGGACGGAAATTTTGCTCCGATGAAGAGGTAATCGCCGAAACTGAATCCTATTTTGAGGCTAAAGACAAATCGTATTATAAAAATGGTATCGAAAAATTGTATGACCGCTATAATCGTTGTATCGCCCTCGTTTTAAGCCTTAAATTCTACAAAAAAGGAATCCAAAGAAAATATATACACAAAAAAATACATACGTTTACAATTGAAACCATACTTTTGCTTGGATATATTTTTTCATATAAAATTATTTAAGTGTGTTAAAATCAGTACAAATTCTCTTTTAAAAGAAAAAATTGTGGAAACCCGCTTTATAATGCACTTAACAGACATTCTCGTTAATGCATAGACAACATTTATTTAGTTCTGTAGATTTGTGGCCTTTGCTTAATAATAGGTCTAGTGCTAATGACCTCAGTTGTCGATGCGCCCCAAAACCCCAACAAGCAAGCAACCAACCTTAATAATGGATCGTAGAAGGAAAAGAAACACCAAACTGAAAGAAAAATTGTTTGGTGTTTACGAAAAGAAAACATTTAGTGAAATTGGAAAAATAACTGGAAGAAGCCGTTATACTATTTTCAGTATCGTAAATCGTTCTGCGAATAGTAAAATTTTACAAACTCGTCCACATAGTGGTCGGAGAATACTTAGTACAAGAGAAGAATCTCTTATTGTTAGAAAAATCAAAAAAATCGAAGTTATTTTCTTCAGAAGTTTCTAAAAAAATTATAGAAGTATTTAACAAAATAATACATCCGTAAACAGTACGCAGAATATCATATCGTGCTTGATTTAAAACAAGAGTTGTTAGAAAGAAACCTCTTGTAAGTAAAGTAAATAAAAAAAGGAGATTAGAATTTTCAAAGCAATAGAAAAATAACCCTGATCAATTTTGGACCGAAGTACTGTTTTCAGATAAAAGTAAATTCAATATTTTTCAATGTGGTGACAAAACATTAGTGTAGAAAAACTCAATACAGAATTGGATAAAAAAAATCTTAAAAGTATAGTAAAGCATGGTGGTGGGGGAGTTATGGTATGGGGTTGTATGGCTGCATCAGGTGTAATAGGTGACTTGGTTTTTATTGAACAAACAATGAACAATGTTGCTTATTAAAAGATATTAAAAGAAAACAAAAAAGTGTGCAAAAACTGGGTTGAGAGAAAAATTTCTATATCCAACACGACAATGACCTGAAACATATAGCGTTTGATGTTCGATTGTGGATCATTTACAATATTCCCCATCTCTAGCCAACTCCCCACAGTCTTTTGATCTTAATTCGATTGAACACTTATGAGAACAACTCGAACGTCTTATAAAAAAGCATCATATTTCAAATCAATACCAACTTAAAAAAGTAATCATAAAAGAATGAGAAAATATACGATCATATATAACAAAAAAACTAATTTCATCAATGCCAAACAGATTCAATGAAGTAATTGTAAAAAAAAGTTACCAACTTGATATTAAACTTCGTTCAAATTTTTTTTAATCTGTTTTAAAATGTGTGAAAAAATATTTCCAAACAAATTTGGATATTAATGTAAATTTATATATATATTTTTTGTATTAATATTTTATTTCGTTTCTTTTTTGTGCAATTCAAAAAATAGTAAATAAAAGAAAAATATTGTCAAGTAAACAAATTAAATTTGCAATATACGAATTTTATAAATGCAATTTTACTTTAAATTCCCAAATGTGTGAATAATCCTATTCGTCACTCACCCTCTCTCTCTCTTTATATATACATATATATATATATACATATATATATATATATATATATACATACATACATATATATATATATATATATATATATATATATGTATATATATACGTACAATATATTAGGGTTCTAAAAATTTGTATCCCGATTCAAGGATACAATGTAAATAAAAATATATATATATTCATATATTGTCTGATGATTAAATCATACATGATGTTTTTTTGTTGTTGATAATGGAGAAAAATAAATGAATAAAATAAAATGAATTTTATTGATTTAAAACATGTACAGAGCTTCTTGCATACAGCGATGTTTAATTGAATTTTTATGGTGCCTGTCGGCAGATTAACCACGGCTTCCTAATTCTATGTATTTTTTTATAAGTTCTGAAAATATTTTTGTCTTTAAATTATCTATTGTGACCGGGAAAAAATTATAAAAGCCGGCAGTAATAATTGAGCTACATTGATAATGGAAATGCTCAAGTTCAAAATAATTAGGTTTAATATTTTATTTAAAAAATATGACTTCTTATAAGAATAATATATCGTTAATTATTAAAATTAAGCTACAAAGTTTCTAAAAAGTTCATTCTTTTAGTATACAAGCTTCCGCTCAATCTTGTAGAAACTCTCATTTTCACATCAGATTCCTGAATCTGTATAAATCTTTCAGGAATACATTTATATATACACATACCTACATACAAATATATATATATATATATATATATATATATATATATGTTAATAAATAAATTATTACTTACAGTATTGGCGCGATATTTTGGATTAAATTGTCAAGAAGCACGTTCTGAAAAAGAAAACAATTTAAATATGTAATGTATAAGTATAAAAAATATAAATAATTATTATTAATATTTTTTTATTTTTACAACCTTAGTTAAGATAAAGTATTTTTGGTTTAATATTAGTAGTTTTTAAAACCAGAGTTTTCCCCCTGCTCGATAACGCTCGCTCTCCTCCTAACAAATAGCAGAAATCAATAAATTATAAGCAAAAAATAATCTGGGTAAAATGTTAACCATAACATTTTTATTGGAAAAGTTTATAAAAATTAATAACAAAATATTAGGCTGGTAGGAAAATAATTTCGGTTTTTGTTTTCTGAATTCTAACCTTAATTTTTTTCAGTGAAAATATCATTTCATTGTGCTCATGTTAATATCATTTTAAAGTGCATTTTTCCGTATATATTTTAGTAACATTGGCTTTAGGTTTATTAATTTTACTTCAAATTGAATTAAAGATGGAAAAGAAGCAAATAGGAGCATCTTTTTTGTATTAATTCAAAGCGAGTGGTGAAGCAGCAGAAATTGCTCATAAACCAATCGATGCTTTTGGCATGGGTATTGTTAAGAAAAATTGCAAAATTCACAAAATGTAGGAAACAGTAATAATCACGTATTTTCACCTTATGTGTCGAATATCTTGAAAACGATTAAATAATAGACTCAATTGGAAGTAGATCAATCAATATCTCATTACATTTCCTAGCGATTACCATCAACTGCAGTTTTCTACCTGTTACCTTTGTCGAAAAACTCGCAATTACGTTCCTGCTACATGTTCAAAAATCTTGTTTTTCTAGTACCTTAGTTTTTGGATGTTCTCAATTGTAAAGAAGAAAGTACTTAAATGTATAAAGCTAAATTAGTACATATTTGTTTACAGCGCATTTATTTTCATAATAGAGGATAAGAGAGAAATAAAAGCGACCGATGAAACACGTTGTGTCATCACTAATTGTTTACATAGGATTAAGTAAAATCAGTTCAAATAATAAAAGGATTGACGATTACAAATACCTATCAGTATCATTAGTTCACATCTAGCGCTTTCAGGATAATTATGCTTTGCGAACAATACATTACTTAAGAAAAAATTGCAGGTGTACATTGAGTCAGATGGAACAGCCTACCAGAGCACCTACTTTCTACGCTAGGAAATTTCCAGATTGAAGATGCCCTATTCACATCACATTTCTTCACGTAGTACATCCTTTTAGGTAAACAGGCTCAGTTGTACACACTGGTCCACAACACAGCCATAACATCAATATAATATTCAACATTGAGCTAAATATTCTACTTTACATCCACTAAAACCCATCATGTTTCGTGAGAAAGCTAGAAAACTGTGTTTGATGGTAATCGCAATGAAATTTAACGAGTTGTTCATTGGTTTACTTCAACTTAAGAACATTATTCAACTTTTTTCAAGATATTTGAGTTAGGAGGTGGAAAAACGTGGTTTACACTATTTCCTTAAATTTGTGAATTTTTTCAAAAAAAATATCTACAAGAATATTTAACTGATTTTGCTGCTCTTGCTCAAATTTTTCATGAAAAAATATAATTTATCAATCTATCATAAAAATATGGATTCCTATTTGATATAAAAAAGCTGACGTCAATGTCTATGTCAAGTTGACGTAGAAAAAAATTTCGTACGAGATATTCTAATTCTACGCAAAAAATTAAAAAAGGGTTACAATTAAAACATTTTTATGTAGTCAAAAGTAAAGGTGAAAATCGGCTGTTAAGTGTTAAATGGAACATTTGTATACATAAACAATATACCCTTCATGTTTAATAACAGTTTTACCTGTACAATTTTGGAAACACAATTATAACCAGATCGTTTGTTCTCTCGTAAGCATTCAGATTTATTTACTCTCATGTTTTATTCCTCCATTCATAATCATTAATATTAGTTACTGCATTTCTCTTATTGTTTCTGTTTTGATAAATTATAATGGTTGTATTCTGGAGATTATAGTGATATTAGTGAAAATCTCATACACGTTCTCTTTTGTTAACAGTTCGGTTAATCAAAATACAAACGGAATTTAATATAAATAAAACAGATTTAATGGTTCTAGTTTTATTCTTTGAGACCCGGATTCTTACATATTCGCACGCACGGTGAAAACAATACAGGTAAAGTTGTAATTAAACATAGTCTTATATAGCCCTCCTAAAAAAATGTTATAGTAATTTAATAACAAACAGTTTTCGATTGATTAACTAGATACATTAGTTATCAATTTCCAAAAATCAATATCAAAATATCTGTACTCATTTAACGTTGAATCTACTTATTTTGTAATATTCTATATATTGGGATTTATGCATAAGTTCGTAGCGTTTTTGTTTTTCAAGGGAACAGTGCTATGGAAAGAAATCTGTTTGACATATGTTAATGTCATTTTAAGATCATAGTATTACTTTATATAATAATTGTAGAATTTGTAGAAAGTTTTTTTAAGGGTTGGGTCAGAAAAATGGAATGTCAAGTACAAAAAAAAAGAATATTTCCGACATACTCTTTTGTTTGACTTTAACCAAGAAGTTTAGGCATCAGAGGCAACTAGAAGTATTTGTGAGGTTTACGGGGAGAACGTCATAGGGGAAAGTAAGGCATAAAATGGTTTTCTCATTTCAAAGAGGGCCATTATGTCATGAATAATTCTTTACGTTCAGGAAGACTATCTGACTTTGATGAAGACCGTTTAAACGCTTCAACTCATGATGGACTACGTCAATCAATACTGCCGAAGTTTATTCCTAACAAGTCAAGGCTGACATCGATATATATATATATATATATATAAAAGGTATATATATATATATATATATATATATATATATATATATATATATATATATATATATAAGGTGTAAAAATGAATTCTGTGCCTTTAAATTGAATCAATGATAACTCTATTTTCAATTAAAATATTTTCTCATAATTTTAGGAACTTCAAGTATCATGCTTATCATTTATATATATATATATATATATATCTTAACCAAGCAGTTAGCATAACATCATAAAACAGTAGGAGAACATGACGGCGTCCGAAAAATTTCATTGCAGAAAAACAAGATTTAAGCAGGTATTACATACTTTTGCACTCTATTTGAAAAAAAATGATTCTGAAATCGTGGAAATGATTATTCCAGTTTTTAAGGAAGGTTTGATGCATAAATTATGCAAAATATGGTTTAAAATGTTTCCAAGTGGGGATTTTAAATTTCTGTTCGAGAATATTCCGTCCTATAGAAAAATTTTGAAGACGAGGAGTTTGAGAAACTGTTAAGTGAAAACTCTACTTAGACTGAACAGTAACTCGAAGTTGCCCAATAAGCAATCCTATCGTTTACATCGGTTGAGAAAATGTCAAAAGCTAGGCCAATGAATTCCCCATGAACTCATCCCGGAAAACCAAGAAAGAAAATGCGATATATAAATGTCCTCGCTCAAAATATTCAAAAGAAGTGTTTGCATAAAATCATAACCGGGGATGAAAAATAGGTTTTGTACGACAACCATCAGCGCCGAAAATCATGGGTTTCGTTCAATGAACCATCGAATCTGAAATCAAATACCCACGCCAAAAAAGTGTTATTATGTATATGGTGGGACATTAAGGCAGTTATATATTATGAGCTCGAACCTATCCAGACTATAAATTCAAAGCATTACCAACAACATTTCATCCATTTGAGTGACGAATTAGAGAGAAAAATATCATTCAGTGGCAAGGAAACGAGGAATTATTTCGTAGCAGGACAACGATCGGCCGCACCTCACAAAAGATACCAAATACGTTATTTGTTCTTTGGGATAGGAAGTTGTCCCTCACGCAATTTATACTTGAACTTGTCCCGGCAGATTATCACATTCATCTGGTTGATTTCCGTTTTAAAACAATGGAAGTGGTTCAAAAATACATTAATTTCATTAATACAGAGCCGCTATTTTTTTCAACTAGGTTTCGACTGTTACTCGACAGATGGGGCAACGTTATATAAAATAATAGAGGATATTTTCAGGATAGAAATGCATTCCATTTTCTCGTAAATAAACATTCATTTTCTATAAATAGGACACCGAATTAATTTTTTCACTCATATATATAAAATCAAGAATTAATTAACGTACGGTTACTACTAAACGGACTACATCAAAATAAATATCATCCAACAATACATAATTCAAATTTTGTTTTTACATACTTTGATATAAATAGCTGTAATTAGACTTATAGGAATTATTTCCATTAATTAACTATTTTCCATGCCGTTGTCAATAAGGATCACTGTCGATTATTCGTTGAAACCTGTTTCATCAAGAGTATTACTTGCAGATAGCCTGGAGTTTAATTTATACTAAACCTCTCAATTAAATTCAAAGGTTGAAGAGGAAATATAATGTTGACAACATTAAAATTAAATGTGTCAAATACTCTTATTATAAAACAATTACAAAATTCATTTACTAAACTTCAAATATAAACCAAACAACGCCTTCAACAAAATATCTCATTAAAATATATTATTTTATAGTACCTAATAACAAAAAATTGCGCATACATATATATATGAAGTTATTTATATCTTTTGAACAGTACACTTTCAAACTTTCCTCTGGTATAAATTCCTAATAACAAAGCATTTGTTAAAGACTTTTCCTCGTTTCAACAAGCATTATGATTCCGAAAACAACATGAATATATATATTTATTTATATATATATATATATATATATATATATATATATATTTGTGCATATATTCTACATTTATTTTTGAATAAACACCATATAAAACTAGATAATAAATATATTAGTTTACGTAAAACTTAATTGATAACATATATATATATATAAGTTACTTGAATTATTTAAGTTTATTTATATAACATTTCAAATAATTACATTATTAAATAAGAGAAAAATGTAATAAATTTGTAAATGTAGTGACAAAAAATATGTTTTCACCAAATTACGTTATAATAATAATAATTCACCTGTTAAAGATAAATGTCCGATAGAATGAATTTGGTTTGAAATACAAATATAACCTGTCGCATACTTGCTACTTTAATCTCTTGATAAAGTTAGGTTCAAAACAGATTAGTGTTGGAGTTGAAGATTGTATTACATTTTAAAATATAAGTCATATTTTCTTTATAATTTTCTATCTTCATATTAAATTTGTAATTACTCTTATCTATGGAAAGTAAACAAACTAGTTTTCAATAAAATTTCTTTCATACTTGATATTGAACGATTTAAAGAGAACTCGTTAGTGCTTTGATCTGTATTTTTTTAATAAATTATATTCACATGTCAATATTATGAACAGAGAGATAACTTTTCTTTATTTTATTGTTAATTATATTTAATTTCTTATTCAGTGTAAATATATTATTTATAAGTATTTAATCCTATTTATATTAGAATTATTTATGATATGATGTCTATACGTGCACATTATAACCTAATAATAACATTGATTGAAATAAATGACCTGCAGCAACCGCTCACCAGAGTGAGTATCGAATGCTAGGACTCACGACTCGCACTACTCAAAAATTGAATAGTTTCGTACGTTGGGCATGATTACAAAACGGTGAAACAACTTTTTATTTTCCCGTCTTCTGACAGGATCACATTTTGTTGCGAGGTCTAAGATACCTGCGAAGAAAATTTATTACTGGCTCGATAATCTACTAAAGGTGATTCAATTTAAGCTTCTTCATAAATGTATTAAAAAACGCAAAAATTAAAAAAATCAAGTTATTTTTTATTTAGTATTTTAGTTCAATTAAATACAATTATGTATGAGATATTGTATGTTGTAAATGACCGCTACGGCTTCTGTGGCATAACGTAATGCGCTTATCATAATTATCGATTACATCACGGATAACACCGGCTCTATGTCGGCTATTTTACGTCGTATTTCTTGTTTCAGATCTAAAATCGTGTTCGGTTTGTTCTCGTAGACTCTACTCTTCAAAAACCCAAAAAAATAAATCTAGAGGAGTTAAATCGCATGATCTCGGCGGCCAATTTATGTCGCCGTTTCGTGAAATCACACGGCCTGAAAATTATGTACGCAATGCCAAAATTGTTTCTGCTGCCGTGTGCCTAGTGGCACCGTCTTGTTTGAACGAGAAATCCTGAAGTCCATATATTCTAATTGGTCCTATAAAATGTTTGTTATCATGCTCCGATACCAAATAGCATTGATTTTAACAGAATTTTCCTCATCATCTTCAAACAAATACGGGATAATTACGTCATCAGACCACAAGCCAAACCAAACAGTCACTTTACGATGATGAATTTACTTCTCGTAAATCTCTGTTGGATTTTATAATCCACAAATGTTAAAATTTTGCTTGTTTCTATCTATTGAGGTGAAAATGCACCTCGTCACTAAAGACGATTTTCTTTGAAATATCCATTCTTTGTTCATACATTCATTCGGCAAACTCAGGACGCTGTGTATAAAATGTAAGCTTTAAATCTTGTCTTATTTGGATCTTGTTAGAGTGTAAATGTAAATCCTTTGTTAAAATTCTCTGAATAGTGGAATACGAAAGACTTAGTTGCTTTGATCGACGACGTATCAATGCGCCCCCCGATTCCTCAGCCACATTTTCTCGAACCATGGCAATATTCTTATCCGAGCACGACTTGCACAACCATACTGAGGTGTTTTGATGTTTGTTCTGACCTATTTTGTTCGAATTTTTTGACCAAATTCTAAATTTTGTGTTCAGACTGTCGATTTTGTATAGCAAAATATTCACGTAGAGCGCGGTGTGCACTTTTCCTCGAATGCCCATTTTCATAAAAGGCTACGATAATTTTAATACTTTTTTATGTCGTGTATTGCTCCATAATTAATTTTATACACATTTCTGCTCCACATAAACGACTTTAACATTTGCAAATACTTTAAAGTTTAAGAAACATTCACCACCGTCATATGGGAACACGGTTTGATATATCTTTATATAGTCTTTTTAATATGTATATATATATATATATATATATATATATATATATATATATATATAGACACATACATACATATATTGGTAATAATTTTCAATGTTAATCGAATATAAAGCAGTTAAAAATGAAACTCCAATTTAATAATTGCAATTTAAATTTCAATCAGAATCATTCTATATTGTTAAAAAAATTCCATTATCCATTTGTAAATTAATTGCTATTTTCAGTAATTAAATAACAAAACTCATCTTAAATCACCCTTTATTTTCATGTCCTTTCATAAGTGAACCTAATATGGTATATTGAATTTAACTTTTATACACATGTATGCTTTGAACTTAGATTCTTATCTTAGATTGATTTTTGAGTTTGAAGTTTTACGAAGTGATGTTTTACGCAAGTACATAGCAACAAATATGATGCATTTTTATTATGTACAAGTTACACATTAATGTAATATAAATAAATATACATCAGTTTTGAACGCATATTTATTTATGTAAACTGAATGATAGCGTACATTAATATACTCTAACAATGATACAATTATTTTTAAATTGCATATATTATATAAACAATGTATATATTATATACACAACATATATATATATATATATATATATAGAGAGAGAGAGAGAGAGGAAGAACAGAGAAAAAGAAGACATTAGTTATATAATTATCCAAACGAATAATCGATACTGTTATTTTTCAGAACAGTAAGTTAATTTTGTTCTCGAAAATAACTAAAATATTCGCATGTCTTCTCATCATAATAACAATCGTAATAACTACTCTTTATTTAGCTATAAAAAATTCATAAATTTGCGGGCTTCCATAACCATTTAAACATATCAATATATATATATATACATACACGGAATTTTCAATACAATTATATATGTTTCCCAGATAGCAATTCTCAAGCGAAAATTAAATACCGAGTCTCTTATATCTATCTAAAGATAGAAAAATTTGTCCAAATTTATAGAGAAATACAGACAGTCGTACAGTTTAAAAAGATAAAGATCATCAAGGCAGCAAAATATCGAAATCGCAAATATAATAGAAAAGCACAAATATACAAAAAAGTATAACAGTTACATCTCTAATATTTGTTACATTAATATAATCATGTATATTTATCAGGAAATTTTAATATCATATACAATTAAATTTCATATTATTGTTTCACACGAGAATACATAAAATGTGTTGTTTATAGAAACTGAACTACTACAGTATTATTGTTACCAGAGAAAAATTATCGAAATCCTTATTGACAAAACAATGTTTGACTTTTATCATCATGAATATTTATACTTTATTACAGAAATTAAACAGATAAATATTGAACTGAAACCATATTTTACTTTTAATTTTATTTAAATTTTGCACAAACGTTGATATTCATTCCATTCATATACAAATATATTATTATATTCTATATTGATATATACACTTTGTTAATATCTTATACATGTCATATTTCAGACTACTTTTACAGATTTGTAAAAGAATTTATAAAAGTGATATTTAGTAGATACAAAACTTAGTTATTCTACTATACTTTAATAATAATTCACTTGTTATACTCTATTATATCTGTATATTTATTTATTTTTTACATTCTATACTTAAACTATATTTTAATTTCCAGCCTTTTGAAACAATGATTAAAAAATTTGATTAAGTTGACCACGGCACTGATTCCATAAATTCATTGATACCATTCTGGCAGATATTGGAAAATAAGCTCTCCTAATAGTTCCAGGCCTTTATGATTTAGTATAACACATGTATGTACATATATATATATATATATATATATATATATATATATATATATATATATATATATATATATACATATATACATATATATATATATACGAGGTCAGACAATTAAGTAATGCGACCGATTTTTTTTCTCGGCCTGTGGTAACACTGCGAACCTGTATCTCCACCAACGTAATAGCAGATCCCTACTCACTCGATTGAGACCTTGACCACCCTCGTACGATCATTTCTTTGCCAGCTGTTTAGTGTTTTGTAACAACGCGCGAGTTGTGCATGTCACGAAAATGGAACAGAGAAATTTAGAGCAACGGTGCGCGATAAAATTTTGTGCAAAACTCGGCGAAACCGCGAAAGAAACTTATGAAAAAGTGCTTAAAGTGTATGGTAGTGATGCCCTGAGTCGTAGTCAGGTGCTTCGGTGGCATGCCGATTTTAAAAAAGGCCGTGAGAGCGTCAAAGACGAGGCGCGGAATTCCAAAGTGAAAACCATGTTGATTTGCTTCTTCGACAGCAAAGGGGTGGTTCACAAAGAGTTCGTACCACCTGGACAAACCGTAAATCAAGTATTCTACCGCAATGTGCTCGAAAAATTACGAAAAAGGGTGCTCAGAGTGCGTCCAGAGATCGCGAAGACTTGGGATCTGCATCACGACAATGCTCCCTGTCACAGTGCGTTCAGTGTCTCTCAGTTTTTGGCGTCTAAAGGCATCGCAACGTTACCACAACCGCCCTATTCACCGGACATGTCACCCTGCGACTTTTTCCTATTCCCCCATATGAAAAAATTCGTCAAAGGTCGACATTTTGACTCCGTTGAAGATATCCAAGAATCTGTGACGAGGGTACTCGGAGAGGTCCCACAAGAAGTGTTCCAGAATTGTTACGAAAACTGGAAAACTCGCTGGAATAAGTGTATAGATGCGGGAGGGGACTACTTTGTAGGGGATCGCAGCGATGTACCTTAATTTTTAAATATACTCGATTTTTAAATTTTGTGGCATTACTTGTCTGACCTCGTATATATATATATATATATATATATATATATATATATATATATTTATTTATATATATATATATATATATTTATATACATATATATATATATACAGAGAGAGAGAGAGAGAGCGGCTAAGAAGCGGAAAATTCCAAAACGCAATAATTAAATGATTTTTTATTTTAACATAAATTTGTTAAAAATTCTTAGGTATATCGGGCCATTTTATTATTTATTAATAACGCTTGATAGATTAGCACCATTTCCTCTCACGTAGTCATATAATCTTATTCGGATCTAATTTTCTTAATCTAATTTTCCATTATGCGTCGTAACATGTCAAGTGGAATCCTTGCAATTGTTTCTTGGATTTTTAATTTAAATTCAGAGATAATGTGTGGCCGATCAATAAACACCTTATTTTTTATATAACCCTAAACAAAATATTCGCACGCCGTCAAATTTTGGGATCTAGTTGGCCAAACATCTCAATTTTGGGAAATGATATGGTTCGGAAAAAGCTCTCTTACATCAGCCGTGAATACTCTAGCAGTATGAATTGTTATCCCAACTTACTGAAACCATATAATTTGTGGAAATCGAATTAATTCTTATCAGAAATGTTGTACTCGTGTTAGTGTAGCACGATGCGTAACGTTTATGGCATTTCGTTGTCGTATTCGAAGAAGAATGTCCTTGTAATGACGAAAGAGAAAAATGCAGATCATTACAGTAACTTTTGGACAATGCAGCGGTATGATTCAAGTGAGTTCTCAGCACTCCAATATCAACTATTCTGTTTGTTCACTTAGCCGTTTTAATGAAATGCACTTCTTCTGACATGAATAAATTGTGAATCATGTTTATATTTTCATCCAAACGCGCTAGCATATCTTGACAAAAATTCATGCGAGCAGGAAAATAAATATCTTTTAACTCCTGAACAATTTTAATTTGGAAATTTAAATCTTTATGTAACATTCGACGTATCGATGTGTTACTAACGTTCAATCCAGATTAGTGTTTATGGGTTAAAGGTAGTGGGTTACTCGTTACAGCATCTCTAACACGGTCAATATTTCCTGGTGTTACTACTATTCGTCTGGATCCATAATGCTTCAAATTTAATCTTGAACCAGTTACTTCAAACTTCTAAAATCACAAGTTGATGGTATGAACAGTCGGTATCTGTCCACGACGCGGAATGTTATAATGATTGCAAATAGCCCTTGTCATTTGTCGCAGACTCTTCATTTTTGCAAGAGGATTTCACAGTAAAAGCTGGTAATTTTACACTGAACCACTATTTCATATTTACTAAATGGCCATGAATAACTAACAATGTATCACTTCATTTTATCCTTTCGCTTTAACGATAAGTGAATAAACCTTCGTGTAAAATTTTCCACTCCATTGGCGCGCGCACCCTGTATTTATACACATATCAAATACTTTCTGCAAATGGTACGTGACTTCTGATATTCTAAAGAGATTATATAGATATATTTCTAGATATGTTAGATCAGACTGAAATTCAATCAGTTCTCATCGTGCTCATAAAATCCTTTTAATTTTATGAAACCTCAAACATTTAAAAAGTATTAACCATATATTTACCTTTGATGATTAATCATTTTCATTTATTATATCAAAAATCCTACAACCACATAACACTCCTCCTCTCTCTCTCTCTCTCTCTCTCTATATATATATATATATATATATATATATATTATATATTATATACGTATGTAGCATAATTGAAATTGATAAATTAATCCAGAATTCATTTCTTATTTATAAGAAAATTATCCTGATTGCTTATTTCCAAATAGTAGTTTCTGAAATGAAATTTATGCTTTTTTATTTATAATAATGTCTGTTCATATAAGCAAAATTTTATTCAAAAAATATCAGTACTGTATAAAATTTCAAATATTTAATAACATCAAGCGTTAATATATATATTCATTTGCACATACACAATTATATATATATATATACGAGGTCAGACAATTAAGTAATGCGACCGATTTTTTTCTCGGCCTGTGGTAACACTGCGAACCTGTAACTCCGCCACCGTAATAGCAGATCCCTACTCTCTTGATTGAGACCTTGACCACTCTCGTACGATCATTTCTTCGCCAGCTGTTTAGTGTTTTGTAACAACGCGCGAGTAGTGCATGTCACGAAAATGGTACAGAGAAATTTAGATAAGATTGTCTCGAGCAGGTTGAAAGTGATCCTACTCTTCTCGATCGAGTTATTACTGGTGATGAAAGTTGGTTCTTTCAATATGACCCCGAAACTAAACGACAAAGCCAACAGTGGCTGTCCCCTGGAGCACCAAGGCCAAAGAAGGCGAGAATGAGCAAGTCCAAAGTGAAAACCATGTTGATTTGCTTCTTCGACAGCAAAGGGGTGGTTCACAAAGAGTTCGTACCACCTGGACAAACCGTAAATCAAGTATTCTACCGCAATGTGCTCGAAAAATTACGAAAAATGGTGCTCAGAGTGCGTCCAGAGATCGCGAAGGCTTGGGTTCTGCATCACGACAATGCTCCCTGTCACAGTGCGTTCAGTGTCTCTCAGTTTTTGGCGTCTAAAGGCATCGCAACGTTACCAGAACCGCCCTATTCACCGGACATGTCACCCTGCGACTTTTTCCTATTCCCCCATATGAAAAAATTCGTCAAAGGTCGACATTTTGACTCCGTTGAAGATATCCAAGAATCTGTGACGAGGGTACTCGGAGAGGTCCCACAAGAAGTGTTCCAGAATTGTTACGAAAACTGCAAAACTCGCTGGAATAAGTGTATAGATGCGGGAGGGGACTACTTTGAAGGGGATTGCAGCGATGTACCTTAATTTTTAATTATACTCGATTTTTGAATTTTGTCGCATTACTTAATTGTCTGACCTCGTATATATATATACATATATATATATATATATATATATATATTTATATATATATATATATATTTATATATATATATATATATATATATACAAGTATGTATTTATACACGATACTAGACAGAATTTGTATGAAATTATTTTCTTCTTAAAAATACAATTTGAAACATACTCTATTCGGAAAGAAAGAAAAATTGAAAGTAGTTAATAGATGTAATCTTGTTTTTTTTTCTCGAATACATTTAAACTAATACTGATGCATCTAGGATTTTAATCAAAATTCATTTGTTCTTTACTAGTGTTTTATTTTAAGAAATTTTCAAATAGTATTTTTTTGCTTTTTAAGAAAATATTTTTTTCTCAATAACTAGTTGTCTTTTCTGTAAAATTACTCATAATATAATAAAGCTGATATTTAAAACCAATAAATTTGAAACTTCGTTCTTACTTGACCAAGATGTTTTGCAAGTTGTGAAACTTGAACTAGCATTTTTGATATATAATTTCTATTATAATTTAACGATCATGCAAATAAATATTAAGTGATTACGAAACATTTAAATAAATTAAAAAAAGATTGGTGAATAAGAAATAATAAACTATGAATGAAGGTGAAAAGGTAATAATTCAACATAAAATTCCAGACTTAACGAAAAACGGTTGCATATAGGATGTATAATAAATTACAGACAAAAAGCGTATCAAGAACAAAAGTAAATTTGAGCGATTATGAATACTGACTAAAAGATAAAAAAAATGTTATAATACAAAAACACCTGCACAGAGATTCCAAACAACGTTTTAATCATCAAATGAAACACAAAAAGACAGTAAATTGTCAAATTCTTCAAATTGTTAATATAAATATATTTATACTTGTTAATATAGATATACACTTCCACAATCACCGGACTTAAATTTTCGTGAACACATGTGAAGTAAAATAAAAACTAAAAAAAATACACATAATATTTTAAATAAGCAAGAATTAACGACTTGAAACCATGAAATAAAACTAATCCAATTTCATTAAAAGTATCTATGATTTCAATACCAAATAACTAGCATCTTATAGATTCAAAAGTTATTCGATTAATGTTAAAATTATTCTATTAATTGATATTAAAAGATATAACCCAATTTATTATAATTAGTTTGTAGACATGGTTTGTGTTGGTTACATTATTTAATATTTTTTTGAAAGTTGTATTAAAATTTACATCTTTTGTTATTATACATCTAAAAATAACCATTATACACTGTCAATATATACTGTCAATAAAAATTATTTCTTTGTATTTGTGTTATATAATTTAACAAGTATCGTACCACTATCCGAATAGTTTCATAGAATAACTATATGTATAATACATAGCATTTTAAGGTACAAATATAATTCTATTGTGTTCTTTCCAGAACAAATATTTTATTTAAATCAAAAATTTAGCACAAAATATCAATTGTACAATTCCATACATGAAAAATAAGTGAGTATATGTGTACGTGTAAATGTATGTATGTATATAAACAAATATAAATATATTTATATATGTAGTATATATATATATATATATATATATACATATGTATTATATATATATATATATGCATATACATATGTATTATATATATATATATATGCATATATGTTTTTGCGTTATACAATCAGAAAAGGCTAACAGTAATTATTCAACAGATATTAAACTGGATAAAAATAAATATTATTCAACCATCTTTATATTTAAATGGTAACCACTTTATTTATTTGTCCGGTCAATAGATACAAAATATTTATATTATTAATAAGTCAATATATATTAGACTACACGTATGAGTGCAAAGTTTTTAATGATTGTTGGGCAAAGGAACCTATGGGCCATACCTAACTGGTGTTTGACAACCAACTATGATGGTATATTAAGTTTTCGGTGAAAATCATAATAGGATGAGACCACTGGACTAGAGTTATTCAGGTGTGAGTTAATAGCGCAGCCTCTAACTAGTCCAGCATGATCATTCGCTAAGATGTCTACTTATGTGTACGAATAGGTATAAATATTAACTTGGTGGCTTTAGATTGAGTCAAACATAACTCTATTTTAAAATGAAATATTTTCTTGTCGTTTAAGAATTTTAAAATGCCAACTTTAACATTAAGAAACACTATATACCTGGTCAAGCAGTTGACATAACCTCACAAAACTGTAGTGAACACGATGGCGTCCGAAAATCAGCATATTAGACATTACACTGTTCGCATTTCAGTTGAAAAACATGCTGCCGAAACTAGATGAATGATTTGTTCAGCTTTACAAGATGGTGTTGTGATGCATAAAACATATAAAAAATGCTAAAACAAAGAGGTCCGAAACTACATTGACGACTTCATCGACTCTAAGCCCCCATCTTTTTTTCACAAGAGATTCGTCAGTTACCCAACAGGTGGCGTAAATTATATAAAATAATATGAAATATTTTTAGAATTGAAATGGATTCTATTTTTTTGTAAAAAATCATTTTCTCTAAAAAGGACACTGAATTAAATGTTGAACCTATTACAAATAAATGTTATAGAGATCATTGTTTTGCAAAGAAAAAATACTTTAAAGGGATTGTTTATATATATATATATATATATATATATATATATATGTATGCATAGATATATTGTATTTCATTCGCTTTGATTTTTCGTAACAACAAAACAGATAAAAATGAAGTATGTAAAATGCACAAAGATGACGAATAAGTTTTACTCTAACAAGCTGTTTTCCTGTATATAAGTACTTATAGATAAAGACATCTGTGTTAGAAAATATCAAAACTGCTGAGATTCTAACTATTCTCTCTCTCTCTCTCTCTATAAATATATATATATATATATATGTTACAAATATATGTACTTGTGTGTGATAATTATTGAAATTGTTTATTAATGTTGTGAAAAATGCTATTTTTTTTGGAAATACTGGAATATTCAATCTTATCATCAGTACATACCATCATTTTATTACTTCCAGAGAATGCATCCGCATAAATCATCAAATAAATACACATTGTTACGAGTCTACACGTCACAAATATTCACCACGTGGTCAAAATTAACTTGTTAAAAATCAAATAAAAAAACTTAAAATGATTAAATGCACAAATTCAAGTATCAACTAATGTCTTTATGAGTTTTATTAGTCCAATTGCTTATTTTTATTTCACAATAGGCAACAGAATAATCTTTTATGTACCCCTATTTCACAAACATCATTGAATCGTTCATATCAAAATGTCTAAACGATTGGAAAAGCATGTGCACTGTATAAATAAAGTGTACATTATATGATTTCGTTCAAATTAGCTGTGAAATGTATAATGTAATATTTGTATTATATTTTACATTATTAATATTAAATTTCTGTGGATATTATGTTCAAATAAAACTGAGTGTACTTATTTCTATCACTCATCTTTATACTGAAAAGAAATAAAAATTAATCTTGATTTTATAATTTGTTATACAATCAAGTTTAATTTTTATTTCTTTTCAGTATAAAAATGAGTGATAGAAATAAGAATACTATTATTTGAACATAATATCCACAGGAATTTAATATTCGTTAATAAAAGATTGAAATGATTTTTTTAAGATATTAAAGTATTATACCAGCAATTTTCCAATAACGTCAATGTAAAATTTCGTCTTATGTTAAAATTAACACATTTGGATTATTTTTGTAGACACTATAAATATATACTGACATTTCTACTCAAAAAATTGTTTATTCACTCAGATTGATAAAATTTATAGTATATTTTGCTCAAAAATATTGTATACGGTGTTATCAGTCTCACTCTCATTTTATGTATATGTATATATATATATATATATGTATATATATATATATATGTATATATATATATGTATATATATATGTATATATATATATGTATATATATATATGTGTGTATATATATATATATAGATATGTGTATATATATATATATAGATATATGTATATATATATATATATGTATATATATATATATATATATATATGTGTGTGTGAGTGTATATATATATATATATATGTATATGTATATATATATATATATGTATATATGTATATATATATATATATATATATATATATATATATATATATATATATATATATATGTGATTTATAAATATATATATATGTATATATATATATATATGTATATATATATATATATATGTATATATATATATGTATATATATATATGTATATATATGTATATATATATATATATATATATATATATATATATTGTCTATAGCTTTTTCGTTTAGCAGACGAGTAGCATCATATTATTTATTGTGAAGTGAAACGACAGCTTTTTTAAAAAATAACGTTTAACAAAATGACAACATTCTCATGAAATCAAAATAAACCTCATATCCAGTTCAAGAGTTCCAGTACTAGGATTTCTCAAATTAAATAATTTATATTTCTTTTCAAAAGTTAAACGATTGTTAAATTTAGAAAAGTAAATATTTCATAAAGCAAACGACATGAAAATATAACCTTTGTATTGTTTTTGATAAATTCCTGTATTACAATATTTATTCAATACCATGAACAAAAGGAGATAGACAGAGAGAGACAAATGACGAATTTTAATATAAGAAAACATAAAATATAAAAATTAAGTAATCTGAAAAGAATAAGAACACAATGTCCTAAAATGGTATCATGTGTATTCAATTCATACTTTTATAATAATTTTATTTACCGCATATTATTAATTTATAAAATGTGATCTTTAAAAAAGACAATTTTTCTGTAAATTCTGTTAAAAATTGGAATTTTTGACAATATGTTTCAATGGCAACAATTTGACTTTGATCTAAGAGATTAAAATGAAATACGCCTCGTATATTCCACTATATGCACAATGAAACTTTGTTCGAGTATAGTTAGCTTTTGTATTGAATAACAAGATATGAACGTATACACCCTAGTCGTTGTTTTTGTCGATTTACGTTGACATGTAAAACCCATTTCATTGCTATATAATTCGAATAATATCAGATTGGAGCAAAAATAATTGCAGTTTTTATAATTTTAAGTTTGGCGCCGATTTTTCTAGTTACCGTTTTCTTTTTTTCTAGTCATGTGTCATCATTGTAAACAATGAAATTAGCACTACTGATTTCAACATATATCTTTTGTTTTTATTCCTTAGTATTGTTGGATATAACCTCTTAAATTAGTCATGGAAAAAAGTAAATTCACGCAATTTTGTTGTATGAGTTTAAATTGGGATGTAAAGTAACAGAACTCCTGGAAATATTAAATTTGTTTTTAGAGAACAGTCAGTAAACGTACAGCTCAACAATGATTCTAAAAATTTCTGTAGTGAAAACTAAAGCCTTGTTGGTGAGTAAGGTCTTGGACATGGGTGCTTTTCCTCGATCTAGCCATTGTGATGAACGTTTCCGATTGTTGTAGAGAATCCACTTTTCATTACATGTGACAATGCGATTTAGAAAGGGATCATTTTTGTTATGCAAAAGAAGCGCAGAGCAGATTTCATATCGCCGAATTGCTTGATATTCGTTTAGTTCATACATCGTGCATTTAATCAACTCTTTTGTTTTTCCAATTAGGCTCAAATGTCGAACAACTGTTGAATGATCAACATTGAGTTTTTCTGCCACGTCTCGAGTTATTTTACGTGGGTCCACTTCAATAATAGTTTTTAAATTTTTATTGTCTATAGCTTAGGGACGTTCAAGACCCTCCTCTTCATCAAGGCTTTCGTTTTCATAATGAAATTGGAATCCAGTGTTGAGCTGTAGATTCACTAATTGATTCTTCGCTAAAAAAAATTTGATTCTTTCACCACTTTCTATTGATTAACATTCCAATTTAAAGTCATAAAACAAAATCGTGCGAATTAGATTTTTTCTATGACTAATTAAAAATGTTATATCCAACAATACTAAAGAATAAAAATAATAGACAAGCTGAAATCATTAGTGATAATTTAATAGTTAAAAATGATGTATCACACGACTATAACAAAATATAACGGTAAATAGAAAAATCGGCGCCAAACTTAAAATAAAAAAAAACCCAATTATTTTTGCACCGACCTAATACTTACTTCGTTCTATTCTCAAATTGTTCCCTTACTCTTTCATTGCCTTAGTTATATGGCAAGCAAGATGAAACGATTTTATACAAAAGAACTGATATCGTTATTAATAGCTCTTAAAAATGAACAAATTTCATATGCATTACTTAAAAAAGTAAAATAAAACTTTACAACTTACTACTACTCAAGTAACTCAACAGTATATTATGCTATAAAGCACCGGAATGAAACAAAAAATATTTTTAGTTTTTATTTGCTTGATTATTTTTATTTATTTCAACGAGTATATTTTCAAATTAAGTAGCAAAACATTCATCAACTGTATAAATGAATATATCGCGGTTGGATAATATATATATATAAATAAATGGGAGCACAATTTCTGCCATTGATCTTATAAAATATTGTAGATTTCATATCGTAAGGACATTTTTTCTGAATAAATTTCACCTTGTACAGAACCCACATTACTGTAAATGACCGTCGATTTTCTATAAGGATTTACTTCTTGAGCAAAAGCATTCACGATAATTGCCTTCTGAATGAGAAATGACGTTTACCCTAAGGTCAAATCGGCCTCAGTTACGATACATACACACAGACACACACACACATATATATATATATGTGTGTGTGTGTATGTGTTTCTGTGTATATATATATATATATATATATGTGTATGTATATGTATGTGTGTGTGAATTTCATTTCTACCCAAACGTACGGACATGATTATCGTTGCAAAAGTTACATTGTAAAAATTAAATTATATATCTACCCACATATAAAAAAATATTCCGTAAGATTTTAAAAAACGAAAAAAAAAATGAACAAATCAAATTTGAAAAAACGTGTAGATTTCGTATTAAATTATTCTTAACGATGACATTCAAACTTACACAAAAAGTTTCATGAAAAATTATGAAATTGGTATACAATTATTACTATCTTTGTGCGACTTTATAAAACAATTACGTTGCAATGTAACTACGAGATTAGTAATACAAACATATTTATATATATATATATATATATATATATATATATATAACAATATTGAGCGAATCAATGCGATACGAGCGAAGCGAGTCGGTGGTGGGAGCGAAACGAGCGGGGGCGGAACCCCCGAGGCACGGCGAGCGGAGCGAGTAGGGGACAAAGCCCTCTGGTATTTTAATTAAAAAATATGTATAGAAAACATATATTCATTTCATATAATAATGATTGCAAATTGTAGTTGCATTAATGTAATTTATATCTGATAATAAATTTTTACTTCCTAACAATCTTATTTTAATAATAATGTACAAAATTGATTTATAAATAGGATTTTATTTTTCAAACTACAAGTTCATACCGAAACTCGTAAATATCCTAACGGTATAATTTAAAAAGTTGTCTATAAAATCATTAGGTTCCTTTATGTATTGTTAATAGGTTTTGTAATCGATGAGCAATTAAAAAATGGATAATTGATCTGCTTCAAAGAGAATTTGAATAAAATTTTTCCTTTTCAACAATAAATTTCAACATGATGAAAACACAATATTACAAATTAAAATTAATAATGTATACATAAAATACAAAAGAGAAACATCTATATTACACTAAAAAATATTCAAAAACTTCGATAATTAAAGCTAAGTTATCCAAAACTTTAAATACAATACTAATGGCAATAAAAAAAGAAACACAGAAAAAATTTACTCTTATACAATTTTCTATTTACAATTATTAATAATCAATTACTAATCATTTTGATTATTTCTAAGAAAATTTCGATGTATATATCAATATTTTCAGAGAGCTAACGTATTAAGTTGTCAGGAAAATAATAGAGGTTTTTATTTTCTGAATTCTTACCTCATTTTTTTCAATGAAAATGTCATTTCATTGTGTTCAAGTTAATATCATTTTAAAGTGCATTTTTCGGTCTATATTTTAGTAACATTGACTGGTTTTTTTATTAATTTTTCTCCAAATTGGGCTATTGAATTAAGGATGGAAAGGGAGCAAATAAGAGCATTGTTTAATTAGTTCAAAACGGGCCGTAAAGCAGCAAAAACTTCTCGTAAATTAAATGATACCTTGGTGTTTGCACTGTTAAGGAAACTACGGTGCAATAATGGTTCCAAAAATTTCGTACTGGAGACGACAGCCTTGTAGATGAAGTAGCGGGCATCTTTGTTCAGTTCATAACGACGAACTGAAGACGTTAATTGAATCAGAACTACGCATAGCAATTCGAGCTTACACAAAAGATAGGTGTTAGTTCAACAGTTCTGGACAACTCACAACTACTTAAATGATTGTATATATATATATATATATATATATATATATATATATATATATATGTATGATGTATTTGAAAGTCATAAACCACAATTATTTTCTTAATATATATATATATATATATATATATATATATATATATAACTAAAAGATGGTCTCGCTTCCATGCGTGCCTTTTATTCGTTCTCTGATATGTTGATATCAACCACATGTTCAGTGTTCTGTTTCACGGTATACGAAAAAAAGTAATACGATTTTTGTGTAAAATTGATAAAAAAAATTATTCAAAGTATTGTATTCTCTGAAGCTTTAAAGTAAAAAAATGTTACATATTTTAACATTGTATTTTTATATGTTAGTTTTTATAAACTTTTCCAATAAAAATGTTATGATTCACATTTGATACGATACATTTTACGTGGATTATTTGTATGTATAATTTAATTTCTGTTACGGCAGAACGAGCGTCAACTAGTGGGTAGCATAACCTCCCCGCGGGTTGATGAACGCAGTGATCAGGGGGCGAATCCCTCTAGTAAATATTAAAATAATTTGTTCTTTATCTTAACTATGACAACATTTCCATCGGAATGCACTTGAATGATAAATAAATCTACTAACAATTTTGCTCAAAAACAATATGTTTTATAGAAAGTGAAATATCTTGTCATATCTATTTTCTGTATTAATTTTAATCCTACTAAGCTGTGTCTTTAAACCACTTTTCTATTTAAAACTGCTATATTATCTACAAACAAATTTCTTTCGTAGGGAGAGTATTATGGTGTTCACTGTTATTGATATATATATTATTGATGGCCATAAAAAAAATAAATATTGACATATTCTTGTAAATAAAGGTCTGTTAAGTTCTCTGTATATAAGAATGTAATGTAAACTACCACAATATGATCGAGGCTCATCGCAAAGAAAACGCATTATTTATTTGATATAAGAAAGTAAATAGAGAACCTTTGGCAAACATTTGAATTTTATAAGCAACTCATGCATGAAATTTACGACCCATTCACCTCACAATTTTGTTCTAATACTGCAATTTCCTTCTTTACACAATAAAGAGTAAAACACAAGATTCGTATTTTATTATTCTGAAAACAACTAAAACCTTCGAAAATCTATTATTCCAGTTCTCTTTCGAATAATGGATTGCATGTAAACTTAGAAAATTAATGTAATTGTGTAAAAAAGTATATATATATATATATATATATATATATATATATATATATATATGTGTGTGTGTGTGGGTTTAGAAAGGTTTCAAAAATAAACATTTTTAGTAAATTTTTAGTATTTATAAAATATTTATTTTCTTTTTGTGATGTAAAAGTTTCGGTTTGATCTAATTAACTTTTTTATAACTTATTTTTAAATATAGTCTCAGAGTTATTACCTTTTATCAAAAATAAAATTATGGATATCTAAGATAAATAAATTAAATTTTAATTAAGGTTATCAATTATATGTGTTTCATTTTTCTAATAAAAGATATTTACTTTAATCCAATAAATTCTTAGAACATATTTAATAATATTCATATATAATATCCAAAGAAATGCAATTATAATATATTTATTTAAGTAAAATAACACAAATATTATTGTGTTCTTTTTTTAGAATAAATTCATTTAACAAAAAAAAGTTTGTTTGGAATAAACGATTTTTCAAAGAAGTCATAAAATTAAGTGTACCGTTGTTTAAAATTTAATTTAAAATAAACATTTCTGTTCGCAAAACCAATGTCTTTATTTTTCAATAATGAGTCTTTTAAATGCTATTAAAAGTATCTTGCTACACACATAAATGTAAGATAAATACAAAAAAGTTCTTATTTTTTCTGGCATGTTTGCGTTTCTATTCAACGTATAAACAACACAAGTAACGGCAATAATATCATTTAATTTGCAGTATACGCAACGATATTAACTTCCGAATAAGCGCACTGTTTACAAATGGTAGTTGGCTATACACAAAAGTAATGTTTTCTCATTAAATGTACCAGTTCGATTCAAATCGATTTAAAAGATAGAACGATGCGTACAAAATACAATGTTCACTTTTCATTTACTTCCTATCTCATTTTCGATGTTTTACATTCTTAGCCACAAATAATGGAAACGGTGTTCACTGACATGCAAACACTTGTTGACGATCGTTAAATAAATTTTAATAAAAACGTCTGTTAATGTCAATGATTTTTTATGTTCAAGTGATCACTTTTCTTCAGCTTTTATCTATGATCTGTTTATATATGTTTACTAAATTAGTAAGTTCTTTTTAAAAAAAAACAACTATTTAATTTCAACATTAGATTGATAGGAAAATAATTGGGTTGTTTTTTCTGAATTCTAACCTAAATTTTTTCAATGAAAGTGTCATTTAATCGTGTTTATATTAATATCATTTTAAAGTGCATTTTTGGTCTGTAGTTTAGTAATATAACATCGACTTTGGTTTCATTATTAATTTTTCATCAAATTGGGTTGTTGAATTAAAGATGGGAAAGAAGCAAATAAGAGCAATTTTTTGTATGAGTTCAAAACGGGTGGTAAAGAAATATAAACTGCTCGTAAACTAAACGATGAAAGTATGGATACTGTTAGGGAACTTACGCTACAATGATGGCTCCAAAAATTCTATACTAGAGACAAGAGCTTTGGAAATGAAGAAGATCGCTGATATCCTTTTTAGTTCATAACGACCAACTGAAGGCGTTAGTTGAATCAGAAGAGCGCACAACAATTCGAGAGCTTGCACAAAGTTAGTCGTTACTCATCCAATATTTCTGAATCAACTAAAACCACTTAAACTAAAAAATGTATATGAATTAAAAGGTCATAAACTGCAATTATTTTTCTAACAACATTATATTTTAATATATTCAAATATTAATTAAACGCCACTTTTATTACTCATAAAAATATACATTAAACACGGGTATATAAATTAAATTATTAACTCAATTCATAGTAATTAAGTAAAATTTATAACTAAATGAATGTTTTGTTAACAAAATAACAAAAAATCTAAATACAACAAACTTTTCCAGATAAATTCAGTGGAGAATACACAATGAGAATGAAATGGAAATTATTAGTCCCTTATATTTTTTTAATGCCTTGAATATAAAATGTATCCTTATTTTTTCTAATAAATTAAACACTTTTATATAAATACCAATATTTAGAAAAGTTCTAATTAAGATTAAACTCTTACAGTGTATTCGCGAAAACTTGATTGTGAATAATATATTGAATCTACAAAATAATTCAGTGCCTTTTTTACAGAAAATGAATGTTTATGGAAAAATGGAATACATTTCAGTCTTCAAAATATCCCACATTATTTTGTATAACTTAGCTCTATCTGTCGGGTAACTGATGAATCCCTAACCAAAATAAAGATGGTGACTGAGTCGATGTAGTCGTAATGCATTTTCGGACCTTTTCCACTGTTTTAGCATTTTTTCATATGTTATGCATCACAACATCTTTCACCAAAGCTGAACAAATCATTCGCGCGGCTTCGGTAGCATTTTTCTCAGCTGTATTGCGAAAAATATGCAATTTCTAATAAATTGCCTTTCGGACCCTATCGTATTCACTGCTTTTTGTGAAGTTATACCAACTTCTTAATCAAGATATATAGTTTTAAATATTAAAGCTGGCATTTCAAAATTTAAAAACGAGGAGAAATTATTTTCATTTAACAGAGTTATGATTGATTCAATTTAAAGGAACCGAATTATTTTTTAGACCATATATATGTATATATATATATGTATTTATGTGTAAGTGTATATGGTAAATAAGTCTATATAAATTATTGTTCACCAACAAAAAAAATAAAAAATTAATATATAATTAATGTTAGTTAAGTAGTGCTTCATAATTTCATTATAATGTTATTATTTTCTTTTGATAAAGATGATTTTATACATACATAGCCAACGCTTATTTACAAAAATTAGGATGAAAAATGATAAACTAGGCTTTCTAGCGTTTGAAATATGTAATTTAGTTGCCAACGAGCAACTAACTCAATGCTGTACTTCAAGAAAAGTAAAATATATTGAACGGTTTATTTCTGTCGGGTGAGACAAATTTTCATATAAATGTGTTGGCCAAGATATAAAAATTTCGTTATTGGTCTGGGGTAAACCTATAGCATTATACGAAGTACCATTACACAATACAAAAAAGATTCTTTGGTGTAGTGTTTCACATAGTCATTAATCTTGATTCTTTTTTAAGGATTTTGTTGTATTTTTCGTAAATTACTGTTATATGATATGATGTCTACTAAAAAAATCTTATAGCAAGTTTAATTCAGGAAGTATACAGATGTGTTTAAAATTTTCATATAGATGAAAATAAATGATGAAATACTTTACAATTGTTGCAATAACGTATCAAATGCATATGCTGCTCAATTGTACGTAATGTTTTCTCGGTCTTATCGTCGAAGATTAACAATGATCACGTAAATTTTCAAGAAAAAATATTAGTTATCATGGAAGTATTAAAAGAGCATATTAGGTTTATTTTGCTTTGGTTTCGTCAAAGTAACATCGCTACAATTTCAGTAAAAAGATTGTGGTAAATTTATGGTTCAGATGTTATTACTCTTAGTTAACGACAAAGATGGTTTCAACGATTTCCGTCCGGAAACCACAGTCTTGAAGATGAGGAAAGATCAGGATGTACTCAAAAGTTCGATGATGAGATCCTGGGAACAATAGTGAAACAAAATTCTAGTTCATCGCTAGAAGAATTAGACAAGAAGCTCAAATCAACACATTCAATCATTCATTGGTGCTTAAAAATGATTGGTAAAGTTGCTAAGCTGGGTCAGTGGGGTCCACGCAAGTTATCGGACGTTAATTTAAAACAACCTGTGAACATCTGGAGTTCTCATTGCAAAATTATTGCAAAATGATCCGTTTCAGAATAGAATTGTTACTGGTGATAAAAAATGGATTGTTTATAACAATATTAAATAATACAGAGAGTGATGTCCGAAGAGAGCTCGAGTCTATTTTTAATGCAAAGCCTAATATTATCATTAGGGTATTAAAAATTTAAGATCAATATGGGAAAAAGATGTTAATTATAACAGAAAATATATTTTAGATTAAAATTAAAACCTCAATTTTTTTGCTGTTTTAAAACTATTTAAAAAAACCGGATTTCTTATGGAATGATCCAAAATAATGGAATTGCTGCTGATTATCATTTCAAGGCGTTTGATTTATCAGCCAATTTTAATTACTCTGCTCGGTCTTTCAACATCCAAGTTCACATTTCAGATGAAATAAAAATATAACATTTAAAATGAGACTATATTATTCTATCTACGAATTGAACAAAATAATTACTCCAAGAAATCGAAAAAATGACCAAAATTCATTTTTTTTTGTATAAAAAACAATTTTTGAAAAATATAGCAAGAAACTGCAATTAGATATACAGATCATTTGTTTGAAATTCATTATTTTTTAAAATTAACATTATGCCACTAAAAAGAAATGAAATGATTCTATTACACTGTTATATTCTCTCATTATTCAGTGTAGATGTACTCGTATGTATACTATTCTTAAGAACAGTATACATACATGCACGAAATCCAATTTCCGAATCCTTTATTTGTATATAATTATATATATATATATATATATATATATATATATATATATATGTATATAATTATTTATATATATATATATATACATATATGTGTATATATATACACACAATAATGTAAATATATTATAAACCCTATCATCGCTTCAACAAAGAAGTAAACCAAATTTAAAACATATTTGACTTTAGTATTTACTAAAAATAAGTTATGAAATATTTTTTTAATTTTCTACTTAGAAAAATGAATAAATATTTTAAAAATAGAATGAAGTCAAAGTAATAAAGTAAACTGATATTATATATATATATATATATATATATATATGATATTTTTTTAGAATGATTCTATGTATAAATACAAATTAAATATTTTTTAAGAAAAACTGCACTATTATTTGTCCCATATTCTAATTTCTAAATATAATTTATTTTTATAAAATTAACGTGAAAAGATATTACAACGTTCAAAATACTTATACAATTATACATACACTGTTCAATATCTTAACCAAAAAATAAAGAGTAAATTATATATAACGAATAACCTATAAAAAGTAAATTATTATCGATTGAATAATTCTCTTCTATTTAACATGACTAATTACAATTTTTTTGTTCTTTGATAACAATCCTTAATGTTCTCAGGAATTGAAACAATCATTTATAATGCGACTTTGTAATTTTGTTGTTACTATCACTCATAACTTAATTACAGAGCTTATTGTTACCTTTTCTTGTTTACTACTTCTGTGTATACTACCGGTCCTTACTTACGGCAGCGAAACATGGGTGCTTAACGCCAAAATAGTTCAGACTCCAAACAACACAACGAAGTATGGAACGATGCATGATGGAAATAACAAGAAGAGATAGAAAGAGAATAGAATGGATACGAAAACAAACAGGAGTCACAGATATAATAAGAAGAGTAAAGAGTCTGAAATGGAAATGGGCAAGACATATCGCAAGAAGAGAAGACAACCGATGGACAAGAGAAATTATTGACTGGGAACCAAGGAATATGAAAAGACCGAGAAAGAGACCAATGACCAGATCGGATAAGGATATTAAAAACTTTCTTGAAAAACTGTGGAAAAGAGAGGCACTGAATCGAACAAAATGGAAAATCATGGAAGAGGCCTTTATCCATCAGTGGATTAACAGGGGCTGAAGATGATGATATATATATATATATATATATATATATATATATATATATATATATATATATATATATATATATACATATATGTATATACATATATATATATATACACATATATATATATATGTATATACATATATATATATATATATATAAATACACATTTATATATTTATATATATATATATATATATATACATATATATATAAAATAAACTTTTGAAGATGCTTAACCGCAGAAATGACTTTCCTAAATCTATTCACAATTCAATATATAATTTCGATTAAATATCTAATTAATTATTTGATACCGTTATATTATTTATTTATTGGCATTTTTCAGTCATTTTTTCTCGTTTCTCGCTATTATCTTATTCAGAATATATTTCGCGTATTCCATAAATAATAAAGTACTATAAATAACAATAATGAAAGCGATGGCGTCCGAAAAGTAGCATATTAGTCAATGCATACTTTTCGTATTAGAATTAAAAAAATGCTTCGACGCCACGGGAATAATTTATTCAACTTTGAGGTGTTGTGATGCATAAAACAGGAAAAAAATGCTAAAACAACGAAATATGTTCGAAAATGCATTATTACTTTATCGACTCAAAGGAGGAATGTTTTTTCAACAGGGGATTCGTCAATTACACGACAGATGGAACAAAGTTATATAAAATAATGAGAGGTGTATTTTGAATTCCAATGTATTCCATTTTCTGTAAACATTCAATTTAAAAAAAAAGTATCGAATTAATTTGTACACCTAATATATATATATATATATATATATATATATATATATATATATATATATATATATACATATATATATATATGTATATAGATGTGTATATATATGTATATGTGCATATATATATGTATATATATATATATATATATGTATATAGATCCTTAATGTCAGTCAAACGAATTGTTCTAATGATTGACAAGTCAAATCATTAAAAGACGAAAAAATACGAGTATTCCGAACCTACCTAAAACAACCTCTACAATTAGGCAACGAACTTCGAGAGATGTAGTAAAAAAAATAACATTGTGATTGAAAAATATATACGAATGTGAGAAATATTTGTTGAACCTCAATTAATCAAATCAATAAACCATGCTACAAGCATACAATCACTGTTTTCATTTAGAAATGATTTATTTGACAATGAAAAAATTTACTAAAATGAATTTTTTGAAAAATTGAGTTAACAGTTATTTAGATACTATATTTTAAATATTATATATATATATATATATGTATATTGAAAATTTTATCAAGATTTTATTTTAATCATTTTGTTGTGAATTCATTTTAACCTCTTCTTAAAAATGTGAACTGTATCATCAATTTTTTAGAAGCAGTAATTTTTCATATCATACTGTTTTCTTCATCATATATCTACAGAAATAAACAGGAAATTTTTGAAACATATATGCTGACGGTATTTATTTTTCGGAAAATTGTGTTAGATAAAACAACTTAATGCTGAAGTGTTTTTGTGTTATGTTTTTAATTTATATTCTTTTATTTTCCATTTATTATATATTTCTTTTATTTTCCATTTATTATATATTTTCTTTAGTTTTATAAAGTAAATGAAACCACTTTAAAAATAATCTTCAAAATTGTTTTAAGTATAACGTGACGAATTTAATTAGTTTCGCGTTATTATGATAACATTTTTTTTAACATTTTTCATTAATATTTATGTGTATAATATAATTCGTTTCTAATATATATATATATATATATATATATATATATATATATATATATATAAATCTTCATCTGTTTAAAATAGCCCTCAAACAACCAATGATAATAAAAATTATTATCACATACATAATAGTGGATTCAGCAAATTATTCATAACTACTATAATTAAATTTTAATGTGTTTGTAAATGAATTAATAATATACAAAACAGTACAATCGAATGTAAATTTGAGTGTGAAAATGAGTTTAACCCCTTGTCTTATAATATCGAGTGATACTCTTGGTACTAATTTCGGGATAAACATGTAAAAAACGAGTGAGACTCATAATACGGCTATTTTTGGCTTGACTATGACACGCACTGTTGCAAATTAAATCATAAGGCAAGGGATTAACAACAGTTTAAAAATACAATTATTGATAATATCATAAATAAATTTATATAAATATAAATTGATGATATTGACGTATAAATCAAAATCTAAAACATACGTTCTTAAATTTAGTTTTAATAAGTAAGCTTACTCTGAACATTTAATAATAATAGAATTCAATTATAGAGAGGTGTTATAATGACCTCATCAGATGTCTAGTTTGGTTTTTTAGTTAATTTATTCTATTTATAGTGAATATTACTATATAGCCATGACTCAAATACACTCGTATATTTACAATATCTAATTTATTTTTGAACAAACCCTTTCCTATTCAAACACATTTATATGTGCTTGTCTAGTAAGCATATTGAAACAACGATCATAACAATATTGCTGCTGGCAAGCCTAAAGTTTTACTAATGATACTTTTTGAGATTTATAGTACTCTGATAAATTGTATAGAATGTGTTAGAAGACAAAGTTTTCTAATAGTACCATTTTTAAAAATCTAATACAAAATATTCTTTTTCTATAATGACAGTACGTGGATGGTTTGAAGAGTAATTTGGTAAGGGTAACTAAATGTAACAGCATCCGACTTCTTGGAACTGTTTCAGAAGAATCTATGGAACTCATGTAGTATTAAGTGATCATGGATGAAACTTATATGCACCGTTACATACCAGAATCGAAAATCCAATTAAATCAGTGAATTGAATGCAATGAAATAGCTCCAAAAAAGGAAAGACGGTTTACTCGGCTGGAACGGCGATAGCGTTAATTTCTGGGATACAAAAGGAATTGTCTCGATCGACGATCTTCGGAAGGGAAGAACAGTTACTGTTGTAATACTACGCAGTACTCTTGGAAAAATTAAAGTTAACATAGAAAAACGTCCCGGAATGGCCAAGAAAAAAATGTTGTTTCATCATGACAAAGCACTGTCTCATTCAAACGTTGACGCTCAGCAAAAATTGGAAGAATTAAAATTTGAAATCCTCTTGAATACAATCATATTCGGCTGATTTGTTTTTATTTGTGTTCCACCTCGTCCCAAAACTCAAAATTTTCATGACTGGAATGTGATTTGGGTTCAATGAAGAGCCGATAGAGGCTACAAATTACTATTTTGAGGACATCTAAGAAATCCACATTCGGTAGGGAATCGCGAAACTGGAGAAACGTTAGGTCAAGTGCCTTAAGCTTCAAGGGGATTGTGTTGAAAAATAAAGTATATTTTGAAACCGAAGCTGTTGTCTCTAATATTGAACCAAGTTACTTATAACATTTTTAAGTTCCATTTTAAATCAAAATATAGTTCGGATACCGTTGTTAAATTCACTTTCACAAATTACTTTGCCACACCCCATGAACAAAAAGATATTTTCTGATCAGATATGTTCAATAAATGATTTTTAAAGATTTTGATCAGATTTTTTTGTGGTATTTTATACTGACAATAGTTATAAACAGAATACAGTTCGTATTCCAATTAATGTTAAATATTCTTAATGATTTATCATTAGGAATATTTAACATTACGATTTAACATTACATATTTCACGATATTAAGAAGAGTAGTTATATCGAAAAAAATGTTGGTTACACACACACACACATATATATATATATATATATATATATATATATTATTAATTTTTATTAAATGTATACGAGATGTTTAAAATTTGACATTTTTAAACATATTAGTATTTATACATATTAGTATTAAACATATTAGTATATATAAAAATAAGATCAAATTTTATATATTAATTATTGAAAAGAAGAAATAATGCTTTTGTGGAAAGGTATGCCTCCTACTGTCTCTCTCCATGGAACCACTACTCTCTATTACTTAAACATAAATCCTAATAATATGAATCTTTTTATTGGAAATAAATGTACGTATCTTTGAAAAAAGCAAAACATTTAAATTAGCTTTCTTGATTTAAATGAAATAAATATCGACAACAATGGATGAACTATATTTTTTCTTTACACATATTAACATTTCTTTTAAATAAAAAAATATTTCAAGAATATAAATTTATATTAGTTTTATGTTTAATGTTATAATTTGAAGTAAACTACACTTTTCAATGCTAGTGTATATAGGTCTGTGTACCGATTGTGCATAAACCATATCAAGTTTAAAATCTCAAGCAGTTCATTGACTTCTGACGTGTATCAAATTACTGTTTAAGATGTGCACAGAGGATTTTACATGAAGAGGGCTCTAACCTAAGTCTTCAATCATTTTCGAAGTGATTCTCCAAGGTCACGTTTCGATACGGTCGCTGCGCGATCCGCATATTTTATGTGTAAATTATAATGGAAAATACTATATTCCACTTCGTGTCATGCCATTCCTTCCATCAAATATGAAATTCAAAACGTGAATTGATTAAGAAATATTTATATATAGAAGAAATATACTTTATGGTTAGTTTAAAGAAAATATAGTTAATTCTCTCTAAAATTAATACACTACTTGAAACACAGATATATCATATGCACTATCATTTGCTGTATTTTAAATCAATCAGTACTATTAAATCAATTTACTATTTAATATTTCAATCTATTGTTTGAATCGAACTAATATTCGTATTATAACTGTAAATATTTATATAAGGTAAAAAAAAAACATTAATCTTGGATATATTAGTATTCTGAATAGTGCCATGTTTCATATTTATAATCAATATGAATATTTTCAGATTATATATGTCGACTATCGTATGTTAATACTGGACAAATATGAACTTAATTACATGATATAAACTTATTTCAGAGACTTATACATCAATTAGTTACATTTAAACAGAATTTAGTGATTATAATTACAAAAATAAAACTCTTTTACAATTCATACAGAGTAATATACTCTTAATTTTTGTCACATATGTTTCAGTTAAATTTTGTACACCGTAATAAAAGAATATGTGCTTAAAAGAAGCATTGATTATGCGAATTAGTGGGAACTGAATTTTAACTCATTATAAAAATTTTTATAAAGTATTAGGTATGTTTATATTTAAATATTATTATGTATAGGCACAGATTGATTATGATTATTATTTTGTGCAATAATAATCTTAAAGGTGCCATAATATACTAATAAAAATGATATATTTGTATTTTACATGACGTAATTGATATTAAATGTATCATCATCATTATTATCATTATCAGCCTCTCTCAATCTACTGCTGGATAAAGGCCTCTTCCATAATTTTCCATTTTATACGATTGAATACCTCTCTTCTCCACTGATTTCCAATAAAATTTTTAATTGTCTTATCCCACCTGTTCATTGGTCTTTGTCTTGGTATTTTTATACTCCTTAGTTCCCATTTAATAATTTATGTTGACCATCGGTTGTCTTTTCTTCATGCAAAATGCCCCGCCCATTTTCATTTCAGTCTCTTCACTCT
Source organism: Acanthacorydalis orientalis (assembly GCA_034766995.1). NCBI lineage: Eukaryota > Metazoa > Arthropoda > Insecta > Megaloptera > Corydalidae > Acanthacorydalis > Acanthacorydalis orientalis. Next base: position 31,514,677 of record CM068318.1, on the reverse strand, counting down.
TCTTATCTATGATTCCTGTTTGTTTTCGTATCGATTCTATTATTTTCCTATCTCTTCTTGTTATTTCTAGCATGCATCTTTCCATACATCTTTATGTTGTTTGGAGATTAATGTATATCTCTCTATAAATAAAAATTGGATCACCTCTGGGATAATGAAATTAGTTTGTATTCTGATTGGCTAATAAGGTTTATTTACGTTTGCACCATTTTCCTTTTGGTTGATTAATGGGTAACTAACATTTATCAAGTAACGAATCTCAAGAGGGAAGTGAGCGATACCGAGCGGGAGTCTCAACACCGGAGATCGTCGAGTGAATTGAGTAGGAGGCGGAGCCCCTCGATAAATTTAAAAATCAATTTTATTTTTAATATTTAACAAAACCTTAAAAATTCTCAATTTTTTATTCTAAAACTACTAAAGCAAAAGTATGAAAAAAATTTAATATTTTGATAGAAATACAAATAAGTCATATGAGGATATTTATAACAACGATAATATTAATAACAATATAAATAATTTATCGAAACCGAAATTACATTTTCGATTATAATGATTATTGAAATGTTATTTTTGTAAAAAAAATAAATTCTTAATAAGTTTACATTTTCGTCATGAAACTAAATCTCTATTACTTAAAAATATCATTAATTATTTAATAATATTCACAAGAAATTGTCTAGGAGGAACTAATACAAATTTATAATTTATTTGAGTAATATGTTGTTAAAGATTAAATCTTATTTATGTTTGTTGAAAATTATTTTAAATTCTAAAAGGTATATTTTCTTAGAAATTAATAAATTAATTTAATATAATATAACTGTGCGGAATTTTTTTTTAGATAAATGTTATTATTTTAAGTTAATTTTGTCGATAGTTTTGGTTTTTGAAATAATTATATTTTTGTTTTTATTTTTTGTCTAGAACATATATTTCATTCCCACCAAGACTCCAATAATCTTTAAGTATTTTTTTATATGCTTTTAGATAATATATCAAAATTATGATTGTTTATCTTATACATTCATATAAATTCAGGTGTAATATTACATTTTTCAAATTATGTTAATTTTGAATTTCATTTCTCATATCAATGATAAGTACATGTTTACTATTACGATCCTTAACATCTATATGTAGATATTTTGAAAAAATCAATATTAGTACAAATTCTTAATTATTCGAAAAAAACAACTATTAGTATAAGTAATTAAATTACAAATAAATTACATTCAAGTTTAAAAATAAATGAGAGATGTATTAATTTCTATCAGTATTATTTTATAATTCCGCATTTGAAAATAAATTAACGTAAACGCTAATTATTTCTATAAAACTTTTAAACCAATCCTTGCTAAAAATAAATCTACTCATTCATACTATCATTAAAAAAATAAAAAGAACGATAAACTGTGAGTTCTATTATATTTTTAAAGAAATATTCTGCTCGATTAAACGCTTACTCGTTTCAAAATATTTTACTTAAAGTTTAAATTTATCTTCAATTTTCAATTATTTATATATTCTCGTTTAATACAAAAAAATCTCTATTTTATAGAACACAACCAATCGTTTGTTTTTAAGCATTTGAACTACAGGAACATAAAAGAAATAAGAATAATAGAGAAAATGTCAGTATCGTAAAATATTACATTATTCAAATAACAATCAATGCAAAAGGGCTTATACACCACTCTCTGTATTCATACAAAAAATCTTATATATATATATATGTATATATATATATATATATATATATATATATATAACTACGTCTATGTATGTATGAATGAGTATGTATATATGTATATTTAAGTGAAGACCGAAATTTGCTTGTTCATAAAATATTCGTGAAATACCAAAGAATTTTTTTCGAAATGATACCTAAATGTCTTCATATATAGTATAAAATTTGTTTTTACACGATCTCATTAATCAACATGCGTTTAATAAAATGTTTTTTAAAGTTTTATAAATTATTTATTTAAAAGAATATTAAAAGATCACTGAAATTCCAAAAAAGAAAAAAAGCCACACAGTGAAGTTATTTATTAAAACTACATGTTTTAACTAATATTTATTAGTATTACATTGTTCATTAAATTACACTTTTATTTTATAACTAACTTAATTGAGATATATATATATATATATTGAGAGAGAGAGAGAGAGTAATATGGGTCATAAATAAGAGATATAATTGAAAAAAAAATGTAAAAAGAGGGGGAGCAAATATCACCATATTTGTTCGAAACAAGATTTTAATCAAACAACAAGAAAGGAAAACAATTATAGAAAAATCAAAAATCATTGAATAAATATTTATCCGGTAAGTAGATAATTACATACCAATCTAAATAATTTTGATTATACATCTACTTTCACATTGAAAAGTATTATTGAATGTCTTAAGAAAACCTTCAAAAAAATTGGTTCCCTCTTAATGAGCAGGGCAAAATCAGAAGCAAGTTAAACAGATGAGGTTTGGCAATTTAATTCCCGGATTAATGCTGCAACCATGAAGTTACGTAAAATTAAGTCAAAAGTAAAGCAGCATGTAATAGTTCATAGTTTTATTAATAGAGGTTGATCAAACAACTGTTAATTTCTGCACAGGAAGCTGGCACATACATTATGTTTGTCAGTCGTCATGAAGCAACGAGTGAATATAAAATTTTGCTGTAAATTAAGAAAAACTACAATATAAACATATGAAATGTTGAAAATTGTGTACGGTGATAACACGTTAAGTCATATTAGTGTACTTGAATGGTTTAAACGTTTTAAAAATGAACGTGAGGATGTAAATATGACGATGTTCGTATGTCGGTAGATGAGTTGAACATCAATAATGAAATAATTCGATACATTTTATTGAAGATTTCAGAAAGAAGATAGGTGTAAAGTTCGTCACGCACAGTCTTAGGGTTAAAAAGAAACAGATGCGTTAAGAAAAAGCAAACTTTTTTCAGAGTTGTTAGTTTTTACTTTTTTATGGGATATAATAAAACTTTTAGTTCATAAAATATCTAAAAGTATTATAATAAATGTTGATTTTAATAAAAGATAGTTTTTTATTTTACTTTTTAGAACTTTTTAGCAAGCAGGCGAAACAATTCAATTCAGACGTATCTCTTCTTTTTTAAAATTAAATGAATTTATCATTTAAAAAAAATGAAATTATGTCAGAAAAATAAACAATATCATTTTTGCGGTGTGAGTATTATAAATAATATAACTAAATCACAATATAGATAATATCTGTACAAATAATTTGATGAATGTTTGGTACAACATTTAATTAATACTTGTCATTTATTAATCATTTAATTAACATCATTAAATTAATTTATTTAATTTAATATTAGAAATTTTAATTAAACGAATTATATAGAAGTTCATTTAAGAAAAATTACATTTTATGAATACAAAAACAAATGAAAACTTCTAATACAATGATAATTTTGGTGATATTTACAGTAGAAATATTTAATGAAACAAAACGTCATGAAAGAAAAATACTCATCAATACTTTGCATACACATCAATATTTTCACTCAGATATTTTCATA
>CM068318.1:31503602-31506102 GCA_034766995.1 Acanthacorydalis orientalis | reverse complement strand
TGTAAGAGGCTGGATTCGTAAACGTCAGTATAGATGATAATAATATTAATGCAACCTTGAATCTTAGAACAAAATATAGTATACCGGTATGTAGAGTACATCGATTGTTTTAAGATATAATCTGTTTCTCACTGATTTTTTTTAGTGTCTTACTAGTAATTTTTTACATTTTGTTTAATAACCATAAATGAATACTTTTATATACTGTTCAATTTAACAATAAAAAAAGGTATTTAATAACAAAATTAAACTTTGCATGCGTAATTTTGATGACAGGATTGTATTTTGACGTGTTATACTCATATATAAATATTAATATTTACTAATTTTTATAAATAAATAACACCATTCAAAATTAAGAAGGTGTAACCATCAAATCAAAAACACAAACTTTATACACTGTACGTAACACATATACTTACAAACAAATACAAACATGTGTATGGATATATTTATTTGTGTATATCATGTTTATTGTATTTATGAGACACGTTTTTACGATAAAGTCCGTTCATAAATTAGAAAAATAATAAACATCAATGAGAAAAATGACTTACTACAGGCAAAAGATATATATATATATATATATATATATATATATATACATACAGTAGACCCTCGCCGAACGACTGCCCCACTGAAAGACTGATTACATAAGGACAGAGCTTCATGAAGCACCCATAGCTCGCCACAAGAGGACTATATTTCGCGAAATAACGACCGTGATTAACTGCTCTACAGCGTGGTGGGGTAAAAATATCCTACTATTCAAGTTCCGAGTTTGAACAACACCGTACCTACATGTTATGTGTAGTAATGAATTAAAAATTTTGTCAAGTGCTTGAGCCAATGGTAAAGTAAAATGAAATTCCATCCGGAAATTGAAAAGACTGAAGTTCATATGTGGCAGTTTGAGGACAATGTGATTGCCTACTTTTCCAAAATGAAAAAAAGTAGATGGAGGCAGTCCACTTTGGATATATTTTTCACTAAAGTCTCAAATTCACTCCACTCTAGCACCACCGATACAAAGAAAGCTTAATTCCCCTTCTAGTAATGAATTACCACAAATCTTCATGCAAGATGATTTTTCTTTTAAAGACCAGCATTGATAAATTGCTGGTATGGGTCACTATCGAATAAAAACAGATTATTAGCAACAAAAGCTAAATCAAATTAATTTATTTTCATTTCTTATACGCACCTTTACAATTAAATTTTATCTAATGTACGATTAAGATTTTGGCGGCTTTAAACCAATTAGAAAGTTTACATATTATAAGTGCTTTATACAACGACCGTTTCAAGGAACAACTGTTTGTCCTGCACCAATTACGGTCATTCGTCGAAAGTTTACAGTATATATATATATATATATATATATATATATATATATATATATATATATATATATATATATATATATATATATATATATGAGGTCAGACAATTAAGTAATGCGACAAAATTCAAAAATCGAGTATATTTAAAAATTAAGGTACATCGCTGCAATCCCCTTCAAAGTAGTCCCCTCCCGCATCTATACACTTATTCCAGCGAGTTTTCCAGTTTTCGTAACAATTCTGGAACACTTCTTGTGGGACCTCTCCGAGTACCCTCGTCACAGATTCTTGGATATCTTCAACGGAATCAAAATGTCGACCTTTGACGAATTTTTTCATTTGGGGGAATAGGAAAAAGTCGCATGGTGACATGTCCGGTGAATAGGGCGGTTGTGGTAACGTTGCGATGCCTTTAGACGCCAAAAACTGAGAGACACTGAACGCACTGTGACAGGGAGCATTGTCGTGATGCAGAACCCAAGTCTTCGCGATCTCTGGACGCATTCTGAGCACCCTTTTTCGTAATTTTTCGAGCACATTGCGGTAGAATACTTGATTTACGGTTTGTTCAGGTGGTACGAACTCTTTGTGAACCACCCCTTTGCTGTCGAAGAAGCAAATCAACATGGTTTTCACTTTGGACTTGCTCATTCTCGCCTTCTTTGGCCTTGGTGCTCCAGGGGACAGCCACTGTTGGCTTTGTCGTTTAGTTTCGGGGTCATATTGAAAGAACCAACTTTCATCACCAGTAATAACTCGATCGAGAAGAGTAGGATCACTTTCAACCTGCTCGAGACAATCTTGAGCGATGTTCATTCGGTGGGCTTCGTGACATGCACTACTCGCGCGTTGTTACAAAACACTAAACAGCTGGCGAAGAAATGATCGTACGAGGGTGGTCAAAGTCTCAATCGAGAGAGTAGGGATCTGCTATTACGGCGGCGGAGTTACAGGTTCGCAGTGTTACCACAGGCCGAGAAAAAAAATCGGTCGCATTACTTAATTGTCTGACCTCGTATATATATATATAATTTTTCCACATAGTCACCATTGACTTCCATGCATTTTTTGTATCATAACACCAGCTTTCTTATTCCAATGTCAAAGAAATCTACCCCCTTTGACTTGAAACAACGTTAAACACATGTCTTCAGTTT
>CM068318.1:31486102-31498602 GCA_034766995.1 Acanthacorydalis orientalis | reverse complement strand
ACTAATTGTTTGTCAATCGAAAAAATGTTTTAATTAATTTTCCATCTAACTCTGAAATTGAAATATCAAAAACATACATTCCCGTTTCTTTTTTATGGTGAATACAAAAAGCAATTCAATTTCTTCTTCAAATTCAAAATTAAAATTTAACAAATAACATTTGGTCATAAAAATGTATACAGGTGACTCAAAAAAAACACTCAGAGAAATGAAAAATTTTAATGAAACTGAAATTCATAATTCGTTCACACATTTCTCACTGAAACGAATAACAGGTCCTAAAATATACATTGTTGTGTAATATTTAATAATCTTAATATTTTATCACATTGTTTAAAAAATTAATGAGAAAATTTCTTATAACTAAAATGTTAAAAAAATAATTTATTGTTTAAGATGCAAATAATGCAAAAACTTGTATATGACGATAAGTAGAATTGTATTTTTTGTAACATTATTTTCTAAAATAATTGTGTATTTTAGACATACAGTACATTTAATTCTATTATTAACCGATTCTAAATATTAAGAAATTTCAAAGTTCTTTACTTATTTTATTAGGTTGGTAGAAAGATAATTGCGGTTTATGATCTTTAAATTCATATACATTTTTCTATTTTTTGATTTTCTTAGCTATTTTAATTCATCCAGTACTGTTGAATGGTTAACGCTTAACTTTTGTGCAAACTCTTGAATTGATGTGCGTGTTTCTTATTCAACTAACGCCTTCAGTTGGTTGTTATGAACTGAAGAAAGACATCCGCTACATTCTTCATTTCAAAGGCTATCTCCTCAACCATGAAATTTTGAAACCAACATTTCATCATACGTTCCGTAACAGTACCCACATTAAAATCGGCGTTTAGTTTACGAGCAGTTTCTGCTGCTTTATTACATGTTTTGAACTCAAACAAAAAATCACTCTTATTTACTTCTTTTCCACCTTTAATTCATTAGCCAAATTTGAAGCAAAATTAATAATAAAACCAAAGGCATTATTACCAAAATACAGATCGAAAAATGCACTTTAAAATGATATTAACTTGAACACAATGAAATTACATTTTCATTGAAAAAAAATAAGGTTAGTATTCAGAAAACAAAAATCGAAATTATTTTCGTACCAACCTAATATATTAAAGTAAAAAATTTAATAGAAGTCTGTTAATCTGTTCTGAATTAAAATATTTTTTTCGTCGTTTTAAGATTTTGAAGTGCCAACTTTACCATTAAAAACACTATATATTTTGACTAAGCACTTGGCATAATCTCACAAAACAGTAGTGAACACGGTGGAGTCTAGAAAGTAGTATATTAATTATTGCATACTTTTCGCATTCCAGTTGAAAAAATTGTTATCGAAACCACGAAAATTTTTTCAGCTTTGAAGGGAACTTTATGACTCATAAACCATGCAAAAATGCTAAAAGAGTGCAAAAGACCCAAAAATTCATTTTTTCTTCATCACCATTTTTTCGACAAGAGATTCGTCTGTTACCTGACAGATGAACCAAATTTATATAACAATGGGAGATGTTTTGAGGATTGAAATGTATTCTGTTTGTTCGTGAACATTCATTTTCTATAAAAATGGCACTAAAATAATTTGCACGCCTTATATATATATATACATGATGAGTTACAATTAAATGTATTTTTTTAAATAGACCTTTTATTTTATCAAGATAACATTTATTTAAAAAGATAAGATTACATTTTATTTCTGATTTATGTTGCAAAAAGATTAATGTCAATATTAAAAAATACCAGTGACATTTGTACATTGAACTGGTATTTAACATGTCATTAGTGCCAGAGGGAACTGTCAATTATTCGCTCAAGAACATCATGCAAGTCACTGATGGTTAGTATTTTTAACATTAATAGAAATACCTGTCACACGCAACCACTCACCAGACAACGAGTGTCATTAATAATAAAAAGAATGATTTTACAAATGTATTAGTAACGAATAATACATAGAATTTTATTTTTAAGTAATCATATAAAATATACAATTTTTTCTATTGTTTGTCAGTTAAAAATCGGAATTTAAAATAAAACATTAATGAACCTTGTGAAAGAAATATTTGTCACATAAAAAAATATAAATAGGTATAGTAATAAAAAAATGATAGTCAAAACTCATATGTTACTTATAATACCTAAGATTCAAAGAAGAAAACGATGAGGTTAATTTTCAATATTGTTTTCTATACTAGATTAATCTCACGTTTACCTATCAAAACTTGTCATCAATTTACTACTTTTATTTTTTGTTCTTTTTGTAATAATATATGTGTTATTACAAAACGACAAAATGCTAATACATAAGACCTTGACTATCAAATCTCATTCATATAAAATCGAAGTATCAAATCGATGACGACAGTAATACTTAACAATACAATTTCTATCTTAAATTTAGTTGAAAAGAGGTCAAAAGTTTTATTAAAGTAATAATACGATAAAGAAAAACCTGCAAATTTAATTGCTCTCTTTCCAAATTTACATCTAGAAATACTTTCTCTCTACCTAATTTTATTGTTTTTTTTTTCGAAAAAGATCATTTTAAAGTAACAGAGAATTTGAACACGTCAATAAAACCTCAATGCCATGTAAATAAATTCTCTCCCCTTTACAACTAGTTGACAAACATGTGGTGGATAGTATTCGACGAGATGAACTTCTTTTGTCTATTTTACAATAAATCTTTAAGAATGTACCGATAGTAACAAATATTATTCTTTAAATTGTTTAAAATTTCTTTGTGAACATATATTAATCCGTAATTTATCTAGCTTTATACCGACTTCACAAAAATCTATAAAAGGATCGAAAACTTATAAAAATTATTCAAATCAATTCATAAATACGTTGATTAAAGAAGTTTATTTTTGGAGAAAAATAAAAAATGACCATCACTACAGATTATCAGAAAATACTTGTGTAGGCTCGACAAAGACAACTCTATGATTTAAAAATATAATTTATTAATTATCGGGTCATAAATCACCTGCATATAACATAACATATACATACATACATACATACATACATACATATATATATATATATATATATATATATATAATTCTTTTAGTTTTATGCAACAAAACAATATATCTCTATTATGTTAGTAATCTTTCATTAAAGCCAGCATATTATATCTTACTAATTAGTAATCCCTCTTATACCACTAAATCTAAATATTGTTATTAAATTTATAAACAATAAGTTTATAAGTACAACTAGATCTAATGATGTATAAAGGATATATATATATACTATACAATAATAATGATATACGAAATGCCGTAATTACTAAGACCTAGTTAGAGTATTTAGTAAAGATAATGAGCATAACCATTTACAAAGTTCAATATTTAAAAGCAGATGGCTATTAACGTGCCCGTTAGCATGAATATCATTATAAATGTTCATGCGTCGGATTTTAGAACATTTTAAGAAGTAACTATGCATTAAACACTTTTATCCGTTTCGGTCCTGAGTTGTGCAAAATAAAGCCACTAAATATAAATATGTCCACTTTTTACGATAAACCGCACGTTAGCCCGAATAAGTTTAAAGTTTCGATGCAACGTATAAGGATTTTACCTGAAATAATTTGAAAATTAAAGTGCAAAATCTTTAACAAAATCATTTATTTCATTAAACGTGTATATCATAATTCACATTAAAAATAGTAAATTATATCTCTTAAATAAGAAATTAAGTAATTTTGTATTATATGGTAAATCTCGAAACAGGGTTCAATAAATAGAACAATGTTACATTTTTTACATTCATAGCGTAAATCAATCCTGATATCATGAATTGCGCAAACAACGTATCTTCGCCGTGAAGGACGTTTGTTATTATCTTTAGTTCAGAAGGACGAAGGGAAATGTCTCTCCGTTAATCGAAATGGAAAATCATTCTAATGAACATTTCCTCCTCTCTAGCCTCTGTTCTGCATGGTGAATATTTTTGTAAAATATAAGAAATTAATCAAAAAAATATTAAATACTAATCATTAAATATTAAACATCATTGTTACTATGTTTTTTTTGTTTTTATATCTAAGCATACAAGCATTGTTGGTATCTAGCGCATATGCGTTCATAGGCTAAATTGAATGGTTGTTTGAGAACCTATATATGTGTTTATAGGCCACGGTGAACGATTTTTCAGAACTCATATATGGGTTCATAGGGCTGAAAGGGTTAATAATATATTGATAATAATCAATTGAATAAATTGAGAAAGAATGTAGAAACTACATACTATGGATATTAAAAACAACGTTTACGGACTAGTAACGAAGGCTGTTCAGTATACTGATGCGTTATTAATGAAATTTAATCGATATTTTAGATCCATTTTATAGGAAACGTTACTAATTTAATACTAATTAAATAATTCGATAGTTTTGTAATAATGGAAAAATTCAATTAATTCACAAACAAATTCGTTTGTACCTTTTTTGGGCTTTAGATATTAGTAAGTGTCTAGAAATGACTCCCAAAAAGATTTTTTGTTACACTTCATTTTTTGATACAATAAGATTGGTATAAAACTTTTGCAATTTCATGTATAGAGACATTTTTATAATTAAGATTTAAGGCTTCAATTTCGACTGAAAGATTTTTCTATGAAAAAATCAAAAATTATGACTTGTTGAACAAAAGAAATAACTAAAGAAATGAAACAATTTCATTCACAGATAATAGATTATAACTCCGATTTATATATATATATATATATATATATATATATATATATATATATATATATATATATCTTGTAATTAAAATGTTTTTAATAACATTTATTAACAATATGTAACTTTTTGATATTAAAAAAATAGTAATGATCAAGAGAGAGAGAGACAGCAATATGCTCGCCAATACTTCACGATTATGTACTCAATAAATTTTTGGAAATAAACGAATATAGAAAAGAAAAATTTAAGAATTATTTCGAGAATTAATTACATTAATTTGTGCGTTATAAAAAATAATTAAATAAAACATAATAGTCTTACTTATTTGTAAACAAAATTTGCAACACTATTACTATTTCTCGAATATTGTGTCCTTTGTATTTTCGTACCTTTTTATAATTTATATAAATATATATATATAAATATATATATATATATATATATAAATATATATATATATATATATACATATATAAATATATATATATATATATATATATATATATATATATATACTAATATAAATATATATATATACACATATATATATATATACACATATATAAATATATATATATATATATACATATATAAATATATATATATACATATATAAATATATATATATATATATACATATATAAATATATATATATATATACATATATAAATATATATATATATATATACATATATAAATATATATATATATATATATATATATACATATATAAATATATATATATATATATACATATATAAATATATAAATATATATATATATACATATATAAATATATATATATATATATACATATATAAATATATAAATATATATATATATATACATATATACATATATAAATATATATATACATATATAAATATATATATATATATACATATATACATATATAAATATATATATATATATATATACATATATAAATATATATATATATAAATATATATATATATATATATGTACATATATAAATATATATATATGTACATATATAAATATATATATATATGTATATATATATATATATATACATATATAAATATATATATATATACATATATGTATATATATATATATATATACATATATAAATATATATATATATACATATATATATATATATGTATATATATATATATATACATATATAAATATATATATATATACATATATAAATATATATATATATATATAAATATATATATATATATACATATGTAAATATATATATATATACATATAAATATATATATATATATACATAATAGTACAACAATGGCGTCATTAGAATATCACTGCAGAATACATGCCTGTATACATAAAATAATTCGTAGCTCTAACCATCTTGAAGATAGGGCCGAGAAATGCTTTCTTACTATCAACGTAAGTGATATTTCGTCGCAAGGACTGACTTGATTATTTTACATCTACAACACAAATGAGCACAACCAAGTTAGAACACATCCCTAATACATCATAACGTTCAAGAGAGCTAACGGCATACTGTGAAGGGCATTCCTAGAATTTTGTTGTAAACTTTGTGCACACATATATATATATATAGTACATTCAATTGAAACCAAATACCGGTATTATTTGAATATTACCGGTATTTAATATTTACTTATTTATTAATTTAATATTAATTTTCGCTGTCATTTTCTTGAAACTAAGTTGTTTTTGGAAATGGTTGCTTTGATTTTGCTTTTTTATATAAAAAGATAATTATTTGTGTAATAATGCTAAATGCAATCTCATAATATATGTATATATAATTAAATTTTAATGTTGGTAGTTAAAAAGGTAAATTAGTAATTGGATAAAACTTAACCGTATAATTTACAATTTATTAAGGTATCGATTGTCTAAAATATGTTAACAAAAAGTATTTTAATGATATCAACCTCTTTATTTTTTTTTATATCCCTATACAGAGTAATATAGCCAAACTTTTTGTTAATATTGATATGATATATATGATATTCAATTAAACCGATGTTCATTGAACCGAAAAATATACCAAGAAAGTATACTATTTTATTAATCGGTTTAGTATCACTTGAGTCACACTATATCAAAAAACTGTTCACCAACTATTTTTTCTTCTCACTTATCGGCCAACTAAATAAATTATTCGTCACTTTATAACTATTAGGGAGTTGCATTGTAAGCAGCTTTTTTTGTGTTCTTTGAACATTTATTTCAATAACAAAATGTGTGAATACATTAATCAACGTATTTTCCTTCGGAAGCTCTGACTTTTTGCCACTTTTTTTGAATAAGTTGAATTCCGCGACGAAAGATTTATCTGTCTTTTGAGCCAATCCAATCAGAAACCCAATTTTCGAATTCTCCGTAGTTACAGAAATGTGTATCTTGTTTTTCTTATATCAAAGCGTATTGCATCGATCAGGACAGATAGCAATCGTTTGAGGCCAGGTCTGGAGAATACGCTGGGTGCGAGAAAACCTCCCATTCGAGTTCCATCAGTGTTTGTTTCACGGCTATAGCACATGGAGCAGAGCGTTGTTATGGAGAAGAGTCTTGATTTTTCGACGATTTATTGCAATTGATGGTCGTTTTTGCATCAAATTATTAATATAAAAATTAAAGAGAAGAAAATAAAATTAAATGCATTCCATTATGCTTGATTATTTATTAAAGGACCAATTTATAAGCGTATAATAAAATTCCAGTTATGAGAATTTACTGGTTATCTTAATAATGAAAACCCATATTTCTCGCCACTTTGTCCGTAACGTGGCCGTCTGTCGTCTTCTTGCAAATGCGGTGTATAAGAAAAATTTCATAATGGATAGGTTTCAAGTTTAATTCATTATGTTTCGTTCTTAGGTATTTTTTATTTTTAAATATATTATGTTGTAAAAATCAGTCAACAGTTTTTTTTTCTATGTTTCTTTCTATTTTCCCGTCAATTTTGGCGGGCTATATACTAGTATTCAAATATTATTTTAAAATATTAAAAAATAAATATTAGTCATTTAGAGAATCGCTTCAATTAACTGATACTTTTATTTCCTACTAAAATACGATATAATAAAAATGTTAATTCAATCAATACAATCTATTTATGAAAGAAAAACAGGAGAGCTTGTGATGCCACCAAATGAGTGCACAACAGGTATCATATTGTTGTCAGCCCTTCCGTCCGTAGAGTGCCCAACATGTGTACTAATCAGTGTGTTCTAAGTCACATTTTATGGAGACACAAATGCCCATATAAAACCGTTATAAGTATTTTCAGTACAGTATTTCTTTCTTGCTTAATATAAAAAATAAATAATTAGTTATTTGGTGAAAAATTAATAACTGACTGCAATAAACAGGAGTTTCAATGCCAACAGACTGATAAAAAAATGTGATCACAACAAAGTTGGCCGACTATTCAGTCAGAGAATTGTGACAAAACACAATATTAAAACTTTGTACATACATATACATACATATATATATATATATATATATATATATATATATATATAAAGGAGAATAAAAACACCTAAAATATCAAGCAGATTACATTTTTTTCAAAATAAAAATATTTTTATACTATTAGGTTGGTAGGAAAATATTTGCGGTTTCTGTTTTATGAATTCTAATTTTAATTTTTTTAATGAACATTTCCTTTCATCGTGTTCATGTAACATCATTTTAAAGAACATTTTTGGTCTGTATTTTGGTAACGTCGGCTTTGGTTTCGTTATTAATTTTGCTTCAATTTGGGCTATAGAATTAAAAATGGAAAAGAAACAAATAAGAGCAACATTTTGTTTTCAAAACGTTTGCAACAGTTTGAGTTCAAAACGGGTGGTAAAACAGCAAAACGGGTGGTAAAACTCTTCGTAAACTAAACGGAACTGTTGATGTGAATACTATTAAGGAACGTACTGTGCAATGGTGATTTTAAAAATGTCGTGCTGGGGACGAGAGCCTTGAAGATCAAGAAGGTCGTAGGTGTCTTTCTTTAGTTCATAATGACCAATTGAAGGCGTTAGTTGAATCAGAATCACTTACAATAATTCGAGGGCTTGTGCAAAAGTGAGGCATTAGTCATCCAATAATTCTAGACCACTAAGAAAAACTATGGAAATCAAAAGAGAAAAATTTATATGAATTTGAAGGTCATAAACCGCAAATTTTTTATACCAACCTAATAAAAACGACATATGGAGCAAAAGATAAATGTATTATAATTAAATTAAATAATCATAACATTTTTATAAAATTACTATAAATTTCACCTTAACCATATCTTGCTCTCCATGTCGAAGTCAATTGCAGCATCAATAATGTCCACATTGAACATGTGCGAACGATTCGACAAGTCAAATGAATTTATAAACTTGTCTGTTTTTAATGGGCTTCTTCATAAAACCGCAATCTGTGTGGTGAGTTAAATTCTTTTCTATGATTTTGAAGACCAAATAGCACTCAATCATAATAAATAACAATTTCGTAAAATTTAATTTATTATTGATAAAGTTAAGATAACTATTTTCTAAAACTCTGGATAAATCTTTTTTATTATTAATAACTATGCTCCAGTGTTACTAACTTTTTATATTCAATTGACGAATAGATTGTTAGCTTTAGCTATTGAGTAAAGTTTTAGTCTAAAAAAAAATTGCGATCTCCACATATATAATCTTGCACACGGATTTAATATGATCGCATGTAAAACTGTGGTTAAATCTCTTTGTGTTATCGAAAGCGAAATCTAAGAATAATATTGTTATTACTTTATAAAATACAAGACATGAAAACGCATGTATTTTAATTCTTTGTGTTGCTTTAAAAAGAAGTATGTGTATAGATTTCATTTTTTTAATAAAATGCTGAACGACTTTCTAAACTGACAATATTAGGTAGTGTCAAACCTATTGTATGACAACACACCGATTCACAAATGTCTCTTCGCTGAAATGTATGCACAAAAACTAACAGAAATAAATAATCGAAGCAACATATTATTTAAATAAAAAAATTATTAAAAATATGTTTTAATAAACGATTTACAACTATTGAGTAGTTTTATTTCTTTAAAAAGTTTGTCTTCATTTTTCAGTTAGCCATATATATATATATATATATATATATATATATATATATATATATATATATATATATATTAGGTGTACAAATTGATTCGGTTCCATTTTAATGGGAAATGATTTTTTAGGAAAAAATCATTTCAATCATCAAAATATCCCCTATTAGTTTATATAACTTTGCTTTTCAGACAACTGACAAATATTGTCGCAAAAAAGATGGCAGATTTGACTCAATGAAGTCGTAATGCAATTTCAAATTTCTATCACTGTTTTAGCATTTTTGTATGCTTTATGCGTCACAAATTATTCTTTCAGATTCGCCTGCATTTTTCTCAACTGGAATGTGAAAAGTATATAATGTCTAATATGCTACTTTTCGGACGGCATTGTGCTCACTACTGTTTTATGAGGTTATGTCAACTGATTAGCCAAAATATATAGTGTTTTTTAATACTAAGGTTGTCACTTCAAAATACTTAAACGACGAGAAAATACTTCAATTTAAAATAGAGTTATAACTTGTTCAATTTAAAGGCACTGAATTAATTTGTAATATATATATATATATATATATATATATATATATACACTATATATATATATATATATATATATATATATATACAATATATATGCAAATGTATATATATATATACATATATATATATATATATATATATATATATATATATATATATATGTAATTGATTAAATATCACAATTAACATGTCATATCTAATGGAGAGATAAGAAAATAATATCTGCAACTCATTGTTGACTAAACAAGTTTTTATTTCTTAATTTTTTTCCTTGAAATTTATATTAACATATTACGTAACTTTTGTATAAACTGTCAAAACTTTTTTTTTAATGTACTATCTAAACTACATGTTCTGCACGCTTTTACTCATAATTTGAAACTGTTAATATTTTTTTTATTATATTAATTTTCTTTCCGTCAATAAACAAAGCAATTTACAAATACAACATTATCTTACTAAAATAATAGTGATAAAACACATCATTTTCACTTCATTCTTTTTTAAAAACAAACAGTTGTATTTTTTTGTCATATTAAATTTTTATTGTGTAAATTATACGATTTACTGAAAGTTTAATTAAAATGGAAAAATATTGAAGACAGTATAAAAGGGGATGTGCATTTAGCTAACAAATTCTTAAAAAAACTCAAACTAATAAAGGCACTAATGTTGCATGTTTCCAACTTTAGAGAGTTTCCAATGTCGTACTATGTATTATTTGTTCTTAGTCAAAACCACGTCATATATATATATATATATATATATATATATATATATGACCGCCTATATATATATATACATGTATATATATATATATATATATATATATATATATATATATATATATATATTTAGGCTGACAACCAATAGCAATTTCAATGACGAAAACAGTATCGCTTGTTAGTCGATCTTTTAATTACGATTTATACCACTACGCGGTACTATCCATAAAGGTATATACTTCTGTCTAACCATTCCTTACTTGTGACCGGTCTCGTAATAATAGAATAATTATAATAATAGCGTTTTCTACTAATCGAATTTTCCTGTAAGTTGAGTATTGAGAAATAATAAAATGTCATTGAATATTAAAAGATGATAAAAGTCGTGCACTTATACATACTTAATAATTTTCTTTGTTAATACATATTTAGAATTCGCGCTATACTGTGAAAGATAAGGGAGTGAGTGTATCTCTTTACGGGTGGCGCCACGTGTTGGCTGAGATTATTATTGAAAAGTTCGACCAACAAGCGATACCATTTTCAGACCCTTCGTTGCCAGACCTGTATGCAAGACCGTGGTCAAAACATTATTTATAAAATGTCCATTGGATATATATATATATATATATATATATATATATATATATATATATATATACATAATTCTCTACTTATTCCTTGAAAATAAATAATTTGTAATCATATTAACATCAAATGATATTTTGAGAACTAAATGAGAATTTAATATCGCTCATTTGTAATTTACATACCACTACATAATATAAAATTATTGCAGTGAACACTATATATATATATATATATATATATATATATATATATATATATATATATATATATATCATGAATATATATATATTTAATGCGATACATTATTACAATAAATAAAATATTATACCTTTCTAATATACTTGATATATTTGTTAAATATAAAAATTATAATTAGATGCAAGTATACATACACACACACACACACACACATATATATATATATATATATATATATATATATATATATATATATCAGATATTATAATTAAACTCTTATATTATTCTATAAACAGCAACAGTCAGAATTATAATCACAAGTGTTTTTTTTACAGAATTTCAGTGCTTGCATACATTTTACTTGATACGGGTTAAAATCAACTGTCGTTTTTCTTTTACTATCAAATAGGTTTCTTGCATGCCAATATTGACTTTTTATTATGACAGTAATTGGGCCATGTTCGTTAAATAAATAAGACGAATGTTTTTACATTAACGTGAACTGGTACCTTTTTCAAACATAAGGAATACTTCCTTATAAATTCACTTTCATTTACATAATATACATACATATATGTATATATATATATATATATATATATATGTATGTATTATTAATATACA
>CM068318.1:31428602-31468602 GCA_034766995.1 Acanthacorydalis orientalis | reverse complement strand
TTTCATTATCCATCTACAAGCTACTTATACATACGTACATATATATATATATATATATATATATATATATATATATACATATATATATATATATACGACATATACGTATATATATATATATACGAGTATACATATACATATACGTATATATATATATATATACACGAGTATACATATATATATACGTATATATATATATATATATATATATATACATATATATATATATACATTATACAACTCAGATTCATTAAAGATTTTTTTCGTAAAATACCTAAACATAACGTAAAATACAATATAATAAAGTTATTCGTTTCAGACGTAATTCTTTATAATAATGATCTTCGAAAAATAGCCAGTAATTTCAAATGAAATATATTTATTTTAAATCTTTGATTATTGCATCTTCTCATGAAATGCGTGTCTCTTTCACAATATCTTTACAGAAAAGTGTTAATAAAGTATGATTATTAACCCTTAATTTGGATTTAAATCCTACAGAATACTTTTGTTCTCTCTCGCAAAAACAATATCCGAAAGGAACATCAATATCAAACTGAAATATATTTAAACAAACTCATAAAATCATAACTTTAATGTATGTTCAGTAAAACACAATAAAATCTTCATTAAGCTATGAAGAAATTTATAAATCGAAACCAAAAATATGAAATAAATTAATTATTAGAAATTTATTAAAAATAATTAATTAAAAAAATATATTCATTTATTCTGTACACAAATAATATTTGTTAATTTTAAAAAAAATGTTTATTTACAATTACAGAATTTAAATATAAGTAGTTTTCTTACTATTTATAAAAATCAAAGAATATTTAATATACTTATATTCGTTATGTGAATATATATTTATATGTATGTATATATATATATATATATATATATATATATGTATGTATATATATATATATATATATATATATATGTATATATATACATATATATATATATATATATATATATATATATATATATATATATATATATATATATATATATATATATATATATATTAAAGGAAATATTTTATGTGAAACCAATTTAATCGTTAAACAACAACCATATACTGGTTTTGTGTTTTGAACGGGTATCATTTAAAAAAGACATGAACACTGATTGCACTTAATGACACAACATCCGCTGTATTTATTATAAGACGTTCTTGTGGTTTTCAAAGAATATCGTATTTTAGACACGTATCTTCCGAATAGTACTTCTTCGCTTGCTCTGTCTTTTTGGATGATTATAAGAGGAATATATTGTTTTTAATCTAAAAAAACTTTATCTTGTTCTTTATGTTTTATGTGAAGTTCGTTTTTATGTACCAGTAACATTTGCACGATCAGAACGTAAAGTATACCGTTTTAATTTTATTGCAAGTAAACTGTTGCATTTGGCATATTCATTTATTGTTTAATACTGTGATAAAGATTTATTGGTTTTTAAAACGAATAGTTTTATTTGAAGAGAATTTACTCGAAGTTTAAATTTTAGAAAGAATTTAAATACTGAATTATGAATAAATATTAATATATATATATATATATATATATATATATATATATATATATATATATATATATAAACATAAAATTACTGCTAGTACCAATTTTATTAAACAACAAAAATTCATCAAAGAATGAATATAATTATATTTTTTCAATTTTATGGAAATCAATAAAAATACTATCTTTTAGCAATATATTAAATAACGTTTAATTTTTAAGAAATTCTTGAATTAATTCAAGAAAGCTGTTTATGTGTACATACAAGCATAGCATTTTTTATTAAAGTATTCAAATGTTATTATTTATTTTTTAATTTGCAGATATACAAATTTATTTCCAGAAAAGATATGAAACACTTGAAATGAAAGTATTTATTCTAAATAGAATCTCACTTATTAAATTCACAGCAACTGCTACAATAGTGGAAGCGTAAAGAATTCAAATTCAATCATTTAAAAACCTGATATTTAACGGTTGAAAAGAAAATAGTACGTTTAATTAAAAGAAAATTAAATAGTTGGGAAAAAGTGAAATAATTGGTAAACTTAAGTAGTGAGAAAAAAGAATAAAATCACGAATATGCCGGCTAAATCCGGCATTAGTGAACTCAACACTAGTTGTGGAACTCACACATTAGTGAGTTCCACGCACTAAACACATTCTTTCATTTTAAGTGTGATGGAATCTTTTTATAAAGCATGATTAATACACGAGCGTAGGGAGCTCCGAACATGCTTAGAAACTTTTTATACATACAGGGCGCACTAATAGTACGACTACCCATTCATCGGCAGCGTACTGACGGTCAATTCCAACGTCGAAAAAGAATTAATCGAAGAATACCTTACAAGTGTGGCACCATATATTATCAGATTAACATGCTTGTGCATGACCCCGTATGGTGAAAATGTGCAGTGTGACAGCTTCATGTCTTAGTAGAGCTCAGTAAAAAAATTTTTAAGAATATAACATGATCAGTCCTACAGTGACAGCGATGAGAGTAAGAGGTGTTCTTAACAATGTCACAAATAACCTAAATTGAGTATCGTGCGATGATAAAGTTTCTGGCAAAAGAAGGAGTTACACAGCATCAAATAAAACAAAATTAGAAGGAATATACAAAGAATCTTCCCCTTCATACTCCATAGTAAAAGAGTGAGCTAAGAGATTTCAGATGAAAAAAGAATCACTGGAATTTTAATCACATCCCGGTCGCCCTGTGGAAGTTCGCATGTCCAATTCAGTTGCATTTTTCGAAAACCTGGTGCTTAACAAGCGGCTTTTAAAAGAAGAATAATAATTAATAATGTTCAATCTTTAACAGACAACTATTTTCCGAATTCTCCATGAACATTTAGATATAAATAAAATCATTAGAATGTGGGTATCTAAACTTCTTTTAGCCGTTCAATGTCAGAGTCGAGTAGCCTGCGCACTTTCATTTTTAGAGCTGTGTGAGCCAGATTTTAAAACACTAATCGAGTCCATTGTAACAGAGGATGAAACAATGGGCATTTACTACGATCCTCTGTCTAAAAGAGAATTCATGGAATAACGGAGAACAGGTCAACCACCCCCAAAGGAGTCAGTGTCTCAATCCACAAAAAAAAATCATGTTCACTTTTTTTGAAATTTCAAGGGCATTTTATGAACAGATTTTAAGAAGCACAATTACTGTTAAAAGACCATTTTATACAACATTACTGCATAAATTTTGGAATAATATCCACAAAATAACAATGTGGAAAATAACGAAAGAAGTGCACTTTTTGCACGAAAATTCACCATTCCACACCTTTACTGTTTTTCAAGATATTATCTTTTTGGTAATTTGAATAAAAGATTTACGTGGATAGCGTTTCAGTGATGACAATAAGCTAAAACCAGTAATAACTGACCACTTTAACAAGAAAACAGGTTATTTTTATAAGGGTATAGAAATGGTTATTAAGGTCTGTAAAAATATATTGAAGTTAAAGTGGATTACATACAAAAATAATTAAATCTTATTTATTTTATTTATATATTCCAGTACCTTCCCTTGAAATAAAATTGATGCAACTCTTGGCCGACTTAACCAAAGAACATTTTTTATAAACAAACCAGGATTATTTTATGAAAAATGTTCAGAAATTTGTGGAGAAAATCATAGTTTTATACCAATTATAATTGAAAGTGTATCTTCTAATTCTTTTATTAACTGTATTAAAAATTATAATTACAATAGATGACTGAAAGTAAGTACTGATCTCAAATCATTTTATAGTAAATTAACAATTATTTCTAATGAAAGAATTAATTAAATTTAACATTAGTATGTCATAAAAAAATATTAGTATTATTCTAATATTCTTTGATTCCTCAAATAGCACCTATTAATTGATTAATTTTATTGTTTTATTTTCTATTATTATAATTTTATTTAAAATTATAAATTATTTTATTAGATCCCACTCTTCCCCTGAAATATCAAGTAAAAATTTCAAATTAAATTCTCTCAATCAAAAATGATAAACTTATTCTCTGTTTTTGACCCTTCCTCAAATTTAAATTTATCATTAAATTGATTAAGAACATTCTTAAGTTTAATAGTTATTCCAATAATTTATTGAATTTTACCAACACGATTCTCTTTTATTTGATTTTCAATCTTAAATACTCCTCATAAAGAATTGAAAACACTATTAAGATCAACTGGACATATTGTATCAACATTTATTTTCATTAGTTTATTTTCAATAATCTTATTCAATAATTTTTTAGAATTATTCTATATATTCCTTCCTATATAGGTTATTTGACGATGACGATTATCGAGATTATTTTACACTACCCTTGGATTTATCTTTCTATGAAAAAAGAATATACTTAAAATTAATGGGGCTTATATAAAAAAGTATTGTTAAGTGTTAAATTTTTCATAGCTCCTCTCACATCTGAAACTAATTTCATGCCGCAAATTAAATTTACTATCTTCATCAATATATTCTAAAAAATTCTCGAAAAGTAGATTGAAGTGTGAAATCAATAGAAAATAAAGATATTTCTTTTTGGCAGTCGAATTTGGTATCCTAACCAATTGTACTAACTATTATTATACGAAAGAATATTTATTTATTGAAAATTGTGATAATGAAAAATTTATAGAATGTTCGGTAGAATTTCATTTGTAAAATCGCATAAAAAAACTTTAATCGTTAATCAAGATATCATTAGAATGAAAAGAAATATTTTAATTAGAAATAAAATTTAAAATAAAATTGCAATAAAATAAAAACACTAAATTAAGTTAATTTATATATGTATGAGATGAGTTAGTGAAATAGTCGATTAATATTTTATTAACAATTAGTCGATTAATATTTTATTTTGTAAAAAGTAATTTAAAACTTCAGTATTACTTAAATATCTTCATGAAAAAATTCAAATTGCAAAAAAATATTTACTATAAAGAATGAATCGATTTAAACATGCACGTTTTTTCTTTACATTTCTAAAATCCTTGTGTTTCAATAAAAAAGAATCATCTATATCAAAACAATTAAACTACAACATAATACTAACAACAATCGAATTAATATAAAATTAATTTTATTAAAGGATGTAATTATTTTTACATGCCTGTCCGTTAAATTTTGATATAATAATTGGTCACAATAAAAATGATCGAACATTGGTTACAGAAATCGCTGTAAACCGATTATATTTCGTTGTTACGACAGTGTCGTATCAATTGCAAGTAAATTTCTTTTAGATATTATAATCCTCCACACGAGTCCCAACATTATAATCATAAGTTATGTATAAAAATACACAAACTAAATAAAAAATAAATGTTTAATATAAATTATATATACTTACACATACCTAGAAACAATTGGATCTGCTTGTAGGTGACTTTTCCATCCATCCAGTAAATTCCATAGCATCTAGAAATAACACATTCTCGTTATATCATTGTTTATTTTGGTTGATGAAATATTATACATTTTTATATAAAAATCTTTCATACGTTTGATTACATACGTATCAATTACAAATGAAATTTACATCAAAAGACACACACACTATCATTGTATTTAATAGATTTCGCATTTCAAAAATGTACAAGACAGCTGTTTTCTATTTTATTACCAATTAAAGAAAGAATTAAGTCTGAGAGAGAATCAAATCTGTTCACTATACTGGTAAAATGATCTCGTTAACAAAGAGTACGTCTGAATGGAGATAAAAATGAATTAAATCCAAATATGTCTTTACTCACTTAATCACCTTAACACTGACTTAATCAGAACTATAGAACTGGCGTACAACTCAGATTCTGTATATGTTTAGTCTTATAATTTCTTTTTTCTTAGCTATGCGTAGAACGACTTATTATTATACATAAATACATTATAGTTCTAGTATAAGGCCACATTCTCATGCTTAGAGCTACCTTTCCAGCCCATCAACCTCCACTATCTTCTAATACACAACTTAGCTCCAAAAGCACTGAAAATGTTCTAGCATGAGTCATGATCGCCTAAGCCAAATATTCATTATGTAAATTTAATTTGCCCCCTGAGGACTAGATTACTGATTCAATCACCATACATTATAGTTTGTAGAAATTATGAACAAGAAATTAATTGTTATTACTTACAATTTCACACAACTTAAGTATTATAAATTATAGAACATATTCATAGATAAAATAATTTCATTTTAGTAAAGTTGTTTTGTAAAATTATACACACTTTTATCACAAATTGTATATATTATATATATATATATATATATATATATATATGAATAACTATTCATTTAAAATAAGATTAAGCATTTATTTGTATTTGATGTTTATTTTTTTAACATTTTATATTTGGCATTTAATTTGTTTACTAAATAAAGAATCACAATATTAAATTCTACATTGATCAATCTTCAAAATAAAAATATGTACAAGAGCTTGATAAAAATCTAAAAATCAACGTCTAACCAAACAAATATTGTAAATTAGTTATGAAATCTTTATATCTGTGCTAGTAATAACCAAGTTTTGTCAGTTCATTCAAGAGAAAAATTAAAACTGACAATTTTCTTCTACGCAAAACAATGTACAACTTCGAATTTATAAAAATTTATCTACCGTATTAAATGTGTTTCAGTTCATATTTTATTAATACTTAGAATCCATGAAGCACTTCAAAACTCACAACAAACAATTTTGGTGAATGCGAATGTCTATCATATCTGTATGTGTTTTTTTAATAAGGAAACATACAACAGTCTACAATATAATTTATCATTATCATTACTAAAATTATTATTTTAACAATTCCATTAAGTTCCACATTTGTATTGTAATGAAGGTAAATATATATTTTAATATATCTTAGTCAATTCATTACAAATATATGAGATCTAAATAATAATTTAATTCAAAAAAATATTCTTTTTTTAATTTAAGTAAAAATATATTGTAAATAGACCTATTAATTGATATAAATGCACATTTTACAAACATGTCTCTCTTTTGAATATCATTATGGGTTCTTTATATATTTTCATATGATGTTTTATTTTCGGCACATAACAGATGTAATATTCTCCTATTACAAAACTCTTAATGTGAAGATATTACATATAAAATGACTACACATTATCATTTATAACAGGAGTTCCCAAACTATGACCCACGATCATACCCGTCTCGCAAAATATTTTCATGTGACCCACGGACATATTGGATATTACATAGCAGTAATACTAAACAGGTAGAGGATTTAGAATTAAACTGTGCTTTAATTTTTAAAAAAGGCAAGTAATTTTACTGTTTTTTCCTGGCAATTAATGAAAGCGAATATGTGTCATACTGCTCAATTGCCTATTTTCATTCGTGGAATTAATGAGAATTTTGAAGTAACTGAATAATTGGCAGCATTAAAGGGTTTAAAAGACACTATAACCTTTCTACTATCAATTATATAAAGAAAAATGGATTGAATCATTATAACTTTAAAAGTGTTTCAAATGATATTGAAGAAATAATTCAAAAATCAACAAAGCAGTCTCATTCTTCACATTAGTGCTCTATAATACTCATGTCATTCTTGAGGTATTGATTCGATATTACCTTGATTCTTGAAGTACTTTTTAAACTGTACATATAAATAAATAAAATTACTTTCTTTTCTTACGCCTATTTTCTTGACAAACAACCTTTCCTTATCCATATTTAATTATTGTTACACATATTTGATATATTTGCATTCTTTATTTACTTACGAATAAAAACTCTTCAATTTATTCATTTCTAAGTATGCTATGTAAAATTATAGGAAAATAAAACAGATGTTCTTTTATATCTAACCCGCCCAGCACTTTTCATGTCCTTATGAGCCCCTCCTTTCAAAAATTTTTAGGATTTATAACAAAAACGCATCTGATAGACACATATATAAAACAGTCTAATTTTTACGAAATTCATTCTCACTATCTGTAATGTTTATAAAGAAAAAAAATCGTAATATCATATTAACAAACTGTAACAGGTACAATGATTTTTAATTTAATTTTAATAGGTAAAAAGGTTTCATAATAGTGATTTTGATCTTTCCGATCGAGAACGTGTCGGGCGACCGAAAAAAAAATTAAAACTATAAGTTTGAGCAGCTATTAATTGAAAATTCAGCTTAGACTGAACAATTATGAGTTACCCAACAAGAAATTTCTTATCGTCTACATCGTCTATGAAAAATTCAAAAGCTTTGCCAATGGTTTCCACATGAGCTCAGCTTGGAAAACAAAAAAGAAGATGCGATACGGCTATGTCCTCAAAACACAATTTTCATTCCCGGTTATAATTTTATGCAAATAAATCATAATCCGGGATGAAAAGTGTGTTTTGTACGATAATTCTAAATATCATTAATTACTGGTTATCGACTCCTGAACCAAATATTCACGCCAAAAAAATATAATTGTGTATTTTGTGAGGCATGAAGGGTGTGGTATGAGTTGCTCGAACCAAGTCAACCAGTAAATTCAGACGTTACTAATAACACCTTGCCCGTTTTAGTGATGAATTAGAGAGAAAAATACCATTGATTGACGAGGGAATGCGACAAGTTATTTTACAGCACGATAACACGCAGCCGCATGCCGCAAAAGGGATCAAAGACGTTACTTGTTCGTTGTACTGGAAAGTTCTTCGACATGCGGCGTATTCACCGGTCCTATCCCCGCCAAATTTCACCAGTTTGTCGTTCATTCATGAACTAATTGATACCCATTTTAAAACAGTAAAAGAGATCCGAAAAATATATTGACCACTTCATCAACTCAAAGCTAACATCTTTTTTCAACAAGATATTCGTCAGTTACCCGATAGATAAAGCAATGTTATACAAAACAATGAGAGATATTTTTGAGGATTGAAATGTATTCTATTTTTCCGTAAATAAACAATCACTTTCTATAAAAAAAAAAAAAAAAAAAAACACTAAATGAATTTGTATACTTAATATAAATATTTCTTTCATTACATCATATAAGAAATTGTACAATTTTAATACTAAATATATTTAAATCTATAGGATAACTATAGATCAATGAATATATAAGAAAAAAGTGTTGAAAAGTACTGAAAATTATATGATGTTACATGTTTGTATAATTATATTGTGAATAAATATTCTTTATTAATTTTTAGCTATATACTACACTATTCTCATCAATTAATTATAATTTTGTAATACTTGATTCTTTAGATAATCCAGAGAATCGATAGCAAATTGATAGTTTGTACAAAATCGACAACAGTAAAGAGAGTTGATAACATCTATTTGAAATAATGTATACAAATTTATATTCAACTTGTAATTATCTCTTTCTCTCTAATACTCATTATATTTTTGTGTTATTTCCTACTTTGTTTTTCTACTTTGTATAAACGTATATCTGTCATAAGTATATATTTGTCATAAACAATCTTACATACTTTTACAGTATTATCAAATTTAAAACTCTGAAAGAAAATCTAAATATTATAAATAATCAACTAAGTATATATTGAAGACATTCGAAAGATGGCATTTTATATTTCTTACTACTTACTACTTTGATTAAAAATTACAAAACAATTATTCAAAAACATGCATGTTATACAAAAGAATAGTATTGAAACAGTGTTTTCGTAAGTGCCAATAATAAGTTAAAAAATTCTAAATGTGAAATTTCACTATTAGTGTATATTTAAATCTTGGATAATCAACGAGATAAATTCTAAAAATGAAAAAGACATTCTAGTTAATGAAATTGGAATGTATCAAATTTTATATATAATATTTTATTATAAAATACAAATTAAAATATATTAGGAAACCAAACTCTATCTTATAGAGCTTGGATTTTTATGATTTAACTAAGAAGAATAGAATAGTTCAAAGAAATC
Organism: Acanthacorydalis orientalis; assembly: GCA_034766995.1. Classification (NCBI taxonomy): domain Eukaryota; kingdom Metazoa; phylum Arthropoda; class Insecta; order Megaloptera; family Corydalidae; genus Acanthacorydalis; species Acanthacorydalis orientalis. The sequence goes on along the minus strand of CM068318.1, from coordinate 31,458,636 downwards.
ATGTTCATTGATCAAAATATTATCCCAGTCTTCTACATTTTTCACTTAATTAAATAATTAATTAAATTCTTTCCAGCTTTTTGATTAATAAAAAATATTATAATTATTCAAAAATAAAATATAAAATATACTCTTTAATAAAAATAATAAATATTCTATACTGTTTTTTTATAGTTAAGATACGAACTCACTCTATGGCAATGAAATTTTATATATCCTCAATGTACTTCATATAAATAATTTTTATACAGTTTTCATGGGAAATAATAAATAAGTATTCAAGAAGAAACGCATTTAAATAATTATTTTTTTATAAAGGTACACATTTATCGAAAAATTCAATCTCGAAAACGGTCACATCGGATAACAACTGAACATTCCAACCATTTACTCCAATATATGAGATACACTGAAACAAATAATTAAATTTAATGCCGTTTTAATCTTAAATTAAAAATTGAAATAGCAATTATAAAGTCATAAATTGTAATAATATAATAAGTAGATAAAAACTAAACCGACATTTAAGTAGTAATAATAACTTTATAAAGTACAAAATGTAAATAAATAAATAATTGACATTGATGGACACTAACAAGCTGCTATATATTGATTATATGTTTGTACTAGATGTCAATGACTCGACAGGTAAAACGAGAACAAAATTTAAGACTATCGTGCAACACATATTCGAATATGAGAACGTATTTCTTCATTCATATTGGAGTTGATGCCAAGGATACACGAACACTGCCGTAATTAGTCACTATATATATATATATATATATATATATATATATATATATATATATATAGATATAATGGTCTGTGTATGTAGACAGAGAAAGTGAGAAAGAGATCCTATAATTTGTACATAAATTAGAATTGATTGAGATATTTTTACAGTTGTTCTCTTAAAAATATATACAAATTCATGAATACCTAAAATAAATAAATATTTCATTCCTAATGCTTTATTATTGATCAGTGGTGTTCAACCTTTGGTGATTCATGGAACCCTTAAGATTATAATTTTCTTTGTGGAACTCCTACCATCCTCAGAAAACTCAAGATGCATACCCCATAATTTTTGAAAAATCAGTCATGTTACGTGACTAAATTTTATTATTTACATTTGATTAAGTGTGGTTCGTAATACTCGTATGTACTCATAAATACAGTTTTACTATATAGTAGGTATAAATACAGTTTTACTACATAATAATAAGTATTTATAGAAATAATAGAAATTATTATAAATTAACTATTTCGAATTTTTAGATTTTTGGGATTTTTCTTCGAAAATTCTTTAGAATTTTGACTGATTTGTGGAACCCCTGAAGAGGTTACGCAAAAACCCAGAGTTTCGCGGAACACAGTTTGAAGAACCCTGTTATAGAGTTACATAATATTTTACCTTCCTCTATTGCTGAAAACGATTATTTGGTTTATTTTCCTGTTAATTGCACTTTGTTATTTTACTTAAATTATTCAATATATTTATTTTGACAAAAAAATATTAGTCCGTGATTTCAAAGTATTTTTGTATTCTAACAAGTGAGAAAGTGTATTCAATGAATATTTAGACAAGCGTTTGAATTTTGACTGTCGAATGTATATGCACCCATTGGTGTTAAAATTTACCGTAAAAATATTTATGAACTATCATAAAAAATTATTTTATATTTATAACAGCAATTTTTTCAGCTGATGGTACTCGTACACATATGCATGCTTCGAGAGGTACTACTCCGTACTATATGTTGTTCCAATCAAACATTATTGATTTTCATGCTGTTCATCTTCAGTAAAATATTTATCAGGTAACAGTAAAGTGTTTTTTTTATTCTTAACGATACATGAATTATTGTTATAAAAAATATTTTTTATAATAGCATTTCTTAATAGGTTCTTTCAATTTATTTTTATTTCTTTAATTATAATCTCAATAATATTTAGATTTTTTGATAAGAATTTGAAAGTACCTATTATTTGTGATTCCACTAAAATACAGTACAACAATATATGTAAAAAAAGATTACAGCTATAATAAATATTCCTGTAAGACATTATTTTATGTGAATCGTTGATTACATTCGTTATTCACATCAAAAGGAGCATGCGGTGACAGAGTGATATTATTTCCGTAACAATATTTCCATTCAATTCAAGAACAAAAGATAAGTAGTTATTATGATTTATTTGTGATAACGGAAGTAGAGAAAAAAATTTTTTCCGGCCGTTAAATATCTACAATTTTCTTAGAAAGTACTTGAAAACTTATCCAATAAGAAAAAATGGCTAATACTGTCTACGACATTCTTGGATTTCAACTAAATATTACAAGAAAAGAATGATTCTAATTTATGTTCAATTTATTTGGATGATAGGAGACATTTTCAAAAATCGTTTTTTATTTACCTCAGAAATTAGAAAAAAATGTTATTAATCATTTTTTTATTATTTCTTACGTGCATTACAATCATGTCAAACAATTACGAAACACAGAAAAATATATTTTAATTTATTAATTTCAAAAAAGTTACATTTTTCTATACCTTAACACTCTGAGTATGATGTCATCGAAATGTGCGTAAATAACAGTCAAAAATAATCAATAATTTATTATTGAATATTTTTAATCAGAATAAAAATTATGATTTGTTGAGTGAATGAAAAATTCATTTCTAAGAGTGAATTTTGCTTCAGTGTCAAAACTATGTGCTCCTAAAAGACAACTAAGTTTGTTGGCTGCAGTATTAAACTTTGTTAATGAAAAATCATCAATCAAGTCATGACAATTTTTTTTAGTTGCTGGTTTCTAAATCTGGCTTTAGTTCATTAGCAACATCTACCAAATCGTTTAGAAAGAGTTCAATCACTATATTCATTTAGTAGAAAGTAAACATTAATTACAATTACTAGGAAACAATATACTTGCAGTGAAATGTTCTATAGACAAATTAAACGATTGCATTTTCCTATAATATTCTATTTAAAAACGAGTCATGTGGCCTTTTAACTATTGTAATTCTCAAATTAGAACGTTGAAAATCTACACAGCATTTTCCTTTCAAGAAACCAGCATTACTTACTCGTAATTATCAATATTTTACAGCATACTTGGTGTTGAATGAATTGATCAATTTCAATTACTCAATCGATTAAATAAAAAGGAGAGTAATTCATGAATTTATGAGAAAATGTATATCTCGTTTGATATTGTCATCCAGTAATCTTTGTCATTAATTGTAAATATTTTGATAATAACGATCCTCATTATTATATTTAAATCAATGACTAATCATTTCACTAGGGATTTGTCTAATGAATATGATCTCTAGACATTTATTTTTTGAATTTTCATATATACAACTTAGAACTTTACAAACTTATTAGGAAAAGAAAGACTTGTTAGTAAATGAGCAGGTATATTGTTGAAAGTACTTCAGTTTTTACAACTTTAAACTAACATATATTTTAAAGAAAGGGAGCATTTCCAATATATAATATAAATTTATATAACGCTCTGCATTTCGATAATGAAGTGTAATGTGTTTATTAAATAAAGTAAAAAAGCGTACTTAATATAAATTAAATAAAAAAAATCATTTCTACTTCCAAGTCAAATTAAAACATCTTACATTTTTATAAGAATGTGTTGAAGAATACATATTTATGTAAAACTTTATTTTAATATCACCACTATGAATAAAACACACTTACAGATTAATTTTATGTGATATAGGTATAATATATTATATGGGGTATATAGGTGTATATATATATATATATATATATAACAATGAAGGGTATAAATATTAATATAAACTATACAAAAAATGGTTCAATAGTAAAACAAATATAAAAAGTAAAGAAAGTAATTTACTAGTATAGATACGTACTGTCAAATTGTTATATTTAGAAATAAATAATATTATATTTAAAAATAATTTATCTCTTAATAGAAGTATCACTTAAAATATACTAGAAATAATCTTGATTAATATTAAAAAATTATATTTATTTTTTTAAAAAAAAAGTAAAAAGACGTGCCATGAAATGTTCTTGATTTATTTCAATCCTCTTATTTATTTTACAAAAACACATTAAACCACAAGCTACGCAACTTTATAAACGAATTCAGGGATGTAACAGGAGTCTACATTCATTTGATACATCTGTAAAAACAAGTACTTGAAAACTAGTATCTCTCTTCTCTAAACTTAAAGTAAACTTTAAACATCAATGATGTTATATTTGACTTCATCGTTTCATTTCTCTTTACAAAAAATGGAATTCATTAAATTGCATGTTCTTTTCATTAAAGTAGATGATGTATCTAATGATTAAATGAAGCAATATTACAGTAGTATAAATAAATTGCCATTTTTTACTTTAGAGATATGTAATATTGTATTGCAGGACGGTTCTGTAAGTATCATTTAAGAATTTTCAATATTTTACTGAAAATGGTTAATGGATTGGAAAACGACAATGTGATATATTCAGACGAAATAAAAATATATTTCGGTAACAGGGTAGTTCATTCACTCATTCTATTCCATGTTTATTTTTTTAAAGTAAAAAAAATATTTTTATAATGAAATTCGATACATACATACATACATACATACAAACAATGTATATATATATATATTTATTGAACTTACAATTTAATCAATTTTATAACTTGTTATTCTCATATTTTTTTGGTGAATTTTATACAGAAAATATATTCGTTAATAAATAAATGACTTATATGTTCGAAACATTTTTTTAAAATATCTATTCAAAATGTTTCACTCTAATTTAATCTCTTATTTCAGTAAAATAAAAGTTTATACGAAATATTTAAAAGAAAATTACAATAAAACAAAATTAAAAAAAAAACAAATAATGAAAATTTATTAAATTTAATACATAAGTAGCTAACATTTTCATCTTTGTTCGTTATAATAAGCTATAGATACTCTTGAATAAGTCATTGATAGCGATTGTACAATAATAATGTTATTTATTATGTGTTATGACCCGAGTGTGTGTGATCGGCGTCAGAAATTTGTATTCAACAATTAAAAGCAGTAGACAGCCTGGCCGGTGCCTACGAAGGCATATTGCATTGTTGTAGCTAGCTAGTGTTGATAGACACGGGTTTTCAAGAGTCTTTTTCGTGCAGTCAACAAAAGAAGTTCAGTTAGAAATTTGAGTCAGTCCACAATAGAACACAGCACAATTCAGAATCGGATCTGCACTGTTCATTACTAAATTAAAATACACTTATTATTAAATTAATAAGTGCGTGCAGTTTTGACATTACAGAAGGTCTGCATATATTTGCTGCACCAACTCAAACTTGTACTATCTGAATTATTATTTCTGATGTCGATATTACTTCAGTGCCGTTATTATCAAATCAAATGTTCTAATACACCTAAATTTGATCAGAAATGGTCACTTGAAGACGCAACATTTATATAAACTAATTTAATATAAAAATAAACTGCCATTATTTTGTGAATTTTGGATAGATGTAATCTGCTCTTTCATTGATAAAATACAATGAAAAGAGTCAGTCTAACATGTTTGCTTATCCGTATGCATAACGAATCTGTGCAGTATGATAGATTCGTGCCTTAGTAGTATTAAGATTAGTAGTATTCATGTCTTAGTAAAACAGGTAATTACTTGATCAGTCGTACAGTAACAACGATAAGAGTAAGACGTGATTTTAACAATTTCACAGTTAACCAAAATTGAGTGCCGTGCGGTAACAAAGTTTCTGATAAGAGAAGAAATTACACTGCATCAAATAAAACGACGATTAGATGATACATGCGGAGAAGCTTTCCCTTCATACTCCATGGTAGAAGAATAGACTAATATATTTCGGATAGAAGAAGAGTCACTGGAAGGTGAATCGCGTCGCGGTTACCTTGTGGAAGTACCCACGCTCGATCCACGACCAATATTTCATATTCGCTGAATTCTACATAGCTATGTAGATATGAATAAGGTCAATGCAAATTGAGACACCAAACTTATTCCAGCCGTTCAACGGTAATATCGAGTGGCCTGCGCACCTTCATTTTTAGAACTCTGCGAGCCAAATTCAAATACACTAATGTATTCCTTTATAACAGGTAACGAAACAATAGTCTTTTATTATGATGATCTTTTAAAAAAGAATCCATAGAATGGTAGCGAGCAGGTAAATCACCCCAGGTGAAAAGAAGCAAAGATATCTCGATCCACAAAAAAACATCCTAACCACTTTTTTTAGAATTGCGAGAGCATTTCATTAATGAATTTTAAGAAGCACAATATTATTATTAATGATCCACGTTATGTAACATTGTTGCATAAATTTTAGGATGATATTAGAAATACGATGTAGAAAACTAGCAAAATGTGTGAGTTTGTTGCATGATAATGCATCAGTGCACGCCGCTACTGTTTCTCAAGCTGTAATTCGGGAGTGTGGCTTTCAACAACTTGATCACCCACCCAATAGTCTAGACATAGCCCCTATCAATTATTATCTTTTGGATATTTTCAAAAAGATTTGCATAGATAGCGTTTTAATGATCACAATGAGGTTAATCTAGCGGTAACTGACCACTTTAACACGAAAACAGAAGTCTATTTTTATAATAGTATAGAAGTGCTTATTAAGCGCTGTAAAAAAAGTAATAAAATTAAAAGAGATTATAAATAATAATAGTTAAATCTTGTTTTTTTATTTATATTTGTACCTATCTAAGCCATGAAAATTTACCTTCATAAAAGAATGAAGATTTTCATTGAAATATATTTTCATAGGATATTCAAAACTTATTTCAAGTATGACTAACATTTCTTAAGTAACAATAATGTTGCTGAAGATTTTTGTACTTCCGTATAAGATATTACCCTGATATTCTTTTTCTTCAACTGTTAATCAATATTGTATACTGTAACACAAGAATTACATATTCACACTTGCATTCGATATGTACAATATAAACATAGCTGACCACTTATGTCCACGAGAACAATCAAACCTGACTACCCTGCTAAATTTTCCAAAAAAATATCTTTAATGAAAAAAACTTACATCTTATTGTAGTAACGTCCATAATAACATTAAATTCACTTATTTTCTAACTTATTTATAGACAATAATACTATATTGAATATGAAATTTGAAATTCATATCCAAATATAGCTGCGCTAAATTTTTTTTCGTTGCTTTGAAAGAAATGCAGAGATTCATATATGTATATGAGTATAAATATATATATATATATATATATATATATATATACATATATATATATATATATATATATATATATATATGCATCATGTATCTGAATTTGAAGGTTATAACCTGCAATTATTTTTTAGCAACGTACTAATAATTATTAAGTATTGATAATCATTTAAATCAATATAAAAACAAGTAAATAAATATAAGGTTTTCCAATAAGGACACAATTTTTTAAATTGAAATAAAACATAGAACTTAGTCAAAAATTTCAAGTTTCTTTATTGTAAATAATATTTGGAAGTATGCCATTTGTAAATGAAAAATAATATCGTGTAAGTGGCCCCCGCTTGCTTTCTTACAAGTAACCATTCAATAACATCTTTATACAACTGGAGCTATCTCATCAATTACTATTCGGATTTCATATTTTAGGTCGGAAATTATTTTTGAATTATTGGACTATACTTGTCGCAGACTCATCGGTAAAGATGACTTTTTTTAGAAAAACCGTGTTATTGTTCCAATATTCAATCAACAAATGTCTGGCAGAATGAATAGTCTGCTGGGTTAAATTTTTGTGTTAATTGAAGCCTTCAACAATAAATCCTTATAGAAAAATGGCCATATGGTTATCCGTGAAAGGCCTAATTACTGTGAAGGTCGTGGAATAGAAATTCCTGGTTCTTCCGATAAACTTTTACGAACCAATATTTTCTTCAGAACAAGCACTCGTGTTGATGTTTTTGTATCTTTAACCGATCCATCCTCTTCAAATTTACTACCTAATTAAAGAATTGTTAATTCAGGTGGACAAATATGTCGAGAATAAATATCGCATAATTTAAGAAATGTATTTTTTTAGAACGACCATTTTTATAATAGAATTGTATTATTTCAATGCATCTTTCTGTTGTATACGAGCTATAACTAAAAATGGCAATGTCAAAACTTGATAAATATCAAAAAAATACTCCTGTCTGTTTGACAACTGGAAAATATAACCTCTTAAAAAATTGCATCTCTATTGGAAAACATTTTACTACTAAAAGAAGATAATATAATATAATGAGTTGAATTACTTTCAAAATGTAAATAAATCTATATATTGTATAATTACATAAAAAGTATATACGTCGGTATAATCTCAAGTGAATTAACTGCTTGCGATTTTACTACCGTAATAAAAATAAAATTATTATTATAATTTATTTGTATTTTTATTTATCACAGTATTAAAATTACAAGCAGTTAATTTACTTGCGATTTTATCGACATATTTTTAAACACTCATCACTAATTAATTCATGAAACAGAATGTTGATTTAAAAAAAGTAACGAGCAACAATTAATATAAAAAATCAGCTTCAGGCTCGACATTTACAATCATACGTTATAAATAGTTAAAGATTATTTGACTTTCAGTATTTATTGTTTACCTTTTAAATGTGTTCATTCTTTTTTGTAATTTCTGATTAGTTCCGCATTAAAAATTATTCGCCTACATCACTGTCAGTTTCTGGGTGAAAATCGTCTTTTGTATTTCACTACGAGTACTTTACATTACCAGCACTTTATAAAATCAAACAAATATTGTTTTTCGATTACATTCTTTTGTATAAAATAAATTTAAATTGTCAAAATAAATATAATATAGAAAGTTATTGTAATTATATTACAATCAACAGGATATTATGAAAATATTATCATTACATTTCTAGAACCTTTTTCAACAATTTATTACAAATAATCTCACACGCCTATTTTTTAATAGGCAAGGATTTTTTTGGGTAAATATGTTATAAATAGGCTGCAAATATGACTTTTAAATGTGTTAAGTTTTGAAGACCAAATAACGTATAATACGAAAAATACAATTACAGTTACAAAAAATTTTCAAAATATTTATAGTAGAGAATTTCTATCTATCAGAACTTATCAAAATTGTTTCAAAAATTTCTGTACAGAATTTAAGTCTAGAATACCACGATCAAGAAAGCTTTCTGCTTAGTTAGAGGACAATGTCATCGGCATAATACATGTTAGACCGAGAATTGCTACATGTGAGTTAACAGAAAATATGGAGTTCTCACAACCAACAGCGCTCCGAAATCTATACAAAATCAGAAAATCTAAGAAGTGCAACATTTATTTATCGCATTTTTTATACGAAAAAAGTTCAGAGATTGATCTACGTTAGTATCTTAAAATTTGATACCTTTCCTTGACAGATTAGAGACTGAAGATGAAAACTGGTTTCTCTATAATAATGTAAAAAAAAAAATAATGGTCATATATAATAAAGAAACACTCAACACATACTTAACACCAAAGTCTGGACTTTATCCTAAAAAAAATATGTTTAATGTATGTTGGGAATATAAGAGATGTATTTTTATGAGATTTTAAACGAAAACAGGAATATTGATTAAGCGTTCTGCTATCAACAACTGGAAATATAAATAAAAATTGGAAAGAAGTTCAAGATAAATATGGATATTTCATCAGTCGTAAAAGTGTAATACTGTATCATAACAACGACAGATTGCGTATAACAACAATAACGTGGCTCAAATTAATATAAATCCAATCACATCATCATAGTCAAGAAATCGATCCATCTGATTCCCATTTATTCCGTTCACTTCAACTTAATCTAAAGAGAAAAAATTATCTCAAAAATAAATATCGAAAAATATATAGGTAATTATTTTGAATCCAAACGCTATCTTTTTTTCAAAAATGAAATTGAAATAATAGTTACTAGAAACAGAAAGTTCAATTTGAACAACGGAAATCATAATATTGGATAAAAACCCCATTTTTATTTATCTATTTCAAAAAATTATTCTCGAAAAACATACAAAGACATTATTTGACCTAATATATTTGAAATTAAAAATATAACTGGCAATATTTCAAATTATCCATGATACGTTTAATAAGAGAATAATTTATATGTAGGACATAAAATTTCACTACGTTATACATAAAAAAATATTTACATTCAAATATTTATATATATATATATATATATATATATATATATATATTAGATGTAAAAAATATTTCGGTGCCTTTAAATTGATTCAATCATAACTGTGTTTTAAATTAAAATACTTCCTGATTGTTTTAAGATTTTGATGTGTCATTCTTAACATTAAAAAACTACATATCTTAGCCGCGAGCAGTTGGCATAACCTCACAAAAGCAATGAACGCGATGGTGTACGAAAATAAATATATTAGACATTTAATATTTTACATAATTTAGTTGGAAAAAAATGCCGCCGAAGTCGCAGAATTGATTTATTCAGCTTTAGGAGAAGCATTAAACAATAAAAAAATCTAAAACAGTTGAAAACGTTCAAACATGCATTTCAACTTCATCTATTGAAAGCCGATATCTTTTTTTTGGCATGGGTTACCTGACAAATGGAGTAATTATATTTTGAGGATAGAAATATATTCCGTTTCTCGGTAATCAATCATTTTCTATAAAAAAGGCACTGAATTAATTTGAAGATCTTATATACATATATATATATATATATATACAGATGTATATATATATATATATATTTATATATATATATATATATATGTTTGTATATATATATATATTTATATATTTATATATATATATATATATATATATATTTATATATATATATATATATATATATTTATATATATATATATATGTATACAGATATATATAGATATATATACAGATATATATATATATATATATATATACAGATATATATATATATATATATATATATATATATGACAATTTGAAACAATCACAAAATATAAACAACCTATACACAGTTCAGAATTTACTAGACAATATGTATTGATTTGAAATAAAGGGGCTTCTCTCATTAAACAATACAATAAAAATTCAACAATTACTAAACTATCAAATACACACATATAGTCGAAAATTTTGTCTCACTGGATAAAAAAATATATTGAAAAAAAGACTCAAACAGTTTTTGTGACATGTTTCTAGTATTAAATTATTTAAATATTAATAGAACCATTATTACATCATCACATAATTTATAATATACGAGGTTACAGTTATACAACTGTAACCTCATACGAGGTTACTCGTATGAGGTTACAGTTTTCAGTGAAATGGCCTAAGTTAACATTTACCCAATAATTAAAACAAATAATTTACCAATAAAATTAAATTATGTAATTATTATATAACAATTACGAGATAATTCCATGATAATACAGAACAAATTTATAAATAAATGTTGTTTTTCACAATTATATCCAATATTTTATACATTTAATCAATAATATTTTGAAGAGATAACGAATAATCTATTCATAATCTATTTATATTGAGACAGAAAGATATCGTCAGACAGACAAGAGAAAAAAATATATTTATTATGTAAAACAACGGAGCCATTCTCATTGTTTGCAAGAAAACTTTTCAAAAACTTGGGTATACTGATTTACACCATGTTGAACTTACTGTATTTTTTTGTATTTTAAATTTTGTAAAATACAGTCAATTCAAAGTATAGGAAAATAGTTTTTTGTTCATAAAAGTACAACAAAAACACTGTTTATCTGTTTTTAACTGAACTGAAAACAAATACACTGTGGCACAAACTAGCATCCACTTAGAAAATGGTGTCTTTCACATGAACAGCATACATATCCTATTTTACAGATATTTCAATAAAGAATTTATTCAATCTGTATATGATATAACAATAGATATAAATCTATTATGTGATAAAATTAAAATATTAGGTTTGTAAGAAATAATTGCGGTTGATGCACCAATTTGTCAAACTTTTTTGATTTTCCTATCTATTTTAAGTAGTCCAGAAGTGTTGAATAACTAACGCCGAAATTTTGTGCATTCTGTCGAATTGTTATGCGTCGTTCTAATTCAATTAACTATATATATATATATATATATATATATATATATATATATATATATGATACGAGCGAAGCGAGCGAGTGCGGATCCCCCCGGGTCGGTGAGCATAGCGACTAAAAGGCAGAGCCCCCTAGTTTATAAGTAAAAATATATCACATCAATACATAAAGTAGTCAAACGCAGAAAAGCAAATAATTTGAAACGGTTTTAATAATAATTTGTAAATAATATTTCTAAATAAAAGAATGTATAATCCAAGATACTAAATCGAAATTATTGAAAACGCGATTATTATTTTTCAAACGATGAATCGAGTAATCTATTTATTGAATTCCTTTATAGAAGAAATGCCATTGATTTAATTTTGTAATGCATTTATAACATATTTGAAAGAAGGTTTATTAGTATGGTATTTTCAGCATAAGAGGAAGAAACTTACTAAACTTACTGTTGATACTATAACTTGAATAGCGAAAATTGATTCCGTCAAACGGACAGAAAAAATGCACTGCTTCTTAGTAAAAATCTCCTACCAACAAGATGTTACGATAGTTTCAAACCAGAAGTAATGAGCGTTTGTTCACAGTACTCGTACTGAGAGGAGAGAGGGAAGTATGTTCGCTCAGCTACAGGACGAAAGTGTTGACATAAACTTTAAAACTTATATGGCAACCAGTCTCCAAATCATAACACAATAACTTTGAATGACTGTAAAAATGAAACAGTGTATATACATAAATAAATATAAAAAAGAAAATTCAACCAACATAGGATTAAACTCTACCGGAAATAAATCATAGTTTTATTAATTCCATAAAAAATACAATTGAAATCGATTGTAGTGAACACGGATATGACAATTTTATGATAATAGTGAGCAAATTCACACACACTGTAGTCCATGCATATCTCACACAATAATTTTTGTTATAAGCTGATTTCACGAATATAAACAAAAAATGTGTTTATCTGAAGGCTTCTTTTCTATGCCTAATTAACGGCACTTACTGTTTAAGAATACGCAAAAGGTAATGATACTGTGCATCTTCAAAACCAAAACATTTCAAATATAATTGTAACTTTTGTATTTAAAAAATCAACTTCAATTTTACAAGCAACAGTCATGTAATGAGAACAAAGATTTATAGGTTTTTAGAGATTTTTTATGCTGAACTTAATCAATTAAAGAATGAATGACAAGAGTATCTTGACTTTTGATATAAATGTTAAAAGTAACACTAGGAAAAATATTTCATCTACACTATCTCCAATTATTTTTACATTTGCACTGATATATTATTTAAATTTTGCAATTACTTGCTATTGAATATATGTATCAATTCCTAATATAAGTTATGATCTTGTGATATGTTTTAAGAATACTTTAAGAATACTTTATTGAATTTTTCCTATTACTTATATAACGAGTATCATGGAAGTATAATCAGCCCCACAGTACACATTTTAACCGAGTTTAACCGTTTTGAAGCTTTTATAACAAAACAGATCATTCAATAAAAATACTTATTAAAATAAACAAATAAGTAAAATGTCATTAAAAAATTACAAATTAGCAGATATATTACTAATGTCATCTATTATTTTGACTAACACCATTTAATATTATTGTCAGCTGATTTATAAAAGTTTAAAATAAATATTTTAAGAATTTAAAGCCCAGCTATATCATATACAGATAATACTTATTTACTCCAAGAAAACAGAACAGCACTATGTATTTCATGAAAAAAATTGAAAGAATCTTATTGTATTTTACAAGAAATAATTAAAGGGAAAGAATTATTTATAATTCTCTAGTGTTGTATTCAATATTTGCTATTTTATTTTAAAAATACGTTTTAATTATGGCTTTTATTAAAACAGACTAATAATATCATCAGACCAATAGTTTTTTTTTCATAACTGTTACACATTTCAAAGAATTTAAATGTGTTTCATGTAACTATATTTTTTGACGCGTTTTGATGAAAAATTACATAGTCTCAATATTTTGTTACTGTCTTTTTTAAACGAAGTTTGTATTGAAATACATACATTTTTTTTCATTGATATTTTTATATCAAAAATGTGTTTTTTAAATTTAGTAAAAAAATTCTTTTTCTAAAATAAATAATTTTCGTAATAGAAAATACATAATAATGTTTATGAAAATAGATTTCAAAATAAAAAATTTGGTTTTCTATTATTTGCATGCGCGTTTTACTCCGATCTATTTTATCTCTCACCCTCTCTTACTCTCTTTCGCTTCTCTCTCTCTATATATACATACATACATATATATATATATATATATATATATATATATACACATATATATATATATATGTATATGTATATATATATATATATATATATATATATATATATATGTGTGTATATATATATATATGTACATATATATGTATAAATATATATATATAAATATATATATATATATATATGTCTGTGTGTGTAATTGATTTTATTGCTAAAAATCAATTTAAAAATAACTTTTACCGTTATTAAAGATTTTATTATAAACCTTAATTTTAATAATATTTAATTACTAAAATAATAAATAATTAACTTCATCGAGTATAATCTACAAATAGTAATTCTTAATAAATTAATTTCATTTATTATAAAAATGAACTGTGTTAGATTTTTTTATATTAAATCAATAATAATTTTATCGAATAACAAACAGTATTTTATATATTATTATAACGAAAATAATGTTTGTGAATTTATGTCAATATTAGAACACGATGAAAACATAATAGAAAAAATGTAGTATAAAAAAAACACACAACTTATCCTTGACTACAGTTTCAATTTTATGTAACTGACATGAATTGATGACAATAAAAGTTGTCTTGTAGTTAGAAATTACATAAGATGTGTTGATTCGAAGATTTTGAAAATTCTTCTGTCTTCTTTATTCTTAACAAATACATCATTTCTAAGAATTTTAAATAATGTATTAAAAACTGAAAAATAAATTGAGTTCGAAGAAGATTTTCCGATTTTTGACGGGTTTTTTAAAAACATTTACATAAAAGTTTTGAATATAAGGAATTGATTTTAATTAATTATTTAACTTATTATTTATTCTATTCGTCCTTAAATGTAATTTTAAACGGGGATAAATTTATACCAAATACAATTTATTAATTTTATATTAAGCTAAATACAATATTTAAAAAACTCAAACACATATATATATATATATATATATATATTTATATATATATATATATATATATATATATTATTCTACAAAGTGTTGTATAGTTTTTCTACAGGTACAGAAATGAAAAATATGAATAAAATGTCATTTTGTCTTCTTGCGTATTACGTTATACGAGTAGACATTATTATTATAACTTGTGGTTATACCTGTGTCAGCAGTAAATTTGTTCTTCATTCTTTTGAATAATGCAGGTTTTTGTCTTTTATTACAGAACATGACATTAAAGATATAAATTATTTAATCCAAATATAAATTTAAAATTAAGACAAAAATTAGATATGCTGAAGACGCAAAAAGTATATAAAAATGAAAGCATATACTAAGTGAACAAGAAATGCAAATAATGATTGGTTGATTAGTTGTGATTTAAGGGCGCATCGACCACTAGGGTCATTCGTGTCTCAATATTAGATTGGTAGAAAAATAATTGTCGTTTATGTCTTTCAAATTCATATACCCTTTTTTAATTTAAGTGGTCTAAAACTGTTGATGACTAACACCTAACATTTCTGAAAGCTGTCGAATTGTTATGTGTGGTTCTGATTCAACTAACGCCTTCAGTTGTTCGTTATGAACTGAAGAAGGACGCCCGCGACCTCCTTCGTCTTCAAGACTCTCGGCACAAGCACAAAATGTTTATAACCACCATTGCACCGTATGTTCCTTAACAGTACCCACAACAAAAGCATTGTTTAGTTTACGACTAGTTTCTGCTGCTTTACTGCCCATTTGGAACCATACTAAAAATTGCTCTTATTTGCTTCTTTTCTATCTTTAATTCAATAGCCCAATTTGAATAAAAATTAATAATAAACCAAAGTCGACATTACCAAAATATAGACCGAAAAATGCACTTAAAAATGATATTAACATGAACACGATGAAATAAACGTTTTTATTGAAAAAAATTAGGGTTAGAATTCAGAAAATAAATCGCAATTATTTTCCCATGAACTTAATACCTAACAATACTATATTTTATATTTTAAAACTGTAAAGAATGTATTAACAAAATATATATATATATATATATATATATATATATATATATATATATATATTACTGACCAAAAAATCATTAAAGTGAGTAATCTGAAACTATTTTTACGTAGCACACACATCAAAACAAATCGTAGACAAAAACTAGCTTGATTAAAAATATTAAGCTTCCAAATTAAGACATATTATTGTATATAATACACATTATTGTATTTTAAAATGAGGACGTCATTTTAATCATTTATTATATTTCATTATTAAAGTAACACTAATTATATTTTTAGGTAATAATCACAATTTATGTAGAAGTAATAAACCCAAATAGCAATGTAAGATTACCGAAAATTATAATTATATTTTCCATTGCAAATCTTTAATAAAGTAATTACAAATATTTAAACTTTTTTTACTTTTCATCGTTTAATCTTTATATAAATTCAAAAAATGTGGAATATTACGTAATATATATATATATATATATATAGAAAGAGAGGGGGAGGGAGAGAGAAAGAGAGGGAGAGTTTAACTAGGTTGCTGAAGGCTTTGCATGATTGACTACATTTCTTTTTTACAACCTACCCCCATTATATACCGTAACTAAAGTTCAAATATGTATTATATGTTTTTATATAAACACAATATTATCATAAATTACATAACAAAAGAGTACGCACATTATATAATAAATAAATCTAATTTTTAAATAATGAGCACGAACATAAATAGATTCCAAATCTATTTATGTTCGTGCTACCATATCCAATATGGTTGTATATGAGACAGACGCACCATTATTCATTAAAATCATAGGGTACAAATTCAATACATTTTCGTTTGCGCTTGTTACTTTTGATTGATTATATATAATACAACAAATATCTTGTTAAAATTGTTCAAACTTTGATTGCTCCTAAGACCACCAACAGTAAAATTAAAATTGTATTAGGAGCTAGAAACACCAATTTGACATGAAATTTTATTCACTATAACCGTAAACACCTTGCATCCATATCTTTCAATTTTATATGTGTATATATATATATATATATATATATATATATATATATATATATGTATATATATATATATATATGTAATAAATATAATACTAAGGCCATATTCGCACGAGCGTTAAAAAAATGTTGCATTCAGAGTTAGCGTTAGGGCCTTTAAAACGCTCGCAAATATAGTGTTCATATGAGCGTTTAAAATTCATTTCTTTTCATCTTCTTACGCAGTTCGGACGCAAGAGTTATTGGAAATAGCTGTATGTATTTTAAGAAGATGAAAGAAAATGAAAAATTCTGTGTGCATCTTCTGAATGATTAACGATATTTGAAAGGACAGTTTGTGGCTATTTATGAAGATTGAAGGCTGTATCCGCTACTTTCAGCTACTCCAGTATAAAAATTAAAACATTTAATGAATTATTGGGAATCGTTATCTACGATATTTTCCCAATTTGGGATTATTTTTGAAGTGATTTCCATCTACGGGTTCTTCTTCAAAATTTACTTTGAATAATTTGGTAAACCTGTGTTATATTATAAAGATCTCGATTCCACCTCCAAAATAAAACGTTCAATATCAAATACTGTCATTTTCGTAAACGCTATCTACCGTTATCCATTGTACTTGTAGTCAATATCAATGTGCAAATAAGACTGACTGACAAATTCGGCGACATTCAGTGCTTTTTAAACGCCTATGCGAATGAAAATACCATCTTCTATATGTTCTATTTACTTCAACGCAAAGCGCTCAACGTTAGAAATGGATTAAGTTCTATATTTTTTACCGCGCGTTAAATAAACGCCGGCATGTGAAAAGGAACATTGAATTTCATATGTTTTATTGAAAAGATGAAAAAAGCGCGTGTTGATGCGTTTTTTTTAACTCTCGTGTGGATGAAGCCCTACAATTATCTTTAAACGGTTCAAAATTAAGAATATTATTACTCTTCATCTTTGGGGGTATACCACTTGTATGAAATATAAAATTAGTTATTTATACATCTCTAGATTATAAATCAATATAATTTGATGAGATCCTCATTCAACGAGAATTTCTTCCCACCAAGCCAAATTGTCGAGCTTGAAAAGAGCAAGAAGTTGCACGAGGCCAAGTCCAGAGAATAAAATGGATGTGAAATTAATTCGAAGCCTAATTCGTGCAATTTTGCCATTGCGGTAAGTGAATTTTTGTATCAATAAAGTGTAACGTCTGTATGAACAAATATTACCTAATATTTCTGTTTGTTACTTTTGTGTGGTCACGATTAGCAACACACATTTAAAAACAGGTAAAAAATTAATCAAGGTAAAAAATGTTAAAATATGTTGACTGCATTGTACAGTCGATTAAAAATACATATTAGAAACATAAAATAAAATATTAGTTAATTTTCGAAAAATTAATTTAACTTAATCATTTTGGATTAGTTTGTCTATATTTACAAATGTTGAAACTGTATACCTTACAGCTAATGTTAATCTATTTTGACTCATAATTATAACTGCATCACAATAGTTAAGTCTTAATATATTCTGTTCGTTGCTATACTGATATTCTTTAACTATTTTCATCTATAATATCTGTATTAAAATTAATGGGTTGTTCATATTATGTTGACTTTTACAATAGTATATGAAATCGATGATTTAATAGAAGCCATTAAATATCGTAGGAATACAAATAAACTACGTATTAATGTAATGGTGAAATTTTATTATCTTATATTTGTAAAAAAATGAAGAGGTAGATGAATACAAAAATGATAATCTCGCCATTAATCGTCTGTATCCTAGCTGTAATTTCTCTATTCAAGTGATTTTTAAGTATCGTGAATGAGAGCACTCAAGAATGGAATAAACTGAAACCTTGAATAGAAGTATTATTGAATTCACCAATTAAAACCTCAAGAATAAACGGAAGTAAAGAAGAAAAATACATACATGTACAAAAATATAGTTCTACAAAAAAAATCATATCTACAATATTCTGTATAAATAAACTTATTTGCAACTTATATAGTGTATAGGTTTCATAAAATTAACAATGCAATTAAAATACCGTATCTAGGGTAATACTTATATACAAATGGAAAAAAATTCTTATTAAATAAATTAATATTAATCTTAACCCGTATCAAATCGTATATTAATTATTCTTTAAATTCTAATTTATTGAAGCACATCAAAATAAACTTATAGTATAAAACAATATTTATCCGTTTTTTAAATGTATAGAATCTAAAACATCCAATTTTAATTGTTTGTACATAAACATTATATATATATATATATATATATATATATATATATATAAGAAAAATATAATATAAAGAATATGTATTCTACATAAATCTAACACTACTCTCACATAGTTATCGAATTTTAAAATTAAATTCAAACATAAGTACTTCATAAATAAATCTAAAATTGATATCAGATATAATATATAAATAATAAAGTATATATATATATATCTTTCCAGATAAATATTTTCAGCACATTTTTATTTAAATTTTAACATATTCTAATTTTCTAAAACATTCTCTAGAAAAACAATTTTTCATTTACCTTCTCGCAGCACAAACAGTAACTACAGTATAATATTAAGTAAATGTAACTAGAAATACACTACTGTTGTTTACACTATAGCTTCTGACACTACCAATATGTTCTTTCTCAGTTTCATAATCATATAGTTTGTATGTAAGACGAAGTTTAAAGAACATGCAACTGAAATTAAACTTAAATTGCTATTACAGAATCTGAAGTTTTTCCATCTCAACCACAATACCTACACGTTGTTGTAGAAATCCAATTGTTATAAAATGGTCATTTCCATCTCACCTTTGAGTCACATTTAATATATTTCATATTTGGAAGTTCACAAAAACTACGGAATAGATGTAGTTTAATTCCAGTTACAAAATCATTTGTAACTACGGTATAGTTTTTCCCGACTTTAGTTCCGTGACACAATTTAAGTTTGTATATTTTTTTTAATAATACTTATTCTTAAAAAAACATAAAAATACATAATAACAATATTTTTAATTGTTTTTCTTTGTAAAACATTATCTATGAAAATTAATAACACAGCATAATAAGGTATTAATTATTAATGTATCAATTATAATACTATCAAAAGTACCATATAAAAGATCTTTGTAAAAAAAACCGTTCCAATATGTTTATTATTTCATGCCAATTTTATTGTCATAATAATAAATTGTACACCAGATTAATAACTTTAAAATTATATATAAAATATAACGGTAATACTCGTACTAATAATATATATTTGTGTGATACAACGAAATAATTTATTTAAAATAAATTTTCCTTCTAAAAAGTTTCATTACCTTAGATAATAAGTAAATTTGTTGAAAATTAAAGAACAATAAGAATACAACTAATGACGTGCTAAGAAGTACACAGACACACGTACAAACACACACACACACACACATATATATATATATACATATATATATATATATATATATATATATATATATATATATATATGTATATGTATATATATATATATGTGTATATGTATATATATAATGTTTTAATGGAACATGAAATATACAAAAAGGAACACTAATTGTTAATCATAAAACATCATATATTAATATGTCGTTAAAAACGTCATTGTTTTATTTTCAATTAAAATAGCATTCATGTTTATTAAAGCTTTTAATTAGGAAAAATTAAGCTTTACAATACTTTATTGCTCAATGTAACATTTTTGTCGTGTGTGAATATAGTAGGATGTTATTTTAATGTCTATAATGAATCCAATAATATGTTTGGTTTGTGTTACATAATTGAATTTAATCTGTGACTAAGAATATATATATATATATATATATAGAGAGAGAGAGAGAGAGAAAGAGAGAAAATAAATGGGGTTGTATTTTTTTTAGTAAATATATTTTTCCACCTCATTTATATAACAGACAATAACATACTTTTCAATACTTTTTATTTTTTTTTTCAAATTCCAAGAAAAAAATCGTACCCGAATTGAAGGACAATTTTTTACAATAGTATTTACTATAATTCAGTTTATTTTGATTAACTGCACATATGTGTTAAAAATATAACTTAAATTAATTTGTGAAACACATATATACATCCATAACTCACGTGAATTAGACTATCTGGATGGATATATGAAATGAAACCGAATGTCGATTAAATGTTTTTGTCTAGTATAATACTCTTCGTTCCCGCGTTTAGAGCTCTTCATTTTAGTGATTTTTACAACGCAAAACTACTTAATTCAATTTGTGAAACATGAAATCATGGATTACATGTCTTCAGACCAAAATCTCACCTCACATCCAGCAGTAATTTTACTGCTACCTTTGGGAAGTAGTATAGTGATTCATATAATCTGCATTTGCTTTCCATGATGACACAAATTTAAAAAGAGATCCATATAGCTGATATTCATTGAAAATTAAAATACTCCTTAAAAACAGTAGAGACAGATATGAATAAAAACATAATTAAACAAAAACTTAAACAATAATTTTTAATAATGGTTTTTTTTAATAATGGTTATTAGAAAAGTGCTGAACTAGTTTACAGGAAATAGTATCCAAAATAAAGTACTATAACTTAAATACATGGGTTAAATCAATCTTAATATATAACCTATTAATTAGATGATCCAACAAACTGTAATGCACAAATATTTTTATGTAGTACACTAAAATAAACACAAATTAAAACTTACTAGCAAGAACACCATTAATTGAGTCGCTAAAAAACGCAAATGGACAAAAGAAAAGGAAATTCAAATAATATATCAGAAAACAGCACAGCCCGTTGTTAGAACAATGAAATAATTTTCATGACAAACGTAAGAAAATATATAAAATAAAATCTCAAAAACACTTTTCTTGCAATATTTTTCTTAACTTACAAAAAAATATTACTCATCCCTAATACATATATATATATATATATATATATATATATATATATATGTATATATATATATATATATTAGGATGGTACAAAAATAATTGCAGTTTATAACCTTAAAATTTATATACAATTCCGCATTTATTTTCCTAGCAACCTAATATATATATATATACATATATATATATATATATATATATATATATATATATATATATATATATACACAGTCAACCATCCTATAAAGCGATTAATTCGTACCGCGTTATATGTAAATCACGTTATATGTAAATCGCGTTAAGTGAAACACAGATGTAAGGACATATAAATCAGGTTGATTTCATTCTACATTATATGAAAACTGCATTCTCAGAGCAGCATGTTATTATTAATACGATTATGAAATAAAATTTTATACATAAAAAAGACAATAAATATATGTTTTCATATTTCAAATTATTTTTATTGAAAAATGGCAATGTATGTGTATAAAAAAACAGGAGAATTCCTCACTAATTTCAACCGTAAAAGTGTAATAGAAAAATTCATGCTATAAGGAGACTGCTTAAGCTAATTAAGTTTTATTATATAGAAACTGTGTTATAAGAGTTCAGAGTGATCAGTAAATAATAACCGTGAAATTTTTGATTGTTGCATTTCGATGGCGTCATCAACATCATAGGAAGGCAAAGTACGATAATATATATATATATATATATATATATATATATATATATATGTACGTATGTTAAATTATTCAATACCTGATTTTCTGAAAATAATGGCATCGCCATCAAAATACGCATAAGCAACAATCACAAAAAATCAGTAATCATTTACGGAAAATATTTAATAAGAACAATTTTTGTAGTTTATGACTAGAAAAATAGTTTATGGAAATTGGGCCGAAGTATCAAAACTCTTTTGTGAAAAAATTTCGTCAGCGAATATAAAATTATGAAAATAAACAACATTATGTACCTCCGAGAGCTGGTACATCGAGAGAAGAAAATTCGTCGAAAATCATAAATTCTCTTCTATACCAAAATAATATATGAATATTTTCTATTTGTTCAAATTATTTTCTGTGCCATTTTCTAATGAAAACATTTAACACTGTATTAATTTAGCATTAATTATAATATATTTCGTTACAAAATATACAATTTATTTCTTAAGTTATATTAATTAACTATAAGTTTTTTCAAGTAAAATATAAGTTTTTTAATATATTTAATATAATAATAATTATAAATAATAAATGACGATGCATGCCTATATATATATATATAAATATATATATATATATATATATATATATATATATATATATGATTAATGAGTCATTAAATATTGAATATGCATCAATTGAAACGAACAAGAAAACATTAGTATTTTTTTATTCTCAAAAATATTTTTTGAATTAATTAATGTATTTTACATACTTTCCGGTATAACGCAATATTTTATAATTATAAATATAATATATGTATATATATATATATATATATATATATGTGTGTGTGTGTGTGTGTGTGTATGTGTTTGTTTGTATGTATGTAAAACACAGTAATTAAATCAAAAAAGATTTAAAGAAAAAAAGTGTTAAACGGATTATAACTAGTAGAAAATTATTATTGATTATCGTCAAATTTGTTATTTTATATAAATTCAATGGCATGAAGTACAAAAAAGTTCAGTTAAAATAACTTACATAAACTAATAACTTACATTAACTTAATTATGTTGTAACAAATTCTTATGTTTCCTGATTTTAACATTTCACAGATCATTTCTAATAAAAAATACATAAAAACAAGTATATGCCACAAACAGTACAATATTTATTCGATTATATAACTCGCAACAAAAGTAAATTATTTTTATGAATGTAATTAAATCGGCCATATTTTATATAATTTATTGAATATTTTTAACGTTGAACTAAACGCACAGAATAATTATTCGACATTAAATACTTATCTTTTATAAAGTCATTAAATCTATACACACATGCTTAGACACTATAAATATATATATATATATATATATATATATATATATATATATATATACATACATATGTGTATATATATATATATATATATATATATATATATATACAGGTATACAGTGTGCTTATATGTTTTATATACAAACGTGTACATAAATAATAACTATATTTAAAAAGAATGTAATACAAAAAAAAATGTAAAAAAATATGTTATAAGACACATTCGAATCAAATAAACCATATTTTTTCTCTATCAAATCAAAAATAAACTACATTTCGTTTAATTAAACAATGAATACACTTTTCATAAGTGAATAAGTTTTTTAAAAAAGTACACAAAACTGTTGTATACATGAAGTACCGACAAGAAACATTTAAACATTCAGCTGTCAAAGGGTATTTTTATTTATGTCAAATATAAAAAATGTATATTAAATCATCCATTAACAATCTACGGAGAAAATTATAAATTTTTCAAAAATTAGATAAACATTATCTTCCGTTGGGAAAATAATGATTAGAAATTAATGAGAGTATTTATTTATAGAATTATATTCATTATTCGAAAATAATCAAAATAAAGAATAAAAAATATTATTAATTATTTGACATATAAAACATCTCTAATGAGCTGTGAGTTTCTTATGCCATTGTAAACATTGACGTCTCTGAGACGCACGCACATTAAATTCGTTTTCGTACAGCTTCAAAGCACATATTAGAAAGAAATAATTATATATATATATATATATATATATATATATATTCAGTGTTAAATTGTAAACCATAGAAACGAACTCTGCTACATGTCTGTTTTGAATTTGTACGTACGTGACAGTTAATGCTAAGTTATTTGAGCGAGGACACATTTTCCAGAACATATACCTTCCACTAGTAAAAAGCAACATCCTACAAAAAGATGTCATGTGTGTTCAAAAAATAATATGAGAAGCAGAACGACTGTCCGGTGTAAAAAAAATGTCAAATACCTTTATATTTACCAGAATGTTTCGAAAAGTTTCATACTCTGCAAGACTATTGAATAATTGTTTAATTTGTTATTTAATTAATCTTTATTAATTTTTGTTATTAGTATTGAATTATAATATTTAGCAATGTTTAAATATTCTTTAATTCGTTAAGCTTATACAAATGTTAAGCTGAAAAAGAAATAGTATTTTTGATCACATCGAATTTTAATTAATTCGTATGTCAAGGGATTAATATATAATTAACCATTTCGATTAAGTTATACAAAAAAAGTTAATAAATCACACATTTAAAAACGCGGTTTTATGCTTGTTTCATTATACAATTTTATATATATATATATACAATTTTTTCTTCATTATACAATTTTATATATATATATATATATATATATACATAAATTGTTTCAAGGGACTGAAGGTGTATTGGAGAGTGTACACGAACTGCTTCCATATTAGTCAAAACTATTACAAAAACATTTAAAAAACCTGTATTCCAACAATTAACTTCTACAGAACTACAAAAGCCCTGATTTAAACTATTACTTAAATTTGATAAAATGTTTTAAACATTTAATAGAAAAGGATATACAGACAATTAAACTTTTTTCAAAATATAGATAAAAATTTGACATAATTAAGACAAAAATTATATTTTGTGTACAGGAACATACATACATACATACATACATACATACATACATACATATATATATATATATATATATATATATATATATATGTTCATAAATACATTTATTAAATTAGGCAATCATAATAATGTTTGTAATTTCTAGTACAGATACAAACGTTAGACAATAAAAAATTAGACAAACAGACAATAAACGCTTTTATTAATTATTTGCGTAATATGAAAATAAATTAGTTAGAAAAATATTAACAAGGACAGTAGTCAGAAAACAGAATATCAATACCAATAAGCACGTTTTAATATAACCATGAAATTGGTTAACCCCAGTAGTTTTAAATGTTTAGAATAAATAATTAATACATAAACCTACATGCTCTTACACACACACACACAACATATATATATATATATATATATATATATATACATATATATATATATATATATATATATATAATACAAAATCACACATCTTGATAAATAATTGCTTTCACTTGTAAACTGGTTTCACATTAAAGCTGAATAATTGACTTAATATAATTGGAATTTATTTCCGGCAAAACATATAAGAAACACAGATCTTGACATAAATATATAAATAAAAATATCTTTGAATATTTTTTCACAGTTTCATAACTTAATAGTAAGCCCAATTACAAAAAAACACTGGTATTTAATTCTAACAACCATATACGAAAAAAATATAAAATAATATGTACTTTGCACACGAACTAGTCTTTTATTAAAATTATATGTATTTTAATACACAATAATTTCATACACAATTTAAAATGCAAAGAAAAGCATTAATTTATCATAACACATTATAGTTTCTCTATTTTTATATAAATATTAATTATAATTAAAAATACGACATAGAATGTAGTATTTCAACTGTAACTAATAACTCAAATTGGATATCTTTACATTATAAACTCCTACATTTATTTTCATATTTTTTTTAATTTTATATATTTGTTTTACTAAACTGAAACTGAAATGTAAATATCTTACAAATATATACAGGCAAATATATATATGAACCGCTCATGGTCCATAGGTTGATTATAAGTGGTCCTACGAGAGATAATCGATTATTTACTTTATCGTCACAAAGACTGCTCCTCTCAATAAACTTTCGCAAAGTATTTTTAATAATCTGCAGTAATTAAAAGAATGTAAATTATTTTGAACAACAAAAGATTGATAAACATTGGTTTAGATCGCTAAAAGAATATTAAAATTATACAGGACTAAATACATGATTGTACTTGGAAAAATCATTAAATGCCTTCGTATTTCTGGTTATTTACTTATCATCATAATCATTAAAATAAAAACTCAATAACGTTATTGTATTATATTATTTGATGTTTCATTTGTAAATAAAATATGTTTTTAATAAAAGATATATAAATGTATCACGAGAGTGTACACGAAATTAAAATATATTGTGGAGATAACATAATACATAAATATTCATATATATATATATATATATATATATATATATTCGGTTGGTAAAAAAATAATTACGGTTTATGACCTTCAAATTCATATACATTTTTAATAACTATGTTCTAAGTGGTCCAGAACTGTCTGATGACTAACGCCTAACTTTTGTGCAAGCTCTCAAATTATACGTGGTTCTGATTCAAATAACGCTTTCAGTTGGTCGTTATGAACTGAAGAAGGACTCCTTCGATCTTTTTCATCGTTCTCGTCCCCAGCATAAAAATTTCTGGCCTACCATTGTACAGTAAGTTCCTTAACAGTACCCACACCAAAAGTATCGTTTAGTTTACGAGCAGTTTCTGCTCTTCTACCACCCATTTTCAACTCATACAAAAAAATGATCTTATTTGCTTCTCTTCCATCTTTAATTCAATAGCCGAACCTAATATATATATATATATATATATATATATATATATATATATATATATATATATATATATATATATAAATATACAAATACATATGTGTATGTTTGTGTTCATGTATGTGTTTGGATGTATGTGTTATAAGTGGGTGTATCTATATTATGGATTGTAACCAATTAATCATTTTAAAAAAGCTTTAAACACTATTAATTATATAGTATAAACATTGCACAACTTGACTTAAAACAGGCACGGTTTTTGAAAATATATTTTTTTCCTGAATCTCGCCACTGATGACATTTTCTGGAAAATATAACAATAAGACAAAGAACCTTGCAATGTAAGTAGTTTACCTAAAAATATACCCATACATAGAAATTTATATATATGTATATATATATATATATATATATATATGTATATATATATATATATATATATATATATATATATATATAAATTTAATAAAATGTAATCGAACAATAAAATGTAACATTTTTTATTTAGATATAATTAGGTATATTTTACTTATTTAAACCTATTTCAATTTACGACAAAATTATAAAACTATACAAACAGCATTAAACACAACATATATTAAAATCGTATTTTAGATCCTCTATACACATTTTTCTACAGTCTATTAAAAACATGTCCAATTATTTAATTTAACTCTTTTTTAATTAGAAATATTTAACAATATTTAAATGAATGTTAATTCGATAATTAATAAATTAATTATCTATCTATAAACACACACACACACACATATATATATATATATATATATATATATATATGTGTGTGTGTGTGTGGCCACATGTAGGTAATTACAAGTAAAATGAAGGTCACGACCTGGTATTTAACCCGGTAACAACTAGTCCATCAGAGTTCAACCTCAACATTATATAAAATGTAATAATATTTACTCAAAAAAAATAAACATAAATTTTGATTTTGACACCGTTGTAAATTAATTAATTTACTAAAAAACTTAATAAATGTATATATATATATATATATATATATATATATATATATATATATATATGTATGTATGTATATATATATATAATTTCATAAAATTAGATACCATTTTTCTATAAACAAATATTATTCATTTGTTTTTTTTAAAAATCATCTTCTCCAAATGCATTTATGTAGTTTTATATATACAGTAAATTTCACCATATCAAAAATAAGTTAATATTAAGTATATATAAAGAAATCATTCAAACAGGATGCTATCATGTCAGTGTGTCTTTCCAAAATTTTTATAAAAAAAATCAAAAATGTACGTATAATAAACAAGCGTACTTTAATCACTTGTTTTTTTATATTTCATTACTTTACACGTTTATGAATTCTATATTGTATTTTTCTGCATGCTGGATAATCGTCACGTAAATGTCATAATCCGTATTTTATAAACATATTCAGTTATATAAAATGATAAAAAAATGTATGTACGTAAAGACATATATATATATATATATATATATATATGTATGATATGTAATTCATTATAAAAAAATAAAAACTAATTAGTTCCCTAATATAACAAATATTTAATTAACTTTACATCAAATAGGCTCTACTTCCTTTACCAATAACATTAAATACAAAAAAATATTTAAAGTAGGACACTTCAATAATGAAATAATCATTATTAGAAATATTTTATTAAAATGTAAAATAAATTTACTATCCATGTTCAAATTCCTTATTCTGTTATAATACAAATTTATAACATTGTGTTATATAAACTAACTACCTTACTCGAGTATTTGTAAGTATATATATATATATATATATATACATATATATATATATATATATATATATACATATATATATATATATACATATATATATATATATATATATATATATAAAGTACAAAATATATTGTTTAGCCATTAATAAATAAAAGAAATCTCCAAGAATAAACAATTAGTTGCGTTCTTATACGAACAGCGTTCTTATATAACTAGAAGATTTAGAAAACTGAATTTTCGTTCATAAATGTAAATTTCGTCATTGATATTCATATAAAAAAATCATTATTATAAACACATTGATATAAGAAATCAAGTATGAAAAGTATATCTGCCTTATTTT
>CM068318.1:31346102-31423602 GCA_034766995.1 Acanthacorydalis orientalis | reverse complement strand
AAATACAAAATTCTCTCTCAGATAATTACAGTCATAACAATGCTTTTCACTTTTAAATAGAAATGTAATCACAAAAACATTCCACTGTAGTTCACTAATGATAGATATTATCCAAATACATGTATATGATTACAAAAAACTGCGATAATAAAGATACCTGTATATAGTTTGGATATTTCTTAGAAACATCTACATCGCAAACAATAATGCGTAAAGAATATCTCCTCAAATTATATTTGATGTTTCCGTCTACGAAATAGTGAATTCACGTTTTATGAGTTTTTGGGTTTCAATTAATATATCAACTAATATCTTTACACATACATTAATATATATATATATATATATATATATATATATGTATATATATATATATATATATATATATGAGGCTTCGCCCCCTGCTCCCTGCGCTCGCCAACTCGTCAATTATAAGCATGCACATGTAACCCAATGAAACAATAAGCATATCAAATAAATAAGTAGATGTCATGGATTTATTTATATATATATATATATATATATATTAGTATATCTATATAAACATGCTTACAGATAGATTATTTTTTGCAACGTAGTGTTTTATAATGTTTTTTGGGGATATTTTGATTGATTATATATATATATACATATATATATATATATATATATATATATATATATGTATATATATATATATATATATATATATATATATATATGTGTGTGTGTGTGTGTGTGTGATCAATATAAATAGCACTCAATGTTTTAATATCTAAACACAAATTTTAATTGTGAACATATAAAATAAATTAAATAGACAACAATTATTTGTTTGGAATTGATGTAAACTCAAAAAACATTAATAGTTATACAAACTGACTGTGGATAAATTCACTCTATACCTTGTCGCTCTGTTAATGATAGCATAGTAATCGATTTAAAATTGTGGCCAAGAATGGCGGCCTGAATAAGGAAAATAAACTTATTATCTACAAGATGGTGATCAGGCCGACCTTCACGTACTCTTCCCCGATATGGAGAAACACCTCCAAGACAAATATTCTCAGCCTACAGAGGGTTCAAAATAAGATCTTAAAGATAGCGTTGGACAAAAGAAGACTCTACCCCGCGGTAAGACTACACGAGAAAGCGAAGATAAAGATGGTTGCACAATTTATGCAAGACATGAGCTGGACTAAGAAATTGGTTAGCCAAATAGCGAGTTAGCTCGGTTCGAAAAGGGTGATAACTTTACATAAAAGATCGGTAGGAGCTGACAAAAGAATAAATTTGTGTAACAGCCATACTTTGACAATCCGCGATCATCGTTGCCAACGGACTTTTAGAGATGACGGGCAAGGACTTTGACTGGGGCATGGGATGGATGAGGGATGCTTCAGAGGGGAACTTAATTTGGTTATCATTGCTATGTGGATTTTTTGAAAATTTTCCCACATATTCCACGAATCACGCTCCATATTTATACACAGACAACACACAATATGAAGACAGTGATTTGTTTCGGGGGAAATTCCACCCCAGAGGGACGGTCTAACATATGAAAACTCTAACACGATAAAAAGATTCAAACTTCCTTAAAATTCGTGGGAAAAAAAGATTAAAAATTGCTTATTTATTTAAATATTAGTATATAGCCCGTCCAAATTGATGGGAAAATAGAGAGAAAGATAGAAAGAAAAAACTGTTTATTGGTTCTTAGAACATAATATATTTAAATATATAAAATGCCATTAAACATAATATATTTAAAGATAAAGAACGAAACTTAATGAATTAAACTTGAAACCTATGAGCTGACAAAGCAAAGATTCTTAAATTTATATATTTTATTATTTGTAACACCTAACTGTAAATCTGAAATAGTTTGTTACATATATATATATATATATATATATATATATATAAAACGTTATTCAACTAAGGTATTCTACACGAAAGTATTAAAAAAATCATGTTATCAATCATTTAGTATTTTAATTCAATTGTATTTGAATACTGAATAGAACTAAAATACTGAATAAAAAATGACATTACTTTTTTAACCCCCGCACCCCCTTTTAATACTTTTATGTGGGAGCTTTAATTCAATCACCCTACATATATATACATATATATATATATATATATATATATATATATATATATATATATATATACATACATAAATAAATATATATATAATACTAGTTTCAGTACAGTAGTACATTAATTGTGTATTTATATATTCAATCTATTTAATAGTATACAATCTTCAAAAAATTAACCTTATTATTAAATCTATTAAAACATATTAAATTATACAATACTTATTTTACATATAATTATTTTTTTCATGTCGTGAATTGGTGACATATTATATTAATCGAGTTTTTAGGAACTGTAAAATTAACACATTATCAAAATTAATTGACTGTTAATATATTTTTAATTTATCATTCATTTTATACGAATATATTCATTTTATCTCTATTATACGAATCAGTGTATGTGACTGTAAACAAATCATATAAATTTTTGTAAACAAATTTTTATATTCAGTGGTAATTGAAACAATTTAAACCATTATTTTTAATAATGTTTTGCGTTATATTGGTTATAAATCGATTTTTAAAATTTATACACTAATTAACTTGTATCCATTCGTGTCATTTATTATCAAGTTACCATTTTTGACACTTGTGTTACAATACCTGTTTCAAAACAATATTAATGAATTGGTAGTTCAGATAAAAATTCAATCATACTTTGAAATATGTTCATACTTTTGAATACATTTCTAAAAATAATTTAGTAACGTTTAAAAAACAAATACAGTTCACAAACAAATATTATTCTGATACACAAAATTTTTAAAACAAATGATTTACATTTCACTGCATACCTCTCATACTAGATACTTTTCTTAATAGAATTTGGAATTGTTTTTTAACCTTGATTTTAATACCATAATTTATATGTTCTTATAGAAAATTATATATATATATATATATATATATATATATATATATATATATGTATATATATATAGTCATTATATAATAATTCTGTCCTAAGCTTCCCTTCTTTATAAATTATAGCATTTTCTCTGTAAACACATAATAAAGTATACCTTAATTTATAATAGAGTAATAACTCAAGAGAAAAACTATGTAGAAGCATATGTAAATAAATAAAATTATATTAAAATGAATTTTATTTGTAAAACGTAATATTTCTATTGTAATATCTGTGCATCTTAATAATATCCAATGTGAATAATTTGGTGTTCGACGAATAATGAACTATTTGTTATTTGAACTCGATGTCACGTATTTAATTTTATTTCGGAAAATCGATATTGAACTTTTTATTGGACAAGATGGAGAAAGACTATGAATACTAATTTATAAAAACTGATAAAGGAAATTGATATGTAGAATAAATCTGTCTGTCATATAACAAAAATTATTGGTAAATATCATTTCACATATATATATATATATATATATATATATATATATATATACATATATATATATATATATATATATATATATATATATATACATTAAACTAATTTAAAAATAATGTTTCGTGAAAAATATTTCTAAAAAAAAATCGAAAAAAACTTTTAATAGAAACACAGGCACTATATTTAAAATAAAGTCTGCAAAAATATCAAGATCAGTATTAAAAATTTCATCGAATAATTTAGATAACTATATGAAAGAAGCTAAATTATTCGCAAGTCACTGTACAAACATGAATATAATGGAAGGATTCAGAGACAAAAATTTTATACGAGTAAAAAAATCGGTTTTTGAGAATTGAATATCCTAATTGCATAAAACAAAACCAAGAATTCTGCAACTTAATGATTTAGTGAAGCGAAAGAAAAATAAACATTTTTGATTTTGATGAAATTCGACATGAGATACAAATACTGATCTTAAATTTGAAAATACGTTTATTACTATGAAACATGCAAATGAAAGGTTAATGATTTGGGTGTTTGTTGGAATGTAGTTGGAAATTTTCATTTTATTGATGGTATTACGGATAAATGAATACAAGTATGTACCAATAGTCTTAAAAATAGTTTGAAAAAGTGCTATAAAAAGAAAATGATTATCTCTAATTATACAAATGCGAGTAAGATAACGAAACCAAGTATACAACAGTAGTAGTAAAAGTTTTCTTATTTGAAACGTTCCACAAAGGATCTTTACTCGTCTACAGAGTTTACACAGTGGCGGCATAAAACATTTATGGATAATTTAAAAAAATCGTCCATTTACAATCTATGTATTCTAAAAAAAGGTTTTAAGAAAATAATAACGAAAGTGTACGAAACAATTGATACAAATAATACAAAAAAATTAGTTGATTCCATGAAAATCAACTCATCCTGGTCATCAAAGTGAAATAATACTCTAATAAATATTAATAATAACAAAATTTATATTTTGAAATGATAATTTTTAGTATAAACTTAAAATACAGACAGTAATTTTTATTTAAAAAATGTACATAAAGGCACAATTTAAATACATTGACTTCCTTATTTGTAGAGTAAAATTTTAATTTTTCATATTATATTTATTTTTGAATAATTCACCAATCATTAACAGAAATAAATTTGATGTATTTAATATTTAATGTAGAAATATTATAAAAATATTATAGGTGTATGGATTAAAGTGCTTGTATATTAGTGTTTATACACGTAAATTGTGTATATGTATATGTATATATATATATATATATATATATGTATATATATATATATATATATATACATATATGTATATATGTATGTATGTACTTATATATATATATATACTTATTAATATATATATATATTTATATATATATATATGTATATATATATACTTATATATATATATATATATATATATATATATATATATATATATATATATATATACACGAAGGTCGTTTGATAAGTTTGGTAAATTTCTATGATTTGGTGCCATTATTCATTTGATAACGTCACGGTTATCATGTATCATTTTTCAAATTAATATAGACGAAATTTCAGCCAAAAGCGTCGCTTTGTTCACGTTTTACAGATGTTTGAAGCGAGAATTGTAGCAGTTACAGCAAAAATGTAAAAAAACAAGCAGTCATCTTGGCGTCGAATCGTCACTGTGAATGAAACATGAATACTCCACTACACATTTGAGTCGAAGCAGCAGTCAAAGCTGTGGACGATTGGTGAAAATACGTCAAAGAAGGCGAAGACCATTTTGTCAGTTTGGAAGGTGATGGCCACTGTTTTTATGATTCCCAAGGAATCGTCCAGTTCGACTTCTTCACAAAAAAAAAGCGCTAACAGGAGCCTATTATCCAACATTATTGGATAATAGGCACACAAAAAAGTTTCCCCACTAAAGTTTCCCCACACAAGTTTCACAAAAGTTTCCCCTCACCAGTACACCGCGCCGTTCCACAAATCGACCATCGCAATGACAAAATTGCACGAATTAGGCTTCAAATTAATTCCTTATCCATCCTATTTGCCGAACATGGCCCACTGCGATTTCTTTCTCTTCCCAAACTTGAACAAATTTGTTTCGGTAGGAAGAAATTCTCAACAAATGAGGATATCACCGCTGCCTTCAATGTGTATTTTGCATATTCGCTGGGGCAAGAGTATAGCCCTCAATGGAGACTATGATAAGAAATAAAATCGATTTTTTTCGAAAAACGGTGTTTAATTTGCATTTTTACCATACTTGTCAAACAACTTTCGTATATACATATGTATATATATATATATATATATATATATATATATCGGATACATAATAAGAAGAGTAAAAAGTCTGAAATGGAAATGGACGGGGCTGTTGCAAGAAGAGAAGACAACCCATGAAAAACAGAAATTATCAACTAGGAACCAAGGAATATAAAAAGACCAATAAAGAGGCCAATGAACAGAAAGAGTAAGGAAATTAAAATTTTTATTGAAAATCATTGGAAAAGAGAGGAATTCAATTGTATAAAATAGAAAATCTTGGAAGAGGCCTTTACCCAGCAGTGGATTGACAGAGGTTGATAATTATAAAGAAAGAAATTATATATATATATATATATATATATATATATATATATATATACTGTTCTTAAAAATGTTAAGATAAACAAATTAAAAATGATTTTTTATTAAAATATATATAAAAATATTTAAATCTATTTTATTATATTGGTCAGATTTCTGCATATAAACCAGTCAAATACAAATTCCCAAAATAGATCATTTTATACCTTGCAGTGTATTATTATATCACGCACGTCTCGCATATTGCTTAAAAAAAATTATTTCATTAAAATTACAATACAAGTTAAAAGTTTTTGTTTTCATACATGAGATTTTGTTAATAAATTATCCTGACAGTCTTCGTCTGTTAAATAACTTGTATTTCTATCTTCTACTTGTAGTTTCAGTACGTACTCCATCTTGGGTTAGGTTAAAATAAATTTTACTAAAGATTTTCTAAATTTACATAGATAGCGAATCATAATGAATCTATAAATCATAAACATATTACATATATTTATATACATATATATATATATATATATATATATATACATATATATATAGAGAGAGAGAGAAAGAGAGAAAGACGGACAGGCAGACAGAGACTAATACCATAGAGAGAATAATACCACAGTAAGTATATTTTTCCGAGTAGAAGATAGAATAGGAACAAAATATACATTTTGTCTGTTCCATTTATAGTATATAAAGCAAAAAACTAAGAATACTAAAGAAATCCAATATGTTTGTTGCAATAAGGAACAAATGTAATATTAAAAAGAGACAAAAAATATAACATACAACGGTATTTAACACGTACTTTATACTGTCACATTTTCTGTCAAACTCGTGCTAAAGACAATTTAGCTGTTCTATCCCTCTATTTTATTATTGATATTTAATTAATTATTTCATTTATCCCTTAGTCCCAGAAATTGTTGATAATTCTTTAAAAAAGAAAATATCCTACAATTTTTTTCAATAATATCATTTTATATTCTGGATGCAAAAAATCATGAAGTTAAATCCCAATATATTACCATTCTATAAATTAATGTATATATATAAGCAATTAAATATAAAGGGAAGTTATAGTTATAGTATTAAGTTATAGCTATTTTTGTAAGACAAAATAAAATTTGACTTCCACAGAAATATCGAATCTTCATCTCATTCATTAACACCTTAATACATTAAAGGTTATTTAATTTGTATTTATCTATCTTACATATTATTCACATCTTTATGAACTATAATTATCCTCAAACCTCTTATTTCAGAATAGTTAATTATTTAAACCATTAAATTTCACATTTCTATTTTTGTTTTACTTTTTTATACTCTGAAAGCAATATATAAATTGAAAAAAAAACTCATAAAAATATTTTTTCTAGATTGTCTTTGAAAATTATCTAGTGAAATTAGTGTATACTTGTTACTTTACTACTAGTAGTAGAGACAGAAAATCAAATAATCTAAAAGACAAAGTCCATCTGAATAATGTCTTATTTTATTCTATCGTATATTATCATCTATAATGTTTGATCTATGTAACTTCATTTTGTTAAACAAATATTAAAATTAGAATTAGTAACTATTAATATCAAGTATTCATATTGTGTGTATTCATTTTTATTTTACCTCTTTGATTCTTTCATAATTTACAAATTTTAATTGAATTTGACTTCATATAAGAAAAAAAAGAAAAATATATTGTATCAACATATATCTTATTTATATAATTTAAATCTTTAAGTCGTTACTAACCATAAGAATCTGTTTAAATTCAAAGCGAACAGAAATGAAAAAAAACTATAAACGCATACTAATGGAATCTGTACTCGTTTATGTAATAAAATTGTTTACTATATTTATATTCTTTCTTCTCTAATGCTTTAAGAACGACAAATATTCATAAAAGCAGTTTAAAAGTCACTTTAGTGCATCACGTTTACTTCATACAACACTCCTTTATTACTAGACATGAAAATCAAATTAAAACTAAGAAGTTTTCCAGCACTTCCCACATTATTACACATAGTAAATATATATATATATATATATATACTTAAATAACACTAACTTGAAGAATACATTTTTTAAACAAGACTATATAATAATAAAAATATGTACTTTCTTCTTACTAACATTATATAATTGAAGTTAATGATATTAATTCAAAATCAGAAAAGATTAGCAAAATACGTTTATTTTCAACACAGTTTCTACTATTAATTTTCTTTAATAAATGTTTTTTTTTATTTTTAAAAAATGATCTTTTTGCAATAAAATAATTTTTAAATCCCATTAGAAAAACTTAATCTGTATTTAAATCGAAATTTTATAATTGAAATATTACAAAACTATTACTGTTTTATATACAGAACTGT
The DNA here is from genome assembly GCA_034766995.1 of Acanthacorydalis orientalis. NCBI lineage: Eukaryota > Metazoa > Arthropoda > Insecta > Megaloptera > Corydalidae > Acanthacorydalis > Acanthacorydalis orientalis. The sequence continues at coordinate 31,415,163 of CM068318.1, read as the reverse complement.
CTCATAAATGTGTAATTTTTTATACACAGTCCGGGATGTAAACTGAACAAAAAAGTTTAAATTACAATGTGACCTGAAACTTATATCATACACTTATATCAAATTTATTTCCAACTAAAAAAATCTTCAATTCAATGAAAAACTTCATTGAAGAGGATACTAGAGTTTGTACTTTCTTTTGATAATGATGAATATGTTTTTTTAATTAATTTAACGTTAAGCAAATTTGTTATTAAATTTCAAATAAAAGGGTTTGGTAAAGAAAGTGTAATGTCTCAATAAAATTTTCTTTTAACAAAAAGTGTTCAAAAAATGAAAAGATAATATCTTCCTATTTATAAAATATAACAACCTCATGTACCGATTATCATCTTTAGATTTTGTGAACAGTTCGCTCTATATTTTGACATTTTAATATGTATATATATATATATATATATATATATATATATATATGTGGCGTAAGTCATGCTACAATTTAAATATGTAATAAATCTTTTTTTCAGCCTTACAAAATCAGATTATTTTAATACATTTTCTATAACATGTTGCAGTGTATTTGGTTTCAATACCCAGATTTCATGCTAGTTGTTAATATTTAGTTGCTGAAGATTTATCTGCTTGTTAAAATGCATCCTTTTCTTTAACTTTCCCCAAAGTAAGTCATCCGGGACGATTAAATCCAGCAAGCAAGCCAGACAATAAAAATTTGTATTTCCCGAAATTATTTTCATCAAAAATGTTCATTAAAAGTATTACAGTTTCTTTGTTAATACAAGTAGTGGTCGCATCGTATTTGATCCACATTTCTGATTAATTTTCAACAACAGGCATTAGAAAATTTAAGGCTAGTAAAACTTTAAAGCAATCTAAATTACTTTCTTTGGGGATATTTAAAAAATGATGTACGTTACAACCCGACAAACCTTCAGTAACTGAAGATTAATAACCGGGTAAAAGCCCTAGCATTGGAATCATATACACAAGAAAATGTTATGGAAAATATATTTAAAGAGCTCAAATTTGTGAGGGTAAAAATGATGGTCATTTACATGACAATTTTGCATGCCTAATTGAATAATATTTCTTACTATCATGTACCTATATTAACAAAACATAAAAAGTATTAACTATTCATACTGGGACATAACTTATGCCATCCTGCATACACACACATGCATATATGTATATTAGGTTGATATAAAAATAATTGCGGTTTATGAGCTTCAAATTCATATATATTGTAACTTTTTGATTTTTCTAGCTGTTTAAGTGATCCAAAATTTTTGTATGACTAATGCCTAAGTTTTGTGCAAACTCTCAAATTGTTGTGCGTAGTTCTGTTCAACTAACGTTTTCAATTTGTCGTTATGAACTGAAGAAAGACACTTGCGACCTTCTTCATTTTCAAGGTTCTTATCCTCAGCACGAAATTTTTGAAACCACTATTGCACCGTACGTGCCTGAACAGTACCCACACCAAAATTATTGTTTAGTTCACTATCAGTTTTTGTTGTTGTACAATAAAAACTGATTACATGCGTTTTGAACTTATACTGAAATGCTCTTATTTACTAATTTTCCCTCTTTATTTCAATATCTCAATTTGAAGCAAAATTAATAACAAAATTAAAGTCGATTTTACAAAAGTACAGACCAAAGAACGTACTTTAAAATGATATAAATATGAACACGATGAAATGACACTCAGTGAAAAAAATTACGGTTAGAATTCAGAATACTGAACCTACAATTATTTTCCTACCAAGCTAGTACTTATTACAAAATGAAAGTCGTTGCAAACATATTTTTAAGTTTAATTTTACAATTTCCAGCCAAAAAAATGTTTTTAAAAAAAACAGTTTTTGATAATGATTAATTATTCATACTTTTAATTTCGTATAATTATTTTTAACTTTTGGACATTCAATTTGGACAAACTTATGTTATAAAGATATTTTTATTGCTCTTATTTGAAAATTTTATAATAAAATTCTCTGCCTGGACTAATTTATATATACTCAAATACTGTATTAGTTTGTTTAAAACGCGATTTTTACTCAGTTAATCTTTAAAATGATTTTATGCATATAGATACGCATTTAAATGATTATCATACCAAACTCATGGTGCAAAAAGTGGATATACCAACCAGTATAAAAATATATGAATAAATACAGGTGATATTTGTAATGATTGCGTATGACAAGAGAAAAGTGTTGCAAGACTATTATTCTAAGCTTTTATTTCTGGTGATCTCACATTATACCACAGTCATATATGTAGCATTTTCTAACAAATTATCATTCTATTTTATCTTGCATATTGTAAGTATTTTGATTTAATGTTGTTAATTTGAAATTATGTTTTGATGTTTCATATTAATGTTATGCAACGAATTTCAAAAAGGTCCTAAAATATTATTACACGCAAGGTTTCTTTCATCCTCTGAAAATGCTTGTATCGCTATAATTACTTTTTAAAATGTAAACACGAAAATATTAGATTCAATTGTCCAAGTTAAATCCATTTATCCTTATGTGCTGAAAATAATTTCTTCATACATACAATAAATAACTTTATGAACGATAAAACAGAAAACATTGTAATTTATTTTGTATTTATATGAAACCTACAGTTATTTTAGACGTAGTTGTTACTTTCAAGAAATTAATTAAGAAGATATGATTTTAGAATATAAACAATTTAAAAATCTAATATCCTATATCAAACTGTTTTTAAGAATTCAAAAAATCATTCAATCACAAAAATTACTTCATATAGATTAAGTGCTTATTGAATAATTTTTTGTAAACATAATATTAACTACTATATAGACTACTCTCCTTTATAATTCCAGTAATAAACCAAATATAGTTAAATTACAATCATTAATTTGATTTTGAAAACGTTATTTTCTAAATAGTATAACCAGATGTATATAATTGAAAACAGTATATAATAATGTAAATTAAAATATGAAGAAACACAAAATTGAAAAGGCTATAAATACGTTTTTTTTTATTTAATCAAATAAAACTTGATGTTTGTATACTGAAAACTATTTTAAAGTATTAGGTGTGCAAATTAATTCGGTGCCTTTTTTTACAGAAAATGAACGTTTACGGAAAAATAGATTGCATTTAAATTCTTAAAATATCCCCAATTATTTTGGATAGCTTTGCTCCATCTGTCAGATAACTGACGGATCCATTATCAAAAAAAGATGGCGACTTTGAGTCGATGTAGTCGTAATGCATTTCAGATCTTTCTCAGTGTTTTTTTCTTTTCATGTATTATGCACCAAAGGCCCTTCCTCTAAAGTTGAACAAATCGTTACCGTAGCTTTGGCAGCATTTTTTTCAACTGGAGTGTGAAAAGTATGCAATGTCTATTATGCTACTTTTTAAACGCCATCTTGTTCATTACTGTTATGCCAAATGCTTGACCAAGATATATAGTATTTATAAATTTAAACTTGGAACATCAAAAACCCAAAACGACGAGAAAATATTTTAATTTAAAACAGAGTTACGATTGATTGAATTCAAAGGCACCGAATTATTTTTTATACCTAATATAATATTATTTACACAAAAAGTTAAGATAATTTTTTAATCTGCTATCAGTAATTACTATTACAATTTAAAAAAGTATACTGTTGTATCTTCTGATATTTTGATTCAATCTTAGCGCATGTACGCTTCTAAAATATAAAATATTTAAAATAAGCTATACTGACTGCAAAAAAATCAGGTGAGTACAAATAAACAGTTAATAAAATATATCGATAAATAATACAGTATACGGACAAAATTTATATAGAAAAATATTTTACAGAGTATTAACAGCATGATTTCAAAAATAATAAGAATATTAATAAAAATTAGTCATATATATATATATATATATATATATATATATATATATATATATATGCATAATGTGAATAACCAATACATACCTTGAATGAAATTTTATAATTTAAACAATTTTATTTGTAGTATTTATATAAAGAACAAAAAATCAAAATGTTTACATCGTTTTAATAAAATTCATTTAATATCACATAACAAAGCTACGCCTCGTAAAATCCAGTGGTCTGGCGGTTTGAGTGTTTGAAGCCAAAGTGGTGTTATGTAAGTTAAATCCGTTCGATTTGGCTTTTTGTACACTGGGCACTATAATGAATTTAAAAGCAGTAAATAAAAATGTAGCGATATTATTTTACAGGCTATATATCGCACTTATACAAAAACCGCTTCTACAGTATTAAACTGTTCAATAATTAATGCGGATTTGTTTATAAAATACTTTCTGTGGAATGTAAAATTGAAACAATGATAAATTTTTACAGCAAAATTGATATTTCAACGCAGTTTATATACTTTACTATCGTTTATCATGCTACAATAAACAATCTTCAATGGAGAAGAGTTTTCACATTCAGACGTTTGATAAAATTATTTTTGTCAGTATCACAAACTATGTACATAAATACATACATATATATATATATATATATATATATAAGCAGAAATCCTGGAAAAATATTTTATGAAATTTCGAATATATTATTTACCGTATATATCCAAACAAGTTACAGAGGGTACACGATATTGATATTCAAAATATACGGATTTGTGTAGATTTGAAACACAAATACACCATTTTATGATTGAGAAAAACAATACCGCAATGCTATTTAATTTTTTATCTATCAAAAATTATTTAGTTAATGACTCACGTATATTACAATAATATATATATATATATATATATATATATATATATATTAACTTATGTGATTTTAGGATTAAATACAATTATTTCATTTTGTTCAGTTATTTTTAATTGTTAAAATTTTTCAAAGTATTAATTTATTTACTTTTTACCTTTTTGTGTTTATTTAAAAATAAGAAGCTATCAATAATATTTTTTTTCATGTCTAATATTGTTCGGTAAATATATTAAGTATTTTTCAATTCTTGTATAAAATATATTTTTTTCAATCATTATGAATTTATGTAAAGAAAATAAAACATATTTAAGTAAGAGAAGAACAAAAATAAATTACTTATTTACTAATGAAGGTATACTCAATGTTATTGAATGACAAAATAATATATTTTTAAAAAAAGTAGTTAATATTTTAACATTTTGAAAATACGTTATATTACGTATACGAGGAGAGGTCAAAAAGTACGGTATATGGTGACATGAAAAAAAGTTACAGTGGTAAATCATTTTCCTACCAACCTAATAATAACGAAAAAAGGAAAAATAGATGTTAAAACTAAGAGTTATTCTTAAGAAGAAAAATAATTATTTTGAAAATAGTAGAGACACAGTAACAAGAGAAAACAATAGATTAATATTAAAAAGTTTCGGATGAAAACTAAAAAATATAAAAATGGTACACGAAAAAAATATGAGAAAACAAATTTCAAGCTTAAAAAATAGATGTATTGTGGATCGTTCAATTAAACGAAATTAGAAAAGGACTTTATAGGAACCTGCATTTGAATTTTTTTTAAAAAAACACATTTACTATAAAAGGACATTTTTTTTCATTTTTGGTGCTACGTGCGTTTTAAAGCTTTAGGGAATTTAATATGGTCTATGAATGTTTTCTATTATTCTTAAAATAGGTCAAGCATACTTCTTTCGTCTTTATCACTACATTGACTATGAAGTTAATTTACCATATACCTTGGCATATAAGTGATATACGTATAAGACAAGGTCGAAATTTTAGGGTAAAATTTATACATTTATCATATATCTGTCGTATAAGACAGGCCTAAATTGAACACCTCTTTCACATGTTATAATACAATTGCATGTTCAAATAGAGAAATCACATTTTTTCATTTAAAATTTCAAAAATGAAATTTGGGTAATCACCTTGTTTAAACATACTGTGTATTAAAACATCGTGCACGGCTTGTATCTAGAAATCGATGGCTATTTATTTTATTTTTAAAATTTTTATTTAAAATGAATTACTCAATAAATTTATGTTTTATACCAAAGTTTAAGTGTTTAAAAATAGAGAATTAAATTTTCATGTAAACATAATAAATTCCTGGTGTTTTTTAAAGGTTATGTCTCTGTATTGGGCGTATAAGACAACCTCCTATTTTTTGAAGATTTTTTTAGGTTTTAAGAATCGTCTTGTGCGTCGAAGTATACTATATTTTTAGTACCATAATTATTCCACAAAAAATATAATTAGTTTTCTACGATATAAGTATTTTCATTTTAATATTATAACACTTGAAATCTCTAGATGTCTGCAAAGAAATAGTTCGTCCATAACGTGCAATGGTACGAGCAAAAATCCCTGCTTGAAGATCATGCAACATAGCCGTATTCATTATCGAAACGATTAAATGACTAGTTAATGTATTTCTTTCAAGTGTCTTTCCCTATCAAATTAAATAAAACACTTAATTATTTTAAAGCTTATATCGACAGTGCCGGTAAAAGTAATTAAAGTTTTACTACAACTTTTATTTAATTAATGAAATCTTGTTTTAAATAAATTTTCTCAATTCAGTTTGATAGATTGACATTCCTTTGACACTTGAGTATGAAACAAAGTATATATATATATATATATATATATATATATATATATATATATATATATATATACATATATATATATATATATATATATATATGTATATATATGTGTGTGTGTGTGTAAAATGAAATCTTGTTTTAATTAATTAACACTAAGTTACCGTATAAAGTTTTGAATCTTTTGGAGCTGTTGAATTGATTGCATATATATGAACAACGGGTAATACTGTGTACAATACTTTATTGATTGATTCTGTTAATCGGCTATTTCGTCTATCCCATCCAGCACCATCTATATATAAACCAAATACGTAAACTCCCTCCTGTAAATGAAATATACCATTTATTTATTATTTTAATATATATCTTGATAAAATTTAGTTTTTCATAAATTCTAGTATTCTCAATTAAATTTTACTTTTTAAATAATGAATGTTCAATATTCTCATAACTTTCTTTAATTATATTTTAGATTTGAAATTGACGTTTAATTCTGCGGTGATGCAATATTCAAATAGAATTAGTAATTCAAATACATTCTAACTGAAAATTTGTGAATAGAATGTGAAAAATGGACTTATCAAAATACATACACATATCTTGAAATTACATTATTCCTGATTATAAAATATATGTTTTCCTCATCAATAAGAGCGAAACATATACATTATATAATAATTATAACACGATTGATTGAATTACATTTTTCATTCATCTTATCAAAGAAAAACTATTAGAAAATTATAGTCGAAAAAGTTTAAACCATGTAAGAAATTATAAAAAATTTCTAGTTTTCTAAATATTAAATTTAGCACGTGCAATGAGTTTGGCAAACTTATTTCGATTGTCAATTCATTATACTACAGAGAATAAAAGGCGTGATAAAAATTTTAAGCTTCAAAACTTTTTTATTAATTTAACGAAATATTGAGGAAAGTCAATAAAATTTCACAAATTGTTTTCTTAGGATTACAACCCACACGTAACTCTGAAATTTTCAGTAATGAACTTATCAAAAAAATATATAGCTATATTATATCTTTGTTTTTTAATACTAAAATTTATTTTAACAATAAAGTTAATAAAAAAATCAGTTATATATATATATATATATAACATATATATATATACACATACATATATATATATATATTATATGTATATATATATATATATATATATAAAGGAAAAATTTACGGATAAAATAAATAAAATACCATTTTTTACTGTTTTATTTATACAATTTCGTTAGCAAATAGTGTCGTTGAAGACAATAACATATTATAAAAACGAAGACACTGAACTAAAACCTAAGACGTTTTTTAAGAATTTCTTATCTGACAAAATATCTCATTCTATTAATATTTAATTTATAAAAAATCATTCTTTTCCTCAAATATTTTTTTTAAAAACCCTAATATTCTTAAAACACGTATATTAAAATATCAAACGTATAAATTACCATATAATCATAAAAATAATAGTACTGATGAATTCACATATAATTAAAGGTACACAAAGGAATTTCTGTTCTTCGAACAAAAAAGACCTGATCAAAGGATTTGGTAATTAATTATTGAAAATTATGTTTATTTTGTATGTAATTAGATGAAAATTTCGTCATCCGCAGAATGTTAAATTGCAAAGAATTATTAGCATTAGAAAAATGGTGGCATCTTAATTAAAATGCGTATAAAAAGTAATTTAATTATCAATTATTAATTAATTAAAAACACTTTGTGTCATTTATAAAGAAAATTGATTTACGAAATTCACAATATTTAGCCGAAAATTATTTTCACTTTTTTTGTTTTATTTTTCTCCTCGTTTTATACAACATTGGATGGATTGAAAGATCCCAAGTTAAAGTTGTTCGAAAATTGTGAAGTACTTTTCACAAGAAGAGAGTAGGGAGGATTTAAGCTGTTGGGCAATAAAGTTCCAGAGTAGGTAAAACTGTTCAGCACCTTTGGGTATTCTTTTACTGACTTAGATATTGAGATATTGAAAGCCTAAACATAACCAACTGAATGATTATACCAGTCAGCTTTTAACCTAATATTTTAACCTTCTTATGTTGTGCCAATAGTATATACCGAAGAGGTTATACACCTTTATATTTTACATGTTTTACGATGCCTTTTCTTTTATCAGACTTCGATTTTAAAAATAAAAACATATATCTATAACTCATAACTCGTATCTATAACTCGTAAGAAATCAATAAGTCGATATCTGCTATGCGAAGTTAATATGATGTTTTTAAATAATAGATATTTAATTTTCACTCAAAAATCGAGAAATTTCATTGTTATTATGAATTATCGTAAAACATTTATTTGTTTCCAGAACATTTTTATGCAATTTTGTTCAGTTTTGTTAGTGAATGACATAATATTTTTCAATAATACTTTTTTTCTCTCTAATTCCTCTTAAAACAAATTCACAAATGCACCTATTTTAATAGACATTCTCTTAAAATGTACGGAATACGAAAAGTGGAAATAAAGAAACGAATCATGAAGGAATCACGGATCACGGAGTTGAACAAAAAGACTTCAAATTATAAACGGAAAAAAATATGAACAGAAGTAAGAAAATACTAATTACCAAAACAATAAAAAAGTTTAGTGTCCGATAACAATAACGTAAAAATATATTTGAATAGAATATATAAATATATATGTGTGTATATATATATATATATATATATAGAGAGAGAGAGAGAGAGAGAGAGAGAGAGAAGATAATGAAACATATGTATCAATTTCATTCTACAAAATACAAATACAAAGAAAAAGTACATTCAAACAAGAAAAGATTTTAAACAACAAGTTGTGATATGCTATAAATAAACGGACATAATAAAGCATAACTTTCATTCCGTAGAATAATCCTTAGAAATCTAAGAAACATCGCTTCACTATCAAATTAATCATTTTTATAACACATTGTTGTACATTCCTTATAAAGCATTAATATGTATTTAAAAATAATATATAAAAACTAGTTGTTAACCTTATTGTTTTGCGTGCATTAATGTATACTAAACAAATAACATACTACATATATACAATAGTCACTTATTGAGTAAATATAATATTCTAAAAGTGATAAAAAAATACATGTAGTGCATTCATTTACATTATTTCATCTTCTCCTTCCGTCTCAACCATTCATTCTCTCTCTATTTATATATATATATATATATATATATATATACACACACATATATATATATATATATATATATATATATATATGTTATTGTTGAAAAAAAACAAATTTCAGTAATATTTTTTATCGTGTAAAATCATTATTTAGAAAAAATTGCGCTTAAAGGCTTATTCAAAAACGTTTTACTCCATTTTTTCTGATGATACATTAATTACGTTTCGACAAATGAATTTTTCACTCCACTTCAAATTACAACAATTGATTCAATTAAAATTAATTAATAATAAATTATTCATGATTGTTTATTGTTAGATACGAGCTTTTTAATTACTATGTCGCGGAAACATAGATTTATTTCTGTAATTTAGCGCCCTGAAGATGCTATCGTTATCGAAATCAAAATAAAAATCAAAAATATCAATTTCCAATATGATTCGATAGGATTTTTTGATCATTTTGGGAAAAGGAAAATTCATTTTTGAAAATTCATTTTATCCGAGTGATTTTGAAGGTGAATCTGGTACGAAAAACCATATTGAGATTTCATTACATGGTTATTCTTTTTTTTATTAATATATTTTGATATTTAAAAAAGAATGTATATACTTATATATATATATATATATATATATATATATATATATATATATATATATAATTTTTTTTTATTTATTCATCTCAAGCTTATTATAACATATCGACGTTATCATCATATATATTCAATATAATGTAAATATATATATATATATATATATATATATATAATTTAAACAGTAGTAATTTCATGAACTTCGTCTTATACTATTTTTTTTTAATTTAGTAAAATAATGTAAAAATGTTAGAACATACTTGAGGAGGTCCTTTAACATCGTCTTTCAACATTCGCGTCACATCATTATGTAAATTGACAGTATCCAACGCCCATCCTTTATGTGCTCTTGCTACTTCTTGTCGCATTGCCGTCAAGAACCCTATAGAGTACAATTATATTATATATCTTGTATGTTAATAGCGATATCTTTCTAACACAAATTACAAGCCCATACGTTGGCATAGAAAGACACGTATACGTATATATAATCATATATACATAACTATTTATCTTTATATATATATATATATATATATATATATAACATGTGTGTGTGTGTTAAATACACACTAGATTAAATACTTTTAAATATGAAATAAAATTAATTTAAATATTAATTATTTTCGATTTTTGAATCCTTATAATCTTAACCAACATTATACATATAAATTAAAATTTTTCAATGAACTAAATTCACATAAATAATAAACGCTCAACAGTATAATGAAAATGAAAAAAATATATAACATCTATAAGAAAAATAATTATTGATAGACTCGGAATGAATATGGTATTAAATATATAATTTTTTACTAAATAAAAAAAGACAAACGATTAAAGTTTCAAGTGGATGTTTAACTGGGGAAAAAAGTATATATAAAAAATTCCAGGAAGTGAAAAAGTACAGGTTCGGGATCATTTTTTAAACACTAATGAGAATAAGATGATAATTGGAAAGAAGTTCATAAAGCTAATTGGCAATTTAATCATTAACCGTTTTAGTGTCAGAAGGCGCGATCGCGCTTCTGTTGTTCAGTGCCTAAAAGCGCAAGCTCATGGGTCTGTAGAGTCAAACTGACTGCACGCTCGGATTTTATCGATGAATATCTTTATTGTTACTATTTATCGAGGTCGTATTAAACTTTTTTTTGTTATAGTGTTTCGTAGCTTTTGTTGAAGAAAATATTTTTATTTATTATGCTGCAGAACGCTACATCAAAAATTAATACTACTATATAAAATATATGTGTATATGCATGCATTTTATATCAGCAATAAAAATACTTATAAATGATTTTTCGAATTTATTACAATCGAATTAAAACAATATTATCACTACTTATACGCATAGGAATGCCATAACAACAATGAATTCAATGATAAATACTTACTGCTTATAAGCAGAATAACAATGCAATCGCGCCGCTTGGCATTTTTTGACATGCAATTAGAAAAGCGAAATAGAGCTAGCATTTTTCAATATGGTATTAGAGAAGCATGATTGCGGCGCTTGGCATTTTTTTTGCAGTAGCCCGTGGCATTCAAACGGTTAAGAAACAAAATCTTTAAATTTTTCTCCTAAAGCATTAAATTATCAAACTGTGCGCGTTTCTTTATGCTCCGTCAATTTGATTCAAATTTTTATTGTATGCTCTTTTTGTTTTTATTATTGTCTTATTATACAGAAGCATAAATAACAACAATTATATCTTTTTCCATCTTATAACGTGTTAAAATTTATAAACATAAAAATTAATCAATAAAAATACTTAATCTCTATTTTTCATTTCCTTTCATAGAGGAAACGTAAGAAAAATTTTAAGTATGTGTATATACTTCTTTCTGTTTTGACTCTCAATACATAAGTTCAATTGCTAAAACTATTCGAATTTCAATTTCTTTGAAAATCTAGTAATTTTAATAACAATTATTTTCTTTTTCCTTCTACATCCTAGCGGCGTTAATGATTCTAGTAATTTATCAACCACTTGGAAACGATTTCTCATTTACGAAGGTAAGAATATATTTTTCTCTAAACTTTCTTTCGCCCTTCAAATAAATTGTTAGAATAACAGAAAGAATATTACAGACATACTGTTAACCATTCGATTTCAATTTCAATTAAACTGTCACTATTTCAATTACACTGGTCGAATGCCTACTTTTAGACGACTGTTATGTTACACATGCACTATAAAATCTTATGCAAATACCTGTTATCAGATATGCACTTGCACTAGTTTTTTGAAGACTAATCAGACCCACATATTACATTGTGATTGATTATTCGGATTAAAAAAACCGTTCAATACCAAATATTAAAGCAATAAACGTCAAATACAAATAAATGTACAGTTTGTGCTTTAGTTTGATGAATATTTAATTATAAGAAAAATTTTAAATATAAATTATACATACATTTTATAGACATTCAATATTATGATGAATGTATATATAATTATATATCGCAATTATATTCAAATTAAATTATTTTTATAAAATGCTTTTTTTAATTCATATAAGCACAGATATGTAAATTGGAAATATGAATTGGACTTTATCACTTCTTACTACTTTTCATATACTATTATAAATCTATAATAGTATATACTATAATAAATCAAAAATTAAACTTCACAGACCTCTGAAAAAATACTAATGTAAAATAAACATATCAGATATCTGACTCATTAAACACTTATAAAATATTGCCTCGGGAGTGGTGTCTAGTGCGTTTAAATTCCAAAACTTTTTTTATATCGCGCAGAGACACATCACTCTCAGATTTCACTTTGGAAGGTTGACATTTTGACAATTTCGTACCTAGTTTTAAGTTAATTTTAAATCATGTCTGTCTGTCGTCTGCATGTTATTATTGTTGTATGTCTGATGTTTAAATGCTGTGTGCCTGTCTTTAAACGACACACTGTCTTTGTCCACTGTTGTGTTCGTCATGTTCCGTTTTGTAAATTTTTCTTTTGATATGTTTTAATTGTTTGTACAATGTATTTTAATTCGACATACATATGTTAGCTGTCGATTCCTGTCTAGCCGGTTTTTGAACATTTTTCCGGGCACTCTTACTTATTAGCTTACCCTAATCCCCATATGAAGAACCTATCTTCGTGTCAAAACCGACCCAAAACCCGTTAGCTAAGACCCCAGACGTAGCTTCCGTACCATGCCAGTGCACATCCCTACAGGACCGTATTTTTATTTCATATCAATAAAATATTTTTTGATTTTTATTTTGTTCTGTTTTGATTTGATCTGACATAAGATTCTTTTTAGGCCTTTGACCAATGCAAATTAGTAACGACAGGTATAACTACCATAACTAGATTATAAATTTCTCCACAGATGATGTACATGCACACACACACACAAACACAAACACACACACAAACATACATATATATATATATATATATATATATATATAATTATTTCTTTCTAAAATTATATAACTATGTATCATTTTAGAAGTTATTCAATTTAAAATTTTACAATGATATTTTTTTACTTAAAGAAAGAATAAGGATAAAACTATTAATCGAACTCAAAAATTATAATCAACAGCTGATGTAATATTTTCTTTTCTTAAAAAAGATATATCAATTAAATGTACTAGATATAAAAAGACAATCACCTTGTGGATTGAAAAAACCTGTCATCCAAAACACAACTGGTCGGCCAACAAATACCCAATTATGAAATTGTGTATTTCTTTCTAAAAGTTCAGTGAACCAAAATCCTAAAGTAGATGAAACCCATGAACCGCGTAACCAAGATTTGGGTACACGTGCGTCAAATATGGAATCTAGAGCGTCTCGTAATGCCTAAAAAGGATAAATTAATACGTTATTTATATTAAGAAAATATTCATAAACAGTTTTGTTTAAGCAATCCTAGTATATTTTTTTTCAATTAACAAGAAGGATCTGCCTCCTACTAGCTACGCTCGCTGATCCCCGAAGAGCACAACCCCTGCTAATTTCGTTCGTATCGCATATATTCGCTGAATATTGTAATATATATATATATATATATATCAGTATGTCTATATAATCATTCTCGTAAATATACTTCAATGTAGATGTAATATATATATATATATATATATATATATATATATATATATATATATATATATATATACACGTTAGTATGTCTATATAATCATTTTCGTAAATAGATTTCAACGCAGTTGTTTTATAAAGTCGCACATTTCATATCATAATTTTTCGTGAAAATTTCATGTATTTTGTATCATCTTTAATAATTTAATAAAAAAATTGTACACGTTTTTTAAAACAAAATGTTGTCCATTTTTTAAAAATTTACAGAATATTTTTTCATATATAGAGATAACAACGCCAATATCCATCAAAATTGTCAAAGTACTTTTATTTAAATTATAATGAAAATAAAAGCATATTATATTAACCGAAAATCAATAATTTTCTATTTTATAAATATAACTGATGAATTAATTAGTAATTGTCTGTTTTGACGCTAGTGAATCAATTAAGTATTTATCTGACACGACAAATTCCAGCTCTTTATCCATCTTCAGGTATCTTAAGATAAACAGTTTATCTACAAGCTATCTAACAGTAGCACAGGAACCGAAACTAATCATAACATGTAAAGTCCCGTAATTCGCAAATAATTAACACTAACAAAACAATATTCTAAAATGATTTTTGTACAAATAGATGGCGTATTTTGCGGAAATTACTGAATTCGATTCTTATTTATCAACTGTTAATTAATATTGATTTTAAATATTTAATATAAGCAGGAACTTCTTAAAATAAATTGCATAAATAAGTATAATTTACATGTATAATAAAATTTAAGGTTACAATTGTCTACTTCTATTCCTATAAGCTCGTTGATACATTGTTCGTCTCCTCTTAGCCATTATAAATCACTTAAGTAGTAAATTACTATAACTAATTTCGGATTTTGAATCATCTTAAATAACTATTTTATATACTTGTCACAAGATATATTAGGTTGGTTCAAAAGTAATTGCGGTGTTTATCATTTTAAGTTTGGCACCGATTTTTCTAGTTATCGTTATCTTTTGTTATAGTAATGTGATACATCATTGTAAACAATGAAATCATCACTATTGATTTCAGGTTATATCTATTGTTTACATTGTTTGGTATTATTGGATATAACCTCTTAAATTACAAATTTGCGCGATTTTGTTACATGAGTTTTAATTGAAACGTAAAGCAACAGAAACTGCTTGAAATATCAAATTTATTTTTAGCGAAGAGTCAATCAGTGAACGTACAGCTCAATACTGGAAACGAAAGCTTTGATGATGAGGAGGGTCGTGGACGTCCTTCATCTATAGATAATAATGTTTTAAGAACTATTATTTAAATGGACCCACGTAAAACAACTCTAGAAGTGGCAGAAGAACTCAATATTGATCATTCAAACGTTGTTCAACATTTGAGCCTAATTGGAAAAACAAAAAAGATGTTTAAATGGGTATGAACTAAAAACTTAAATGCCGTATGAACTAAACGAACACAAGCAATTCGGCGATATGAAGTCTGCTCTGAGTTTCTTTTACGAAACAAAAATGATCCTTTTCTTGATCGCATTGTTACATGTGATGAAAAGTGGATTCTCTAAAACAATCGGAAACATTCATCACAATGGCTAGACCGAGGAAAAGTACCAAAACAGTTTCCTAAACCGAAACTTCATGAAAAGTAGATTATGGTCACGGTTTGTTAGTTAACAAGTGGCATCATTTACTACAACTTCTTAAATCCTAGTGAAACAATAACAGCAGAAAAATATTGTCAGGAACTTGAAAAAAATGCATGAGAAGTTGCGTCGTTTACGGCCAGAATGTCAATCGATGAGGATCAATTCTTCTTCATGACAACGCCCGACCATAAGTCTCACAAATGACTTAAAAAAAATAAATTAATTGGGTTATGATACCTAAACACCCACTTTATTCTCCTGACCTGTTCCGACAAATTATCCTTTTTCAAAAAATTTGAGTAATTTCTTACAGAGAAGATTTTTAAAAATCAAGCATCAGCTCAAACCACTTTCGATGAATTCGTTAATTCCAGGACTTCAGAATTCTATCTTGTAAGAATAAACAAACTTGTTTCCCGTTGGGAGAAATGTGTGGAGGCCAATGGTCTTTATTTTGATTAATAAATATAATTTTAACTGATATATGCGTCTTTTATACTCGATAAGTAAAAACCGCAATTATTTTGCACCAACCTAATAGAAACTACGCATCCGAACAAAGACCAATAAAAACAAATAATTTGACTTCGTTTTGCATTCATAATTATTAAATGTGAATAAAAAACTCCTCAGAAATTATATACAATAACCATAACTGGTTATTTTAATAATGCGAAACAACCTTTGTTTTAATTATTGTAAACTCAAATTCCTAATAATTATAGTTCTGTTCATTTACATTTAGAATCTATTTTATAAACCACATATATTATGGTATAATATGAAGTAAAGATATTTTACTCTAAATAATAAAAAATAATAAATTTATTAATTTCAGTTCCCATTTAAATATTATCTAAATCTTTTTACCTCATTCATAATAATCGTTCCTTCAATAGCCAAAAGCAAATCTTTCAATGTACTTCTTACATTAACTATTACTTTCTGCATACGATCTATTTCTTGACGTAATAAAATATTCATAGGAGATGTAATTCCCATTATTTTTAATCTGTAATTAATAAAAATGTTATATATATATATATATATATATATATTATAAGAAACACCTCTAGAGAACAACATTGATACTATCAGAAATAATATGATTGTAATATAAAAGAATAGGATTGTGTGATTCTCTTCTTCTTAGAATGTTTTATTTCTAGTATTTTGTATTTGTGTTGTTAAGCATATGTTAATTATATATATATATATATATATATATATATATATATATATATATATATATATATATTGAAATGTAATGGTTTAAATCACTACGTAAATTCTTTATTGATATATATATATATATATATATATATATATATATATATATATATATATATATATATATAGATAGATAGATAGATAGATAAATTCATAAAAAGTATTTTTTAGGAAACTAATGAAACCTTATTTAACTTGACGCGGCACCAATATCTTCAAAATTTCTAATGAAACAATGTGCATATTAATCTAAAATCTCTAAATAGAAAATGTTTTTTATATAATATACACTAAAATAAGTGAAACATCTAAAGCAGATTACTAAACAACTGTAAATTGTTGTTGCAATAACATGTTTTAAAAAGACGATAGTCTCTTGGAAGCCATCTGTTCGCAGAAGTTCCAAATATTTTATTTTTGATGTCATGAAAATAATTAAAAGCATTCGTTTATGAATTTTTAATAGCACAACAATGTTCTTCTAATATATTTTACTAATGTTACATTAATATTCTTTCAGATAAGCACTGCAAAATATAATTATGCGTAAACATAAAAAATCTTTAATACAAAAACAAGATTTTCGAGAGCTATGCGTTTTCTAAGAATTGTATATACAAAGAATTTTCCAGCTATTACATATCTATATATATATATATATATATATATATATATATATATATATATATATATATATATATATATATTTATATGTATATGTATATATATATATATATACATGTATGTATATACTAAAGGCTCCATAAACTCTAATAGGAGCATAATTCTCATTAAAAAATATGCTTTTAATAAATATACCATTTTTATAACGTAAAATTTAAGCTTTTTATTAATAATTTAATTTTATATATTAAGTTTGCTTCGTTCATATTATATATATATATATATATATATAAATTAATTTCATTACTAATTGTTATATTCTACCATTTCTCTCATATTAATAATGCTCATCTTTTTACTCATTGCTATTTTGCTAAAACTCTCTACAATATTTTATTTGAAATGTATCCATTATTTAAAAGTTCAATATACTATCCTATTTGATATTTTCTTCATAATCTTCTTGGCATGTCTATTGAAATGGAGCTATCCTTTTTATCTTATTCATTCCTCTTGAATTTTATACTCTGCTCAGTATTATATATCAATACATCTTTCATTTATAATAAAGCTCTAATTTTATCATATCTCAATTAATTTATTTCTTTCCCCTTTATCTTATTATTTCGTTTATATTTTATCTGCCTTATTCTAAAGTTCTATTCTATCTTATGATCTATATAACTTTTCACCACTTTCTAGTTAAAAATCTTCCTATACTTTCAATAAAAATATAAATAGGTTTAGTTGTACATCGATTAATCATTATTATTATATAATTCTATGACCCATTCAATTCAGATCCTTCTTATATTAATCACCAAAGACGAAATAATTATTCACCTAATGTGTATAAATATTGTTGTCATTTAATAATGATTCCGAACCGGGAAAATTTAGTTTAATGTTTTATAAATACAAAAAAAAATTAGTAAGTAAAATTTCAATTCTCTTAAGATTTTTTGTGTCATTTTTAAGAATGAAAATTTTTCCTACATTATTTCTTCGAGATATTTTTTTCTTTTATATTCTAATTTTGTACTTGTGATCTCTTTTATCAATATTAGATAGAGTTATTGGTGTCTGATATTATTCGTCTTATGCTATATTTTCATTCAATTTTTTAAAAATTGAAGATAGTATTGCAAAGTGTCTTATTTTTATGAAATTAATCCATTCTAGATCTTTTACATTTGACGTAAACTATTTGTATACTATCAACAAAATAGTCGAAAAACAATATTCCTATTATTTACTCTGCTTATTATGATTTAATTTAAATATTGTTTTTATAAAGTATTAATGTAACATCTGTATAATTTAATTAATATATATTTCAAAAGTCGTTTTTTTATATAATCATGGCAAATAAAATTCATAAATGTTGGTGAAGTTTTTAAGTCATGAAGTTTTTAGTCTTTATAATGAGATCAATAAAACAAAAAAAAAACTAAAGCATTCGTTTTGCACTCATACTGACTAAATTAAACTTATTTTAAAAAAAAAACTAAGAAGTTTGGAATATTTGTTAAAAAATAAACAATTCCATTAACAAAATCATTTTCACTCATTTAAATCATTTTGCATAATTCATGCAAATTTTCATAAAACTTCTCATATACATGAACTTCTACAATTGAATATATATGTGTAATTTACTCTTTTGTCTACTAATCAGTGATATCAACATGTTATAATTAATTATTTTTATAATTATGATCCCGTTAGTATATTACTATAATAGTCTTGAATTCGTTGAATCAATTAGGATTCTGCTTCAAGCAGTTTCACTTCCAGCAATTCTACTCTCGTCTTAAAATAGCCTGCTTTATACTCCATACTACTTAACTAATACACATACAAAACATTTTACATCTACAGAATTATTAATATATAAACTATTGAAAATGATTCAGGTTCCGAAACTATCTGTAGAGAATACTATACAATTGATACAACAGGGAACAAGCCTAATAGAACAATACATTAATTTCATAAATTGAAGTTTCATTTCAAAAGTATAACTGAACCACATTGTCAAAAGATATGTATTTAAAATTGAAGTCTTACATATGTTATCTATTAGTCTAAAATTTTATTTTTTTTTCTGATATACTTGTTTCCAATTCAATCTTCTGGTTAATTTTTTAAAAGTTACAATTTTGGATATTATTTAATTATTTTTAATAAAAAAATCTAAGTATTATTAATTTATAATAAAAGTATTTTTAAATACTTATGAAAATAAATGCTATTAACACAAATAGTTTTGTCATTGTGAGCAAATTCATTTTCACTGATAATCTTTCCACTCACTTCACAAATTAACAATAAACTTTCTTCTACTTAAAAATGTGTAGAAAAATATACTTTATTTGTAACCTGAGGCTCTGAATATAATATCATTACCATTCATATGCGCATAAAGAATATTGAAAAATTACCAACAGTCAATTATTAAATATTTTTGATCAAAAAAATATTTTAGGGATTGAAGTATGAATAAAAAATCATTTATAGAAGTAAATCTAGCCTTAGTTTTAAAAATATACTATGAAAAAATGACTTTGTAGTCAAGGCAAATCTAATTATGCATTGATTATCTTGTCATTATAAACTCAATAAAGCTTATTATTATGATATACTAAAAATAAAAGTAATCTCTAAAAACATACAAATATTATTTTATGAAATGTTGATAAAATACCTTTCTTTCACTTCATAAGGATCATATTTAGGTGGAACTTTGTCCAACATATCCTGTGCCTGCCTTCCCACAATAGATTCGCGTGTTTCTCCTGCTCCGCCAGATGATTCCTTTGGTTGTGTTGAAAGAATAATATTAAGCATATTTGTAGCAGTATTACTCTGGTATCTAAATATAACATATTTATAAAAAAAACATATTTATAACATATTTATAAAATTAAATAAAATTTAAATTTGTCTTATAAGCTATTTTGCTATATTATTACAATTTTAAACAAGCATCATATATAATATTTCATATATATTATCATTTACATATAATATACATATAATATAGACTTTTTGTACGAGTTTATTTCTGTATTCAAATTTTATAATAAATTTCAAAATAGTTTTATGTCTTCACGTTAAAATACAATACTGGGATAATTTATAACAAACAACAGGAAGAGAAAAAACAAATTTACGCAACAAGCTGTACAAAAATAATGATAGAAACAATTGCAAATTGCTTTAATATACGCTTTAAAAGCATTATTAAGCTTAAAAAAATCGTATATATTTAGCAAAGAGACATAACAGAAATTCAAATTGTATCACTGGTTCATGTAAATCAATACCTGGAATTTATAATAAAAACAGTATTCGACGTTTGAAATTAAATTTATATATATATATATATATATGCAATTGCAAAAAAGGTACAGAAAGTGAAGAAGATATGAAATATGTCTACCTAGACTAGCTTATCAGCAAAGATGTATCATTCATTGAAGAAGTAAACAGGAGAATAAAAATTGAATAGAGCTCATTTCGACGAAACGCATTGATATTTAAATCAACAATCTCACTTTGTTAGAAAAAAAACGTATTTGATCAATGTTTATTAATAGTTCTTACATACAGTAGCGAAACATGGGTACTTAACACCAAAATCGTTGAAAGACTCCAAACAACACAGAGAATTATGGATAGATGCATGCTAGGAATAACGAGAAGAGATAGGAAAAGAATAGAATGGATACGAAAAACAGACAGGACTCACAGATGTAATAAGAAGAGTAAAAAGGTTGAAATGGAAATGAGCGGGGCATGTTACAAGAAAAGAAGACAACCGATGGGTAACAGAAATTATTAATTTGAAACCAAGGAATATTAAAAGGCCAAGAAAGAGACCAGTGAACGGGTGGCATAAGTAAATTAAAAACTTTATTGGAAATCAGTGGAAAAGAGAGGCATTCAATCGTAGTAAAAGGAAAATCATGGAAGAGACCTTTATTCACTAGTGGATTGACAGAGGCTGATGATTATATGTATATATATATATATATATATATATATATATATATATATATATATATATATATATATATATATATATATTCATATATATATATATATAATATATATATATATATATATATATATATATATATATATATAAAGGGGGTGTATGTATGTGTATATTTTATGTAAAATTCATTGAATGCAAAAGTACATTTGGTAATTATAGTTAAAAATAGGAAATGATACATGCAATCATACAAAAAAGCGTTGATTTTTTCAAGAATTACGTTTACTGTTATAACTTTATTTTACATTTCATAAACAATTACCAGGTATGATGACTGAAGACTTAGTCTACTCCCACTATAAATGCTGAACACAGTGGTTTTTATAACTCATGTATTTCAAATCAATCAAAAGTTGTGGTCATGTGCTTAATCGTATAGCAACTTTCGTAGCCACTAACAGGAATGCCTCGTGCAAAAAATGTATCCAATTATGAAAAGATAGTTATAACAAACGTATAAATCGAAAAGTTAAACACGGTTTATTAATTGTTTTTTGAATATATTTCCGTTAAACTCTCGTTGAAAACTATTAAAACTTGTCTATCACTTTTTCAGCCAGTTGTAAAACTGTGTTTTAACAAAATTATGCACTAACACACTTAACTTTTAATAAATCTCCTGTACTGTTTTTTACTCTCTGTTATTACATATGAACTAATAACTAGTTTTTATAAAAAAATGTAAAAAGCCACGGCAGAAATATCAATAACTAACACCAACTATTTTAAAAGTACAACAATTAAAAAAAAAATATGCAACTACTTTCTAAACAAACCAATAAAAAAACATATAATGTATTAATGAATTTTGGTATTTCTATAAAATACATTTTTATAAAAATGCACTTAATGAAAAATTTACTAGCATTTTTTCACAATTATATAATGTACATATTGTCTATCTTTTTCTCTCACACTATATATATATATATATATATATATATATATATATAAAGAGAGACAAATAAATGTCTTTAAATAAAAATACATTACGTAATATCTGCATTAGGATGTAAACCATAAGCTTGAGGAGGATCTACATCATCCATTGTTTCAATTTCATCGAGATAAGCTTTTAAAGATTTATGTCTCATAATTTTGTATCCCGTATAAAAGTTAAACGTTTCTGAAAACATGTGCTCGCCGAACCATACTCTCGTAAAAGTATTAAGTAAACGTTTATCATAATCATCTGTAACTCGACCTCCATACTGCACTTCGCCAAGCATATATCTAAATGATAAAATTAAAAAAAAATTACCACTAAAAATAAGTAGTATATGTGAAAATAATATGTCTGATAATAAATATTTTTATTATATTTTATTTCAAATTAAATCTATCTAATCATATATATATATATATATATATATATATATATATATATATATATATATATATATAATAGAAATAAACTAAACTATAAATTCGAATTATACGCGTCAGCTTTTATCGTAATTATTCCCTTACAGTCAACGTCCAATTGTCTTTCGAATACAGAAATATAAACATACCTCACTGTTGTCCAGCTGACACCTCGTTTCGGATCTAAATCATCTAAATGATTTTGTACGAACATACAGCTTGATAACCAATCGGCTGAATTAAATTCATAGGGTATATTCCATCCTAATGGACCAAACTTCCGTCTTTCTTGAACAACGGTATGCAAGAAAGAGATTGCATAAATTATCGGTAAATACTGTGGTGTTTCTGTGTATTCTAACATATCTGTACTCATTCCTGAATAAGTTCGCTTTAGGCCTGAAAATGTTAATTCGGAAATTAATCACCCGTTATTTAAATTTTAATAAGTTTGACAAATGAAATTAAACTAAAAACAATTTTATATTATCATTAAATTATTAATCATCTATATATATATATAAGTTCATTTATCGTATATACAATGTAAGTAATTATAAATGTTATAATTATAAATTATAAAGTTAAAAAGCATGAAAAGATATAAACAGTATATTTATTAACAGGTTATATATTTTAATTAAATTTATGAAATAAATGAGAAGGAATTTTTAATAGCTTAAAAATTATATTTAACGTGTACTTAATTTACACTTTTCAGCTACCGTGAGAATTTAATCAACAATTATTATATTTATTAATTTTATTTATTACTCTTTGTATAACTTATGACTCTAAAAAAACAATATATATATATATATATATATAACTTTAATGAAAGAAAATAATTTAAAATAATTGATTGTACTATTTTATATAGAAAACTGGTTAGATTTTTGCGAAATAATTTTAAGGGTATTGATTGAGCAGAATGTGACATTTCTTAAAAAAAATATATAGTTCAATGTGTCATTTTTCTAAAATAAACTTAATTGCATCATTTTTTCCCTTAAAAATATCAATTTTGAATCATTTTTTTGCCTCTAATGTTTTTCTGATACTATTTTTTTATAACTAAAATATATGTGTATATACAAAAATAAAATTATTTTATATGAACGTTTTGTGAAGCGTATTAAAAATATACTATAAATAAAGAAGAATGTGTTATTGCCTAACTTAAATTAGAAAAAAAAGATAAAACCAAACAGTTGGCAGCACTATTAATTACATAGTAAAAGAAATGTGAACTTGACATTAAATATACAGAAAGTACAGAAACAACTAATATTATTAAATAAATTTGATTATCATAATATGATATGCAATAAAAAATAAAAATTAAATTTTACTGAACACAATTTCATGTCAAGTTGTCTATCACAGTCAATATACAGTCGTTAATTAGAATAAAGTTTAAAAGTATGGGAATAGTTTTAATTATAATACAAAAAGTTTCTTACATTATTGTCGAACATTTAAGATTTAGATCAATCTTTACAAAATACATTTAATTATACACACACGCACGTACGCACACACACACACACACATATATATATATATATATATATATATATATATATATATATATATATATATATATATATATACACACACACACATATATATATATATATATATATATGCATAAATATATTTAAGTATTAATTAGTTAATGAAAAATATACACGATTGTTTTAGTTATTAGTCAAAATTTAAACAAGTATAAAATAAAAAATCGATTTAATAATAGACAAGAACTTTTCAAATAAACATAAATGCGCAGGAACAGATAGTAATTTTATCCCTGAAACAAATGTCTTGTACATTTAAACAATATATCTTGAACGTTTTGTACCTTTTCGTCTCTTTTTTATAATAGTAATTACTCACGCCGGTGACTATTAGCTAAAAATATTCACCACCATATAAACTATTTTTATGTTTTCATAGCTTGTAGATTATTCAGTTTAACAATTATGTAAGCAGTATCGCATTTTATGTGTTAAATATCGATTTAAATCAGTGACGTCAAACACGCGGCCTGCAAGGCTCCAGAATGCAGCCAATTAAAATAATAAAATATTAAAATAATAATAAAAAATAACATCCAAATGGAATTGATTGAGTCAATGTAACTCGGTGTTAAAAGAAAAGTACAATGATGTTGGCATTCTAGATTTTTATTTGTACTTGACAGAACATTTTATTGAATTGCGTATTTTTGCAGCAAGAATCTTGGCAATGTCTGGTAGTGCATACCCATGTGAACAATTATTTTTCCTTTTAAAGACTAACATTTCACACAGATCAAGATTAACAAATGTACATTAAACATCTATAGTAAAAATATCATTATCACAAAAAATTACACTCGACATTGATAAAATAGTTTTTGCCAAAAGAAGCTAAGTTTCTAGCAATATATATATATATATATATATATATTAATTTCTCTAATTTAAAATTTTGTTGAAACATTTGATAATAATACCTAAAATTAATGTATTTTATTTAATTTTTATAAATTCATTAAAGAAAAAATAAATGTAAAATTTAAATGAGTTATCTTCAAATATAAATAAAATACTTTTTTTTCTCGATAAATTTTTTTTGGATTGCTTTTTTTGTTCGCGTCCAGCAAACTCTCTTGAACTGAATTTGATACCCCGTGTTCATACATGAGTTTGACACCACTGATTTAAATCATTGCTAGTAAAAAGAATTATTATTTATTTTATCACATCAATTAAATTTTTCGTTTCTATCATTAATTAGTATCTTCACTCATATTATATACACATTCAAGATATTAAATAATCAGTGTTTTAAAAAATTCGTATTTAAATATTTATCATTTTAAACTCACCTGCACGTATACCAGACGGTGGTTCATTCGTAAACTTAACACACATTTGTAGCAAAGTGATGGGAAATGATCGATGTTCTTCTGACGTTAACCATAATCGAAAATTTGGATTGAATTCTCCTGATTTTTCAGTTTCGATCAGCAAAAACATCATTTCAGACATGTATTCTAAACCTAAGTGGCAATTTTGTAGCAGTACCCAATTGCCCTGTAAAAAAATAATATGTTTACAGGTTAAGCTTAAATATATAAAAATATGAATTACTGAATATATATATATATATATATAACAGTACATTATGCAAGAGAAGTAAAAATAGCACAAAAATTCCTTAAAATAAGATATTTTTGTTTACAAAACTTCTTTCATTAACAAATAAAAAATAAAATATTTTCGAAATTCAATATACTAAACCTACAATAAATTATCTTATCGGAACGTTTTGTATATTATTTTCACCTGGTAAATGACAGAAATTGTTCATATTTTGTGTTAAATATTTTATAAAACATATAAACCTTCAACACACACAATTTCCATAATTTAAAATAGAATCAAAACAATTTATCCGAGGAAATAATTATGGTTTATAAAAGAAATATATTTATATTAACTGAGAAAGTGTTAGAAAATTATTTTTTTTTCAATAAAGCTAAATAGATTGTAAATAATAATTGTTTACTAGTTTAATATACGATGAGTAAAAGCCCTTGAAGTACAAATTGATATCAAAAATACTATGAAATATGAATTGAAAAACGACACTACTATTGTATTTCAAAACAACTGAAAAGAAAGAAAATCTGTGCTTAATTGAATATTATTCAAATTAAAATATTTTGTTTATGTATTGTACATGACACACAAATTTAAAAATATATTTATCTTTTATACAAGATGTATGTTTATATTCTTAGAAAAAATTAAAATTGCTATCTTAGGTTTTTTATATATAAAGAAAATTTAATTTTCTCTTTTGATATAATATTTTTAAAGTTTTATTTTAATAACAGTCAGTTAAAAAAATCATTTGAATAATAAATTTTTTTTGTTCAAACGATATCATCGCAAAAATGCAAAAAAAAACACGTTTATAAAAATATATAACTGTATTCATTAGTTACAAAAAAACTCTTTGTAATTAAGAAGATATACGTAGATATATATATATATATATATATATATATATATATATGTATATATATATATATATATATATATATATATGTATATATATATATATACATATCCACACAATATTGTTAGAACGCCGATTCAATAAATACAAATTTAAAGAGCAAAAGATGTTGTACAACACAATATATATATATATATATATATATATATATATATATATATATTTAATACGTAGGTGTATGAATACCGACGCTAATTTATTGTGTTCTTTTTATAATTTCTGATAAAAACATGTTGATTTTTCCTGAACTTTGACCAGTTCATTCAAAGAGATATATTTATGAAAAATGTATTTCTTGAAATTACTGTATACTAAAAACATGAATATTAATTTTTTAAACAATTAATGAAAAAACCATGAAAATATCTTGGGAAGTTCTGTGTATGCTTGAATTTACAATTGTAACATTCAGAAATAAAATTATTTCAAATAATTTTTTATGCATTTTTTCTAAATATTTATTATACAGACATTACATACACAGGCAACACTTATGCGTGTGAGTAAGAGAGTATATTTATGCAAGTGTATATAAATATTAATTTTATAAACTTACGTCCAGTAAAGAACTAGCAATTAGTTTTCTACAATGAACCTCTTGCCCTTGTCCCAAACTGATAATACCAATATTATAGCCTAGTTTCTTCGCTAGTGATTCAATATTTGCTGTAGGATCGCTACCCATACTCAAAAAACAAATCAATGGAGTCATTGCACGACTTTCCTCCAGTAGAAGATCATAATTCAGAATAACAGGTTCAGCAAATCGTTTTCCCATAGAATTATGTATATATTTTCGAGACATAGCAAGAATACGATCCGGACACCAAGCTCTAAATAATAATATATATTTTTAAACTTACATTTAAGATACTTTATTTATAGAAATAAGTTGAATTGTTTATATTTAAATTTTTTTTTTATTTCGAACTAAGAGTAAATTAACCCGTTTATATATATATATATATATATATATATATATATATATATATATATATATATATATATATATATATATATGTATAAAAAACTCAATTGTATCTAGAAGCAACCTCCTCCCTGGGAGGTAGAGGTCAACAAGCGTAGCAAGTAGGGGGTAGGGACCCCTAAATTAAAAAAAATACTTTTGAATACTGAGAATTATTTCTTATCTTTTGGGAGAGTAGTTTATTAACAGATAAAAATTTATATAATTTAATATAAGCTATGAAAGTGTAGCGATATCAAATATGACAAAAATTATACATATTTTTATAAAACACACATACCCTCTCTGCTTATATTATTTTTCAAATCATTTTTCCTACAATGTGCAAAACTGTCATCTTATAAATCAAGATTGTATAATATATTAACGTCACATATAACAAACCTAAACATGTTTTTCGATTCCAAAAAAAAAAATAATGTGGTTTAAATATAGAAATATTTTTTCGTAATGTTGAAATGGAGGCATTAGAATTTACTGTTATGATAATTAATAACATTAATAAATTTAAATGGAATAATCATTGGAAAGAAAAAAAGGCATTATTAAATTCAAAACTATAGCACTGATTATCATGATACTAATAGGACGTTGCATTGAAACCTATTGTTCACGTATAGATGGCTCTAGGTGCGTATGCTGTGGGTAGCGTAAAATGTCTCTTATATTATTTTAAAATGTGAGTATTTCCCACTTAAATTCTGTCATCAGACGCCATCCTTTGTTTACACAAGTGCTTTTCTGTAACCGCATTAAAATGAAACGCGATAATTTGTTTTTCTGATGTGTACTTCTACACTAATTTGATTTGAAAAAAGTGCAGCTGAAGCTCATCGATTGCTTGCGAGAACTTATGCTGAATAATCTCCATCGAAAACATTATGTAGATATTGGTTTCGAAGATTTAAAAGTGGTGATTGGGATGTTCACGATAAACAACGGCCAGGTCAGTCGAAAAAGTTCGAAGACGAACAACTGCAAGCTCTATTATAAGAACCCCAGCTGAAATACTCGAAGAATTAGCTCAAGAGCTCAATATCGATAAATCAACCGTTTCATGACGTTTATAAGCCATGGAAAAAATCCAGAAAGAAGGGAAATGGCTGCCACATGAATTGACCGAAAATGCCATTGCTAATCGTTTAAACATATCGATTTCTTTGCTTGCAAAGCATAAAAAGAAGAGTTTCTTGTCACGTATCGTAACTGGCGATGAAAACTGGATCTATTTTAACATCAAACACAAGAAATCATGGGTTGATCCTGGCCAACCATCAACGTTGATACTAAAGCGAAACATCCACGGTCACAAAGCAATGCTCTCTATGTGGTGGGATATGAAGGGTGTCATGTATTATGAGCTGTTGAAACCAAAGGAGAAAATTACCTCCCGAACGTTATTGACAAAAATTGAGGGGTTAGAATGATAATTTGTTGGAAAAACAGCCATCAATTGCATCAAACCGTCGAAAAATGATTCTTCTCCATGACAACGCTCGGATCCATGTTACTATAGTCGCGAAACAAACACTGATGGTGCTCGAATGAGAAGTTCTCCCATACCCAGCGTATTTTCCGGAACTGGCCCCAAGCGATTCTCATATGTTCCAATTGATGCAATGCGCTTTGGAAGATACACATTTCCATAACTACAGAGAAGTCGAAAATTGGGTTGCCGAATGGATTGGTTCAAAAGATAGTCTATTCTTTTGTTACGGAATTCAGCTTCCACCAGAAAAGTGGGAAAAAGGCATATCTTTCAAGAGTAAATACTTTGATTAATGTATTGCCACATTTTATTATTGAAATAAATACTTAAAGAAAACAAAAAGCAGCGCCTTTCAATGCAACCTCTTAATATATATATATATATATATACATATTCCATTCTGGTGATTTTAACCTTGAAAATTAGCCACGTGGGTGACCTGAGACTAATGTAGATAATGATGAGCTGAAGCCTGTAGTGGAAACGAACCATCTCAAACTACGTGTGAATTAGCAGCAAGATTTGACATTACTATTACAACAATATTGGACCATTTAAAATAATTCAGCAAGGTAAAGCAATTGGTTAGATGAGTTCTGCATGAATTGAACGAGTGTAAGAAGAGAAATCGTCTCGAAACATGCTTTTTTCTTTTTCTGTCACAACATAAAAGCGAATTATTTATACACAATATTGTTACGTATAACGGAAAATGGATTATTTTTGACAATTGCAAGTGTTCGGAACAATGGTTAAATAAAGATGAAGCGCCGAAACACAGTCCAAAACTGAATGTTCATTACAAAAAGTTAATGGTGTGTGTTTGGTGGTCCAGCGCTGATATTCTCCATTACAGTTTCAAAAAACCTGGTCAGTCGATTTGACCGTATGTCTACTGCAACCAATTAGATGAAATGATGAGGATTCTTGCGATTGTGCAGCCGATATTAGTTAATAGAGACAGACCAATCCCCTTGCAAAACAACGCTCGACGACATGTCACAAAAACAATGCTGCTCAAAATAAAATAGCTGGACTTGGAAACTCTCTGTCATCCACCGTATTCATCAGAACTTGCACCAACTGACTTCCACTTTTTCCAGACTTTGAACCACTTCTTACAAGCAAAAATATTCAATTCTCAACAAGCTGTGGAAAACGCCTTCCGCGATTTTATCACCACTCGCTCCCCAAGCTTATTCGCTTCTGGTATACACAAGCAGCCTTTATGAAGGTAAAAATGTGTCGATAGTTTTCGCGCATACTTTGATTAATTGTACTGCTTCTTTTTGCAAATTCTTACTTGAACGTATAAAAGCACCCCAGAGCAATACAAAACATACTCAGAGAGACATCATAGTATTTTACTAACCACCTTTGCGATCCTAATTTACGAAGCCAGAAAATATATTTTCCTAGAAGGTTTAAAAGTACGTAACAAGTGTATACAAGTGACACCGAACAAAACTTTATCTACTTTTGTTTTCTAAAACGTCATTATTTTTAATTTATGTGAAATAAATATTTGTTTCTACAACTTTACTAGCTTTTATTTCCAATATTTTTTCTATTGTACTGAGAGACTCAATTTACGCAATTTTCAGTCGCGTGAAACAAATCCATGTAGAACGAATACTCCACCTAAGTTGAGGGACAGGTGTATATACATATATATATATATATATATATATATATATATATATATATATATATATATATATATATATATATATATATATATATATATAAGATCACGTTCCTTTTATATTATAAATTGTCAAAGAGTGAGTAAAACAATTATTCCATATACAACCAACTAATACCTTTGATTTATCAAAATATTAAAAATATATATAAATAATTAAAAGAATAATTTCTAACTCTAACTAGATTCACTAATTAAAATACTTTATCATATCTCAAAAATTTAATGGTATTAAAATATTAGCTGTCTTAAAGAAAATGCATAAAGAAAATTTAATCATAATTTTTTAATAATACATTCCATTTTCAGTATTATATGCAAACTGACAGTCGAAAGTATATGAATTATAAAATAATTTCTCCTATTATAACAGTTCCAATTAGCTTAAAAATAAACACGTGACAAATTAAAGTTTAACCCTACTAACAAACCATTAATAGCATGAAACTATAATTAACATGAAATTACGGTAGTGAATATAGTTTGTAGAAATCGAGCATGTCCCTAAGAATTATTATGTCAATAACATTTTTCCCATGAATGTGTTGAAATAAATAACCAGGTAATTTTACGATCGAGTATTCGGAAAATAACATGTCATGTAATTTAAACAGTTACTAATTAGTTATCTATGAATATTATCATTGGGATATTTCAAATTATTGAATATTTTTAATTAAAAACGTAATTTTACGCATGAAATATGCAATTCATCTACTATATCCGGTTGTTATTAATATGATAATTCTTTCTTTTGCATATCTTTTTTGTATCAGTGCCATTATAAATGTCGTTAGCATGATTACCTGTCATTAGTATTTTTATTTGGATAGAATGGGAAATCCAAGTTTTAAGTACTACCAGTATTTTAACTTTAATTTTTTAAATGTTTTATATGAATCATACATTTCTAATTTAAATAGTCAATGCTTTGCACTGAAAATTATGTCATTGCCAATATATATATATATATATATATATATATACACACATATATAAACAATTACAATAAGTAACGACATAAATTTTTTTCGTCAAAACTAAATATTTGACATTGTATTTTTTGTTATATATATTCAAACCTATGACATACTTCTTGTGGTTTGTATACAGTATCAATTTAGCTGAGTGTACAACTGTGTTATCCGAACACTTGATAATGGGAACACCTTAATAATTAAGTGAGAATATATTCACAGAAGCCCACAGTATCAATGTTGTTAAAAAATACACTTATTAATCTAGTGATATTTTTTAAATATTAAATAGCATGCGTTTCTTATTATTTTTTTAAAAAAAATCTGAATTTAAAATAAAAATATTTGTTACATTTTTTTGGTAATATTTTCAGATAACAATTCACTAAATTAACTATAATAAATGTATAATTCCCTCACTAAAGTATATTATATATAAAGAATACATTTTCTGTGAAGACATGCAGCAATCAGAACGTTTTAAAAAAAATGATAAAAATCTATACAACATACTCTTTTTTTTAATTTAGAATATCATTTTATTACAAAAGCTTCGAGTTACTTTTTTACGTTTTAAATGCATTTTTTTATAATTCTAATGAAGATATAAACGGATCAACAAATAAACAGATTTTTGCAGCTGTATTTCACTAGAAATAAACTCTCAGTATGTTATTAATTTAGATGATAAGCTTGTAAATTAAAAATGAAAAACAAATATGTTTGAAAATACCTTGAAGTTTTAAAATATTCTAAAGTTCAACAAAATGTATTAATATGTGCTACGTTTGCTATTAATAAGGGTATTATATCATGCATCGTAGAACATAACATAATATGGTAATAAAACTATATGGTATTTCATTAAAAATGATGTAAAAATATTTTTTTTAATGAAATTCAATATTTTAGAAAAAATAATGAAAAATCTCTCTAAAGTACAGAATTTTAAAGTACAAAATGTACAAGACAAAAAATCTTTGAGCTGCAGAAAAATCATTTTTTCTGTGCTTTAATAGGATATCCCTTAATAGAATAGTCGTGCTCATTAATTAACATCAAAAATTATCAATAATCATTTATTCAAAATTTTTATATGATTTTTTTTGATTTGTGTGATGAGAGAAAAAGTTCTAAAAGTTAGTGCTAACGCTATAAAGCGTGTTTCTTTATTTTTCTAACAATGTTTTTATTGTTCGAATTATTAATTCTTGGCTGATTATTAAGAAATGCGTAATATTTACTAATAAATTACGTTATATCATTAATTTTGCTCTTTAATGATAAAAAAATATTTAAATAAAATAATTTATTAAGTAATAGAAAAAATAATAAAAGTAAAATGAAATATTAATCAAATTATTTTTTCGTAAATTAATGTAATAATTTAAAACAATCGAAAAAAAGAAATAATCGAATAAAAATAATTAAAAATTAATTTTAAAAGATCTTTACCTCACAATCAATAATCTGTGAAACACTTCCAAATTATCGTAGCCGTCTGGTATAGGCGAATCTTCGGGAGCTTCTTTATCATACCATTGTTTCCAAGACCGATCATTCACTTCAACTTGCTGCAAAATATATTGAAATTGGCGTAACTTTGACAATTCTACGAGGTTCAACCAAGTCATGTCAGTAATCCATTTAGCTGGCTTAGGTGCAACAGCATTTAAATCTAACGCCGCTCCTCCTTTAATCAAATTTTGAAATTCTTCAAAAGTAACCGCCTCTCGTTGTAAATCAATACGAAGTGTAAGCATTAGTACAAATAGATATTTATGAACTTCATAGAGGCCACGGCACTGTAAATAACACGTTTACCAATTATTTATAAATAAAAATTACATTTTATGACATGCATTTTTAATTAGATAACATAGAAACAAATTCAAATAAATATTATTTATTTAATTAGAACATGAAACACTTTAATAGATTAAATTTGTATATATCACAAAAATATATAATATATAATATTAATTTAATGTTCATAATTAATCAACAAAGTGATATGCATTTATATAAAAAGTTATATAATTAATATATACATATATATATATATATATATATATATATATATATATTAGGTAAGTGCAAAAATAATTGCAGTTCTTACGCATCGAGTATATAGACATATATCAATAAAAAATTATATTTATTAACCAAAATAAAGAACATTGGTCTGCACACATCTCTCCCAATAGGAAATAAATTTGTTTATTTCTACAAAATAGAATTTGGAATCCTGGAACAAACGAATACATCGAAAGTGCTTTAAATTGATGCTTGATATTTGAAAACCTTCTCTCATAGGAAATTATACAAATGTTTAAAAAAACGGTAATCTATTGGAGACAGGTCCGGAGAATTAGGTGGGTGAGGTAAAGTTTCACAACCCAGTTCATTTATTTTTTAAATGTAAAATGAAATAAAACATATATATATATATATATATATATATACACATATATATGCATTTAAATAACGTATAAAAATTGAGTAAAAGATGTTAATAATAGAAATAGAAATTCTTTTTTTCATCTAAATATTATAGTTAATAATTAGACTAATGTCTCTTGTTCGTAACTGTTCGCTATAATTCACCCAACAATGAAATAAATGTACTGAAACGGACAAAGCATTTAATAAACTAAAAAGAAATGCTTATATAATTTTAGAATATTCTCTTGAATTTTTTACAATAAATAAAAGGTTTCAAATTCTTTAAATATTTCTAAATCTGTTTATTTCGTAGATTTGATCAATAATAATAACTAATTTGAAGTCAACAACTGAATCACTTCTTAGATCAGTAACTTAAAGTTTAAAATGATCAATAGCTAAATTATTAATCGTGTCTTTCTATATATAAAAATAATTCTGTTGTGAAATTTCATTGAAACCATTTTTTTTTATTTTTTATGTAGACCATCTTCACGCAACTCCGCTTCCTCCGATACACTCTACAAATAGCACGTTAACCATTTCCATTCCCGATCATCAATGATTGGTTGATGAATATCGCATAGTCTCTGTTCTGATTAGTTAACATCAGTCACATTTATGAAGCTCTCTCATGGTGTTTAACGAAAGAGCGTATACGATTTCAGTGTAAAACGATAAGAAATTTATTCAAAATATTGTATTCACTAAAGCTTTTGAGTAAAAAAATTGTTACAAATGTTAACATTCTATTCTGTTCTTAATTTTTATAAACTTTTCCAATAAAAAATTTACGACTTGCATTTTACGCAGATCATTTATGTGCATAATTTGTTAATTTCTGTTATTTGTTAGAGGAGAGCGGATTGTTAGCGAACGGGCGGCGAAATCTCCCCGTGAGTCGGTAAGCGTAGCAAGCAATAAGAAACGGAGCACCGTGATGCTTTAAAAATAAAATTTGAAACTACTATTTGATTAGGAGCAAAAATTCGAAATTATCCATCAAACTTTCATATTTTAACTTCATCTGGCAAAATGTTATAAATTAAGTAAAACTTACGTTCCCTCACTTATACATCATTTTAAAATTTTTTTTATCAGGAACATTGAGAATAGAAAAGAAATGAATTTTCACTCACCTTATATTTAAAAACATCAAATGTCATATATTTGATAATCGATTTGATCCTACGTATTGTAACAGGAGATTTATCAGACTGTGCTAGCGATATATCAAAACGTTCTAGAAATTGTGTCAAAGAGGTTTGATACATGCAATTCACTGCAGCCATACTAGTCAATAAGAAATACAGTACACTTCCTCTTGTTGCAACGGGACGGAATTCTTCTCTCGCCGCATTTATTTTCACTTCTGTTTCACGAGCAATATCCAGCTTTTCACGTACTTCTGCTGCCGTTCTTTTTGTTGTATTTAATACTTGAATGACAGTAACATCATCTACTAAAGAACCCTGGAAATATTTTATATTTTCAATGTAAATAAGAAATGAATTTTAAAACGGTATATAAAAGTAATGCGCTATATGATATTCAAATACACCTGTGTTGTAGACAGTTTCCATAAGAGATTGTCTTCGAGTTCTTTCATTTTTCTTCTGTTTGATGTTACATCTGTTATTAAATTTGTTCTTTCTATTTCTAACTCTTTCTTTTCAGTTACAATTACCCTTCCTAATAACTGGTCTTCCAAACCTAAAATGTAAGTAAAAATTAAATAAAATTCATTTTAAAATAAATATTTCATATTTGTATATCATGATAATTTAATAGTTTTGCTGCATTTTTTAATATATTTTTATAAATTTCAACATTGACCCAAATGTCAATATTTTAGGTGTACTAATTAATTCGGTGCATTTTTTATAGAAAATAAATATTTATTTATAGAAAAATGGAGTATAATATAACTGAACAAATCATTCCAGGGGCTTCAGCAGCATTTCTTTCAACTGAAATGAGATAAGTATGCAATGCCTAATATACTACTTTTCTGAAGCCATCGTGTTCACTACCGTTTTATTAGGTTATTTAAAATGCCTGATCAAAATGTACAGTGTATTTAAATGATAAGGTTGTCACCTCATTATCCTAAAATGGCGAGAAAATATTTTAATTTAAAGTAGATTTATCATTGATTCAATTTACAGCCACCAAATTATTTTTTACACTTAATACAATAAAGTTACAAAATATTAATTTAAATACAAAACGTTTCTGTGCTTATTTTTTTATTTTCGAAATCATTTATATAACAACCGTTAATTCGTAAATAATTACCAGCTATTTAATTAAATGACGAACTAATTAAATTATTATATAAAATTAATATCATATTTGGCAATTATTAATAAATTTATTAAAAAAATAAAATCTTTTTAAACAGTTTGTCGCTTATCACACTGTACTAATATTTTTATTACTTTAAATCACTGTCATGAAGTGATAAGAAAAATTAAAATTTAATTACGCGTTAATCATATTGAATTGAAACTTTAATAAAATTCAAATAATAACAGAATTTATTTATAATAAAAAATGCACTAGAAAAAAAATATCACACTGTACTAATATTTTTATTACTTTAAATCACTGTCATGAAGTGATAAGAAAAATTAAAATTTAATTACGCGTTAATCATATTGAATTGAAACTTTAATAAAATTCAAATAATAACAGAATTTATTTATAATAAAAAAATGCACTAGAAAAAAAATACTAAAAGTCAAATGATAAAAAATCTTATGGAAAACGAACAACTGACAGAAAGTTAATAAATGCATTACATTTTCCAGATATTTTATATATAACGCCTTAATAAGTATTTATATAATTACTTTCTTTTAAAAATTACTTCCCAAAAATTAATAATTTGGTTATTTTATTTTAAAATTTAATTTAAAAACGATTCTCAACGTGTAATCTATACTTTTTTTAATATTTCATATATACTATATATTTTTCTACGATGTTTTTTTATATGCCACTTAGTTGAATAATAACGTAACGCTGATATAAACACGAACATACTCTTTAACTCTTTTGCTATAACGTGCGACTTTAGTCACTCATCAATAAACGCTGTTAATATACTGCAAACGACTATGGTCACTCGCCATGAAACGATCATCATATACTACGGACTGTAGTTGTCTATCATATGGCATTCACTTAAAGTCATTCAAAGTTAATTAATAAAATTGAAATATCCCGATTTAAGTAAAAATAATTTCTCTCTAAAAAAAGCATTATCAAAGCAACACTCTGAGGCATAAGACAGTAGACTCGGAATTACAGACACTGTCCACGTGGTAAATTTAATATACGTTTATGCCGCTGAGTCCCATTCAGCAGTGGCGTACTAACGGCCAGTTCCACCATAGCGAAAAGATTAAAAGAGTAATTAAATAAAGAATGAATTACAAAGGCAAAATTCAAATTTTCAAAATCTCTAGCTCAGAAATTTTCACATGCATGTATTCAAGGTTTAATCATGAAGGGTACTAATGAAATATTGAAATATATGTTACATTTTTTAAAGCGAAGCAGTATTCTACTTTTACCAATAATTATGCATACGAATATAAAACTGTAGTTAAAAATGTAATTACGTCTTTATTTTAATATGTAAATAAATGTGGTAATTTAATATATAGCTATTTCAATTTATTCCTAATATTTCAATTAATAGTTCAATTATTTATTCCTATAAATAATTCAAAGCCTGTTCTGGATTTTTTTAAAGTTATTTTATAATTGTACGTGTGTGATTTTACTACAACAGTTGTTTTACAGATATGAAAGTTGTATTCTGTTCTGTCAATTTTAAATGTAATAATACTTTCTTTTTCTGAAGTAATTACCTTTTTGTTTAAATGAATAGACACCAGATGGTTTCCTTTATTCAATAAGATTATTTATTTCGCCAAAATAAATTTACTTGAATAAAATATTTATTTAATTTGATAAGTTAATTATTTCATTTATTTAAATAAAGAGATTATGTAACAGTGATAACATAATTAAATAAATATTCTTCAATATCTTAATCATATTCAACAATTATTTCGAAACATATACAATTATTTTAATTGTAACTTAAAGGATTAACTGACATATTTGGAACTAATTTGAACCCGAAATATAGCAGTAAACAGAATATTTTCCATGTTGTTATATTTGAAAAAAATGATTGTTTATAATTTTCATTAATCATTGAAAAAAAATTATTCATGTAATTTAATTTTAATGTAAACTATTATAAAATAACTTCATATTAAAATCTTGGTAATTCCGTCAATTTTAATAATAGCATAATAAATTTAGAAAAAAGATAAAAAATGAAATGAAATAAATATGTTTATTTCGGTAAGAGATAAAAAAATAATAAAAATATCAAGAATAACACACATTTTCCACATCATTTTAATACAACCAAGAATATTATATTAGTCTTTACCATACTAATTTTACTATATGTTAAGTCAAACAAGTATGAAAAAATATATCACTAGCAAGTTAATATATTATATGAAAAAATCTTTGATATAAAAATAAATACGGCAAAAATCTCCACTTTCAACATATTTTTAACATTGTTATCTTATATAAAACATGGGTTTTCCTCAATGTTGAAATTTTTATAAACACCGTTTAAATAGTGCTTAGTTTGATAATTTTGTGGCATCATAAGTTATTACAACCAAAATTGAAATAGTTCGTTAAAACTAAAATATGTTATAACAATAGATAATAAACTTATTTATGTATTAATAAATAATCGGTAGTTAATAAATAAATATTCTAAATAAATACGAATAATTCTTTTAGCGGAATTTTAACTAATATTTAATTTTTATTATTTTAATTGATTAACTATTACCAAAGCGTACGCAGAAGTTAACAAAAATGGAATCAAAAAAAATTTAATCAAGTAAGAGTACCTTTTAAACGCATAAATTAATTATTATTATCTCACTATTCCAAACAATAATATTTATATAACTTAAATTACTACTAAGATAACCAATAAAATAAATTAAAATTAACTTTAACACTGATAAATAAAACAGTTTTTATAAAAAAAACTGAAACATCTGTTATTGAAAATCTCATTACTTACAGTATTTTTAATTAAAATTAAAAAAAAACTAGTCTATTAAATTAAGACAATACAAGCTTTTCAGAATTGTTTCACTTCACTACACTATACCAATTTTATAACAAGAAGATCTCCAACTTAAGGAATCAATTATAAAGACACAATTAGTGAAAATAAAATATTCAAACTGAATAAAAACTCTCAAGTAATTTAATTAAATTCATTTATAGACGTCAGAAATTACAAAAAAGTATTAACTGAAATAAACAAATCAAATATACTAATTGAATTGATCTAATTCTAATAATCAGTTTAATGAAATTAAAATTAAATAGTTTTATTACAACAAAACAAATAAACACAGTTGAAGTGTTATAAAAAGTAAAAAATTATTTTAATGAACTATTGAATAATAGTCTATTGTCATAGTAATAGCTCAGCTCTTATTACGAGAGTTCCTATCAAGAAACCGCCATCATATAGAACATACTACAATGGAAATGCTAGTAACAATTGCCATTACTATAACTGATCAAATGAACGAGCCATAAATTACAACCACTTAAACATTATATAAGTAGCAAACAGAAATTATTTTGTAAAAATGACATCATTCGTTTCCAGTCCAAAATAAATATAAATATTTTAAACACATTTTAAACATTTTTAAGACACCCAAAAGTCAACATAAAGTTAAAGGAAAATTAAATAATATATATTATTTTATAAATTAAATATTATATATATATATGTATATATATATATATATATATATATATATATATGATATTAAAAACCAATTTTCATTTCGACAAATTTATTTTAATTAATCAAGTACACATGTGTAAAAGTTGAAAATAATTTTTAATGTACAAAAAATGAACAGAACAAATTAGTGTTTTTTCTTGCCTAAACAATTTTAAATAAATTTGCCCAAATTAGTTTAAAATTTCACGGATCCTGTTAATAATTTTTGAAAGTGTTGTTTAGAGAATATATTTTTAATACACTTTATATTCACTTTAGATATTCAAAATTAATTTGGTATTTGATTTAGAATTTCATATAAAATACATCACAAATTTTGAATTTTAATACTTCATAAATCACACACACACACACACACATACATATATATATATATATATATATATATATATATATATATATACACTTGTACATATAGAAACAACAAAATATTTTAAGTGAAATAGTTTCATACGTATATTTTTTAAACATTAGATAATGTATAAATACTCCAATTTGATGTGAAAAAAATGTTTATAAAATATTAGGTCGATAGGAAAATAAATACGTTCTTTATTTTCTGAATTTTAACCTTAATTTTTTACAATTAAATTTTCATATCAACGTATTCATGTTAATAACATTTTAAACTGTATTTTTCGATCTGTATTTTGGTAATATCGACTTTGGTTTTAATTATTATTTTTAATAATTATTAATTTTGCTTCAAATTGGGCTGTTGAATTGAAGATGAAAAAGAAGGTAATAAGATTTGCGTACGAGTTCAAAATTAATGTCAAAGCAGCAGATATTACTCCTAAACTAAACGATAATTTTGGTGTGGGTACTGTTATGTTATGGGACGTACAGTGCAATGATGGTTCCAAAAATTTCGTGCTGGGAACGAGAGCCTTGAAAATAAAGACGGTCGTGTCCGTCCTTCTTCAGTTTATAGCGACCAACTGAAGGTGTTAGTTGAATCAGAATCATGCACAATTCGAGAGCTTGCACAAAATTAAGGCGCTAATCATCCAACAATTCTGGATTACTTAGGACAGGTAGGTGAATTCAAAAAAATTGGCAAATGAATGTTGTGCGAACTAAATGAAAACCAAAAAAATAGCGGTTACGAAATTTGTTCTACGTTTCTTTAACGTAACAAAACCGATCCATTTCTTGATCGTAATTTAACGTGCGACAAGAAGGAGATTCCTTATAACAACAGAAAGTAGTTTTCACAGTGGCTGGACAAAAATGAAGTCCAGAAGCATTTCACGAAACCGAAATTACACCAAAAGAAAATTATGATGCCTGTTTGATGGTCTGCGCTAGGTATAATTCACTACATTTTTTTGAATCCTGGTGAAACCATAACAGATGATAGTTATTGTCAAGAAATAGACAAAATACACCAAGAACTGCGACGCTTGCTCACCGCACTGTTCAATCGAAAAGGTCTAATCCTGCTGCACGACAATGCACGACCATACGTCGCACGATTGACCCTCTAAAAGTTGAATGAATTTGACTATGAAACATTGCCTTATACCATACTCAGTATACATCTCGCCAACAGATTATCACTTATTGAAGCATTTTGACAACTTTTTACAGGGTAAGGTCTTCAACAACCAAGCTGCTGCCGAAAGTGAATTTCAAGATTTCATCAATTTAAAACCCCGGAATTTTCTACCACCGGAATGAATCAATTTGTAATTAATTGGTAAACATGTGTCGATTCTAATGGTGCTTATTTCATTAATAAAGTTAAATAAATCAATTAATAAAGTTAATTATTAGCTAAGAAAAATCTATACGAATTTTAAGCCATAAACCGGAATAATTTTTCTACCAACATAATAGTAACAAAATTTTAATTTACTTTATTAATTTTGGACGTGAAAACATTCCTTTCAGAAATAACACATTTAAAACTAATAATTCGATTTTACAATCTGTTCTATAATTTATAATTATAAAAAAAAATTATTATTATGTTAATAGCTGTTTTTACCTTTCCATTGTATAAAACATATTGGTTTAATTTCATTTCTTGAGACATTTTAAAAATTTTAATATTTCTTCAAATTTTAGAAACAAATAGGTTTAATAATATATATATATATACATATACATCCACGAGTATCGACATTAAAAGACCTGGTATAAGCTACCAAAAATTATTGACAAAATAAAGACAATGATTCATTAAAGTAACAACTGAATTTTTTCATACCAGTCTTTTAATACTCCATGGCTCAAATATATTTTGTACTATGCAGATTTTAAATATAAAATTTCAAACCATCTATACGATTAACATTTTTTTTTTGTAAATTTTAAATTGTGAAAATATAATATATATATATATATATATATATATATATATATATATATATATATGGATATATATATATATATATATGCACATATATATATATATATATATATATACATATATATATATATATATATATATATAATCGAGGAACAGCTAAACAGTTTTACACATGAAAATATTTAATGGTTTAAGATATTTAGGGTAAAGTAACAAAAAATCTGAATTGTCACCAGTATTTCTGCTTGCAACAGTCTAACAGCAGTTGACATGTAGGAGAGAAAATTGAAGCTGAATACGGGCACTGTCAGTGAAACTAAGTTTACTAGTATGGAATGATTAAAATAAAATGGAGTATAGAAATATCTCAAGGATTTATCTTAATTAAAACCTTTTTCTCGAGGAAAAAAATTTGACTGTATTTGAATATGATTTACACATGAGCATTTTTTGCATATTCATACACATATTTTTATTATTTTCAAAACTTTTTTAATAATATAAAGCTAACCTGTAGATTGCGAAGTATATACTTTTTTTATATTTGTTTATACAAAACATGTCATTACCGAGTTTAAAAATTTTTCAATTAGTAATTTTCTGAAATTTAATATTTTCATTATGAAAAAAATTATTAATATACTTCAATTGTAAAAAAGTATAATCTACTAATATAAAATAACGAAAAATTATTCATGTTGTAGTAACGTTCAAACAATAATGAATCGATTACTTAACAATGATTCAATAAGATAATGATCATTTCGATTACTTGTATTCAATAGATACTGTTTTTAGTCTACACAATACCACAAATGCAAGAGAAACACAATACGTAATTGTCACTATTGTAAAGTTTGTGAAATGTCAGCTGAATTATCAAATAAGGATAGAGATGAGGAGAGACAAAATTTTAAAATGCCCCTTAGTACGAGATGGGTTATAATAATGAAGCAAATAGGAACACTCCTGTAGTGTATCAAAACTTAGAACTTATAAAAAAAAATCAAGCCATATCATTTATATTTAAGATTACAAAAGATTTATACTCATTGACTATAAAGAATGATAACTCCAAACAAAAATGCTAGACGATTGAAACATCTTTTGGAAAAATTTTCATTAACACGAAACTGAAAAAGAATATTTTCTCCTGTTTACAGCAGTTAACACTCTAATATAACCAAATATCTTCAGTAAAGAAATCAAGAAACTTATTCCAATTTAGAAATTATGTTGAAATATAAATGTATACTTTAACCTTTGTATCATTTTTGTTTTCTTTCAATATATCAAACCATTCATGTCTTATGAACTCGTATTCAGAACTTTTTAGTTATTCATATATATATATATATATATATATATATATATATATATATATATATATATATATATATATATATATATATATATATATAAATAAAAAATCAATTGTGGAAGATTGTTCCGTATTAAATAGATTTAATGCCGGGAGCGATCATCGGATGGTAAGAAGCAGAATACGCATAAATGCAAGACTGGAAAGAAGAAAACTT
This sequence comes from Acanthacorydalis orientalis, assembly GCA_034766995.1. NCBI lineage: Eukaryota > Metazoa > Arthropoda > Insecta > Megaloptera > Corydalidae > Acanthacorydalis > Acanthacorydalis orientalis. The sequence continues at coordinate 31,370,362 of CM068318.1, read as the reverse complement.
TTCAGGACTCCGAGAAAGACAATTAATATTCAGACTCTAGAAGAGAGAAAAGTAGAATTTGAAATAGAATTAAAGAATCGTTTTGATATATTGGGGAACCTAAATGCGAATGTAGAAGAAAAAGTGGTTGAAATTATCAAAGAGTCCGCACAATAACTAGGAGGAACCCTTAAAATAAAATCAAATAAGAAAATATCAGAAAAAACCAAATGTCTAATGAAGAACAGAAGAGAAATAAAACTAACAGATAATGTGAAAGACCGAATCGAATACATCGAACTTGGCAAAACAGTGAGGAAGTGTATTAGAGAAGACGTTAGAAAGTACAACAATGAACTAATTAAGAAGACTATCGAAGAAAATAAAAGCTACCGAAGAATGAAACAGAGCTTAATGATTGGCAAATAACATATAACTGCCTTGAAATTAGATGATGGGGCAGAATTTTTAACAAAAAGTGCATTATTAAAAGAGTAGAAGAATTCTACACAGACCTATACAAAATACATGTAACAAAAAAAAACGAGAATAGGAAACATACAAACCAAGGTGTCCCACCCGTGCTACCGGAAGAGGTTACATATGCAATAAAGAATATGAAAAATGGAAGAGCAGCCGGAAATGATGGGTTAATAGCAGAAATCTTCAAGTTAGTAGGAGAAAAAAAAGAAAAAGTTCTCGCTGATATGTTCACTGCTTGTATACAAAAAAGAACTATCCCAGATAAACGGAACGAAGCCACCGTAATTCTTCTACACAAGAAAGGAGATAAAGAGGATCTAAAAAAATATCGGCCGATTAGTTTACTACCTACGATATATAAGATCTTTACAAAAATAATTTCGGAACGTCTACAAATGCAACTAGATTTCGCCCAACCAAGGGAACAAGCAGGATTTAGAACCGGATTTAGTACAATGGATCATATTCAAGTAGTGAGAGAAGTAATAAGCCGGTCAAATGAATACCAAATACCAGTATGTCTTGGATTTATAGACTACGAGAAGGCTTTCGACTCCATCACTATCTTCTTATCGGTAATATCTGCATTTAAGAACCAGAGCATAGAGGGCACATATATCTAGCTACTAGAAAACATCTATAAAAAAGCAACGATGTCGGTGAAGCTACATAAAGAAACAAGAAAGATAAAAATCGAGAGGTGTAAGACAGGGAGATGCAATTTCTCCGAAATTGTTTACTGCGGCCTTGGAAGAAGAATTCAGAACGCTCAACTGGGAGGACAAAGGAATCGAAATGAAGGGCGAAAGATTAAGCCATCTCCGGTTTGCCGATGATATAGTTATTTTCGAAAATACTCCGGAAGAGTTGCAAAAGAGGATAGAAGGACTTAACGATGCCAGTCAAAAAATCGGCCACAATATGAGTCATACAAAGACAAAAGTACTGTTCAATGCGTTTGTATGTCCGAAGAAAATTGAAATAAAAGGAACGGAAATAGAAGAAGTTACGAAATATGTCTATCTAGACCAGCTCATCAACAGAGATGGATCATTCACTGAAGAAGTAAATAGGAGAATAAAAATGGGATGGAGCTCTTTTGGACGAAACGCCTCGATATTTAAATCAACAATCCCACTCTGTTTAAAGAAACAAGTATTTGATCAGTGTATACTACCGGTCCTTACCTACGGCAACGAAACATGGATGCTTAACGACAAAATAGTTCAAAGACTCCAAACAACATAACGAAGTATAGAAAGATGCATGTTGGGAATAACAAGAAGAGATAGAAAGAGAATAGAATGGATACGAAAACAAACAGGAGTCACAGATATAATAAAAAGAGTGAAGAGTCTGAAATGGAAATGGGCGGGACATGTTGCAAGAAGAGAGGACAACCAGTGGACGAGAGAAATTATTGACTGGGAACCAAAGAATATGAAAAGACCCAGAAAGAGACCAATGAACAAATGGGATAAGGATATTAAAAACTTTCTTGGAAAGGTGTGGAAAAGAGAGGCACTGAATCGAACAAAATGGAAAATCATGGAAGAGGCCTTTATCCAGCAGTGGATTAAGAGGGGCTGATGATGATGATATATATATATATATATATATATATATATATATATATATGTATATATATTTATATATATATGTATATATGAATATATATATATGCATATATATATATATATATATATATATATATATATATATATATATATATACATATATATATATATATATATATATACATATATATACATACATATATATATATATATGTATGTATATATATATATATATATATATTACAAATATACCCTTATCATAGTAAATCCATTTACAATTAGCTCTTATCTTACTGTAAAACCACATAAATTCTAATCAGTTCTGTACAACTTAACGTAATTTTTTTATTTTGAATTATTTTAAAAACAAATCCTTCTTCGACCTCGTTTTTTTAATATAACTATTACGTATTCATTACTTTTCCAAAAAAATACAATATATATATATATATATATATATATATATACGAGGTCAGACAATTAAGTAATGCGACAAAATTCAAAAATCGAGAGTAGTAATTTTTCGAGCACATTGCGGTAGGATACTTGATTTACGGTTTGCCCAGGTGGTACGAACTCTTTGTGAACCACCCCTTTGCTGTCGAAGAAGTAAATCAACATGGTTTTCACTTTGGACTTGCTCATTCTCGCCTTCTTTGGCCTTGGTGCTCCAGGGGACAGCCACTGTTGGCTTTGTCGTTTAACTAACAACTTTCATCACCAGTAATAACTCGATCGAGAAGAGTAGGATCACTTTCAACCTGCTCGAGACAATCTTGAGCGATGTTCATTCGGTGGGCTTCATGACATGCACTACTCGCGCTTTGTTACAAAACACTAAACAGCTGGCGTAGAAATGATCGTACGAGGGTGGTCAAGGTCTCAATCGAGAGAGTAGGGATCTGCTATTACGGTGGCGGAGTTACAGGTTCGCAGTGTTACCACAGGCCGAGAAAAAAAATCGGTCGCATTACTTAATTGTCTGACCTCGTATGTATATATATATATATTAAAAATAATATATTTCACTATAAAAAAATCATCACTATAAAAAAATCATTTAGTATTACAAAATTATCTTCATATATAATTTATTAATATTTACATAATTTAATAAGAAATTGCAAAAATAAAAATGAAAATATTTTTATCTTAATAAAATTCTTGAAAATAAATTTAACTGCCTTTTTAAATAAAGTAATTCAGCTATATAACTTATAAATTTGAACAATATCTATATCCCATATATATATATATATATATATATATATATATATATATATATATATATATATCTGGTAAATTCATTTTCTCAGTGCATTGTTTTATCTTAATTTTTTATATTTACATTCTGTAGACAAGAGTGGTATATACTTTGAATAGTATGGTGAATTAAACATATTTATTTATCCTGAATTATATAAAAAATAGTCGAGAAATGATAGTATGCAATATTGTAGTATTAAATTTATTCTATATCAATAATTTTATGTATATATATATATACATATATACATATATATATATATATATATATATATATATATATATATACATATAAGCTAAAATGATTTTAATTGATGCCTTTAGTTTTTTATTTATTGAAAAATATTTGTTATTTAGTATTATGTAGAACGCTTATTTTATTAAACATATTTTTCTTAGTTTTAATTGATAAAACGAGCGTAATATTTATATTTAAAATTAATAGTTTTTATTTTGGTTTTTTATTATTTATCGCCCCCATTGTAAATGTAATTATTTTTTTATACCGAAGAAGATAATTACAAATATATATATATATATATATATATATATATATATATATATATATAAAATCAGTTTCAGATATTTAACAATAAAGTTAAGATTCTAATGAGAAACAAATAATATAAAATGTCTATCAAAATTTAAATTTTCATTCAACACATTTTAAATGTTTAAAAATTATTACGAATGTAAGAAAATTATAATATTTAAGATTTTATCATTTGAGTTGTGTAATATACGTACATACATACATACATATATATATATATATATATATATATATATATACATTTTTTGGGCTCCTATGTATATATATATATATATATATATATATATATATATATATATATATATATGTTACAAATATACCTTTATATATATATATATATATATATATATATATATACATATACATATATATATATATATATATATATATATATATATATATATATATATATATATATATATAAAGATCAATATTCTTTTCACAAATATTCACTTCGCAATTAATTGAGAGTAATTGAGAATAACTCTGTTTCTGTGAAAATTTACCTGAACTGAATATATTTAAATATATTTTGTATAATAAGTTAACATTTACACAACCTTTACATTACTGGTAAACTGAATTAGTTTTTAGAATCTTAAGGAATGATAAAATAACAAAATACATTTTGTAGACTTTAATTTCTACTTAGTTCTCAGTAAAAATTATGAAAATATTAATTTTAAATTACACACACACACACATATGTATATATATATATATATATATAGAAACATATATATATATATATATATATATATATATATAGTAATTACGATAATTGTGTGTTTAATTAAAATTACCTTTCATTGTTACAGTAAAATCTATAACTGAACATCTCGCCGATACTTCAGGTGAATACATTGGGTTCGGTAATTTTGTTGTTATATATAATCGAAAATCATTATTGACATCAACTTCTTTATCTCCAACCTTAACTTTGTAAGTAGATCCAACTTTAATGAAATTCTTTTCTAGTACATTATCTAATACAGGATCTAATTCTTCAAGAATATCTTCGATCATCATAGGTCGACCAAGGCCAACACAATCTTCTACAAACTGCCTACATCGAAAAATATTTAATTATGCAGGTATATATATATATATATATAATTATATATATACATACACACACACACACACATAAATATATATACACACATATATATATATATATATATATACAGTTTCCTTCAAAAGTCAGTTGAAATGAAAAAAATAACATTAAAAATAAAAAATTGTGCAAAAAAGGCACTGATCCAAATGACACACTGCTTATTAAATCTTATTTAAGAAGTCATCGTTGTCAAGAATTATCATTTTAAGGAATTATCAACTTAATCGTAGGGATCAAGAATTATCAGTTTAATCATACTTCAAAAAGATCATAAATTATGTAAACGTACTTCTGGGTCTAGTGTTAAATATTAATTGAAAATTACAAAGAAAATAATGTAAAAAATCAAAACATGTTTTTTTTAATTTTATATTTTCTATGACCACCGTAGAAATGAGTTAAGCCTTCTAGGCATTGATTCTGCCAGGTTTTACAAAGTACTGAAAGGCAAACTAGACTACGCTTCCAAAATTTTTTCTTTAAATTGGATACTGTTGTGTCTTGAAGATGTGGGGTCCTGCAATTCAATTCATCCCACAAATGTTCAATAGGGTTAAGGTCAGGCGATATCAATGGCCTTTCAAATACATCTATTTCAATGTTTGTGAAAAATTTTTTAGTTATTCTAGCCGTATGTATCGGGTCGTCCTTTTGAAAAGTAAAAGCACCACCCAATCCCATTATTTCAGCAGATTGATGTAAATTTTCTTCTAAAATATTACAGTACATTCACGCTGCCATTTTCCCCTCAATAATATATAATCTGTCCACATCATAACAAGTAAAACATTCCATACCATAACACCTTCTCCTTCATGTTTTACAGTTGATTACAGAAACTTGTTAATGTAATATTATTATTGACATTTCGCTAAACTTTTTAGCATCGACAATTTCCAAATATTTTAAATTTACTGTCACCGCTAAATATTACTCGTTTCCAAATGACCAGTGGTTTATATATATTTTTTTAAAATTTAATCTTCATTTTTTATGAACATATGTCAATAAGGATTTCTTTTCGACCTCATATCTCCTCAACTTATCATTGTGATGACGTCTTCTAATAGTGGTTTCAGAAACTAAAGTTTCTGCTTCATCCAGTTGTTCTCGAATTTCTCTTACAACAATTTTGAGATTTCTGTTACAAAAATGTTATACCGTCGTATTAAACCGATCATCGCTGGCACTAATGACTCTAGGTCGCCTTGAACGTGATTTATCTACAAAGGTCAAACATCTCTATTCTCTTTTATGATTTTCCTTACTCTTTCGGCACTATTAAATATTTTTCCAACCGCACTATAATTTTTCAGTCTTTCATATTCACTCACAACCTTTAATCATTCTTCTACAGTTAATTTTTGTCTCGGAGCAATTTTTTTACTAATAATTAACAATAATTATGTCTTTGTAGATTAAATACTATAATTTCACTGTAAAATATTCACAAAAATGTATTTAACCTAAGAAAATATGTCTTTTTCCAATACAACTAGTGGGAATGTTCGACTTCAACTAACCTTTGGCGCGGTGAATTTCTATGATTACTATTACGTACTATTTATTGTTTAGTTACACAACAAATATGAATTTCGGGGAATACTTTTTTAAAAACAATGACACTTTATGATTATAAATCATAACTATACAAGCCACTGATGAGAAATCGAGCTATTGAACATTCAATTATGTTACTTAAAAACTTAAAAGTGTTTATTTCAACTAATTTTTGGAGGGCACTCTATATACATACACATATATATATATATATATATATATATATATATATATATATATATATATGTATATATTTATATATATATATATATATATATATATATATATGTTCAAATAAATTAATTACTTTGAATTAATTTTCTGATCTGTTTATGAAATACATAACTTTAATCAGATTATTTCTTTACAAAAATCGTAAAACTGCAATGTGTTTATTACGAAAATTTACTTATAGCCTCATTGTTCAAATAGTGCATGAAATTACTTCAATAAGGCATTGATTATATGATGTCACCATGTGAATCCTTCACATATTGTATGGTTACCAAGTTTAAAGAAAGTTCGATACTTACATAAAAACAGATTTACAGTAAATGAATTCAGACATAAAATATAACGAAAAAAATCGAGTATCGATTTTTTAATATAACAAACATCTACTAGTAGAATCACGGAAAATGTATATAGAAACAAAAAGTTTTCCAGATGAATATTTAACCATTTGAACTTTCCAAATTAAGATGTAGATTCATAATGTATACATCTTATTTACATTTTATTAATTTTTAAATGCAGTAAGTATTAAAATTTATCAACTAATTTTGTTTAATTTTAAGAAATATTTGACATATTAATAATATATATAATGTACGAAGGAAAGTCAAAAAATTCGCAGAATTAAGGGAAAGAGAGGTAAAACAAACAAGGCATTATTTTTCTTTTTCGATGTATTTTACCTTGACTATAATATATTTTCAGATATTTGAATAAGTTTTCTTAAACGATCGTAAAATTAAATTTGTCTTATGATTCTAAATGAGCCAAAGTTGCTACCTTGACCTCTTCACCATCTACAAATTTCATCCCATGTAACTCTTTTTTTAAATTCTGGAGCAAATAAAAATCGATAAGAACTCTACTAGACTATACGGAGGGTGATTCAGAATTTCGAAACCTCATTTATGGATAGCAACCATTGATACATTGCTTTTGTGAATAGATGCGTTGTATTCGAAGAGCAATACACCTTTCCCTTATTTTCTTCGCTTTTGTTTCTTCACTGCTGTCTATAAATGTTTTATTATAGACAGCAGACGACCAACAAAATACCCCCTGTATACCAAATAGTAGTGGCCAACAGCTTTCCAGCCAAATACCAAACATTAAACTTTCTTAAAGGGTAGTGTATCCTTTTTATTCCACTACTTGGACTCCTGTTTTGATTCAGGATCATAGTGATGAAGCCATATTTCATCTTCAGTTACTATTAGGTACAAACTATCATCAGGACGGTCTTTATATAGATTCAAAATCTCTTTCGACGCTTCAAACGGTGTCGCATTTGAAGCGATGTGAGCATTCTTGGTACCCATCTTGCGTTGACTTTTAACATGCCAAGATGATTATGTAAAATGTTCAAATGATTGTAGCTGATACTCCAACCATTTCTGCGATTTGATTCCTTTCAACTTTCATTTGCATCACAAATTTCAAATGGAATCATCAAATATCAATTTCTCTACTTTTTTAACAGTTTCCATAGAAGTTACCTTGACTTACCTTCCTGAATGGGTTTCGTCTTCTATTGACTCTCTGCTTTGATAAGAGATCATGTTACTTGTAAATCAAGGTTTTCCCAAGAGAAGAGTTACTGTAAACTGATTTCATCTCTTTCATCATCATTTGAAGTATTTCCTTTTTTGTCTCCATTTTAGGAACTTTTTCCAATTTATCGTGTGTTTCGAGCGATAACTTGTACGCTACTATTCAGAATGAGTAGCAACTTTCTATGTATTTTACTGACAAAATCTAGTTTCAAACGAGTAAGTCCAAGATCCTCCTTTATCACCACTATTACAATCATTCCGCTAATTTTTTGACATTCTCTCGAACAAATCAAATTAAATTTTATTATTTCATTTCATTTAAATATTCAGCAAATATAATTTATAGATGTAATGTTTTTTATAATTAATTTTATTCATTAGTTAAAAGAACCTTGCGCTTTAAAATTTAAATGTAATAACGAAATTTAATTTGATGTACTGCATCATATTTATTATTCAAACAACTACTTTTGTCAAAATTGAATTAATATTCAAACCAACACACGAATTTCTACACAAAAATCAATAATAATTGATTTGTGTGAATTTTGATACATTGAAGGATATATATTCCTACCAACATTATCTTTAAAGCATAAGTATAGAATATCTACTATGAGTATGATATTATAACTAGGATATGAAAAATATATGCCATAATTAAAATGTTGTATTTTGTAAGAATAATCTGAAATCATATTCACGCAGAAAACAAAATTGAATGGATTCTTTTTAAAAATGATCATTTTAAAATATGAAGTCATTAATTAAATTTTCAGTTATTTATAAAATAGAAAACTAAATTATGTGACTCGTAGCTGTGTTAATAAATATATTTTATAGAATTTTATTTTCCAGTTATGGAATATTCCTGTATTGTCTCATTTAACTACGTGTTTTAATCCAGTATATATGAAATGAAATCTAAAATACAATAAAATGTTAGAAACTTTATTAACTCAAATTTGAAAAAAGATTTACGAATTAGTTTTGTGTTTGTTTCCGTTGTTTATTTTAGACTATAGTAAATATCTAAAATTTAATTACATAACAGACAAAGCTTTCATTTGCTACCAGAAATTTCAAACTATATAATTTTAGAAATTTTAAACTTAATATATTTGCCCGACGTACCTAAATATAGTTTTAAAAAATATTTAAGAAATCGTTTAATTTTCTAGAAAGCCTTACATATTTTTAAGTTTCCATTCATTTATTTTCTATATGAAATTAATTTTTTTGAATATTTCTTTCATTTTCATAGAAATTAATATTTCTAATTATTTCAATCAAGTAACTATTTGTGTTGAAAATTATTTTAGTTCAATCTCATAAAGAGCACTTTTCTTTACGAAAAACAAAAATATCTTATAACTAACTATTTAATTATAAATATAAGTTATGTAAGAAGACATTATTTTCTATAAAAATTATAACAAAACATGATGAAAACTTCCAAATCACAAAATTTCAAGAATAAAAACAGTAATATATTTTCATATTATATGAAGCCCTAATTTTACTTAGAATAATAATTTATTTTTTATTAATTATATATCTAAATTTACGCGTGTTCATGTTAATAATTAATAGAAACAACTATTTAACATTACCTGAAATATTTATGAGACAACGTTGTAACTACCATATCATTTTCTTTTTCTTTATTTTTAATCCACATTTTTCCTTGTATTTGTGGATCAATTAATAACGGATATCTAGATGCTTTGGTTACGATAATTCCGTTCTGAACAGAAAGGTCATCGTTTGGTAAACCTTGAAGGCCCCATTCACCAATCTTTAAAAAAGGGAATTATTAATTTCAAAAATCGATCAATATTCATATACGTGGGTCGTTTGATAAGTTTGATAAATTTCTGAGATGTGGCGCCACCATTCATTTAGTAACATCACAGTTATCAAGTATCATATTTCAAACTAGCATAGGCGCAATTTCATCCAGATGTGGCGCGTTGTTCACGTTTTACAGATATTTGAAGCAAGCATTGTAGCAGTTGCCTCAGTTACAAAAATGGAAAAAACTAGCAGGCCTTTTACATCGATTCGTCACCGTGGATGAAACATGGATCCACCACTACACACCTAAGTCAAAGAAGCAGTCAAAGCAGTGGACAACGACTGGCGAAAGTGACCCGAAGAAGGCGAATACAATTTTGTCGGTTGGGAAGATGATGGCCACTGTTTTTTTGAAATTCCCAAGGAATCATCCTTATTGACTATCTAACGAAAAGGAAAAATATAACAGAAGCCTATTATGTAACATTATTGGACCGTTTTAAAGAAGAGCTGAACCAAAATACGCATTGTGGTTAAGATCGACGTACAAAAAAGTGCTCTTTCACTAGGACAACTAATCTACCGTCCCACAAATCTCCCGTCAAAATAACAAAATTGCACGAATTAGGTTTCGAATTTCTTATCCACCCTATTCTCCGGACTTGACCCTGAGCGACTTCTTTCTCTTCCCAAACTTGAAAATTTGGCTCCGTGGGAAGAAATATTCGTCGAATGAGGATGCCATCGTTGCCGTCAATGCGTATTTTGCATACTCGCTGATCCAAATGTATAGCCCTCAATGGAGACTATGTTGAGGAATAAAATCGATTTTTTCCAAAAACTGTGTTTATTTTGCTTTTACCGTACTTATCAAACGACCTACATATATTAATTGTTTACACATTTTTATACATATATGTGATAAAATAATTTAATTTCTTTATTTAATGAATAAAAATCATAATTGATGTTATTTATTTAAATTTAGTTAATGAAATTCATTTCTGAGTTAAAGTAATATAGCACTATCAAGCTTAATTACACATTTCTTTTCTTAATTTTTTTTTCCTAAAATTTAACCAAAACAGGGAATAGATACTACATAGGAATAGATAGGATAGATATATATATATATATATATATACATGTATCACCATATAAATCTTATGGAAAGTTATAATAACATGAGCCCAAAAAATACGCTCTTTTCATAAATAACGTAGTATTTTAGTAGCCTATTCAATTATAAAAATACTTCATTTCAACAATTTTATGTGAATAAAATAAACAGTATTTATGATGCAAACGAATAAATAATATTTCAAGTTAAATAAAAACTTATAAAACCATTTTTAAAATTATGAATATTATTTTTCAACTTTTGAGCACTAAACATGACAATACTATAGCAATGTAAATAATTCCACGTATTATACACCCTATATACTTTTGTTGAAATTTAAAAATAATACTTTTATCGTTTGCTCTGATAATCCCGAATTTTCACAGCCTAGCAACTACAAAAAAAGGTATATTTGTGAATTGTATTGAATTTACTTAAAATGAAGCAGTGCTCTTGAATGAAATTCAATACTAACTTTTCGGTCGATAAGAAATATAAAGAAAATTATAAAATACCTATTAGTTTTGTAAACATTTCTTTGTTATTATATACGACAATGTTACATTCTTCTTAGAAAAGATGATGAAAAATATATAATTCTCTTTTTTCTTAAACGTTGCATAGACATGATTAAACATTTAACATATAGCTATCTACAGAATAAAAAATAATCTTACAAAATATTATCCACTTATTCATATATTTACTTCCATCCCATATATCCTTAAATTCCTAACTAAAATTACATTATATTAATAGAATAAATATTAGTTTTAGTGAACATAAAAATTCGCTTATTAAATTTGCATATTAAATAATCAGTGCAGTATATTCTCCGAGTATAACAGTTAAGTAGAAATCAAGTACATACATATATATATATATATATATATATATATATATATATATATATATATATATATATATATATATACATTAGCTGTATAAATTAATTTGCTGCCATTTTTATAATAAATGAATGATAATTTACAGAAAAATGGAGTACATTTCAACCCTCAAAGCATTCCACATTATTTTTTGTAACTTTGTTTCGTCTTTTAGGTAACTGACGGATTCCTATCCCCCATTATTTAATATAACATTTCTCCATTTGGGGGGTAACTGGTAAGTTTTCACCTAAAAGCTACTCAAGCTACTCATGTTCAATTTTTTTCGACTGACCGGAACATTCTGTATCGAAAAGATTAAAATCACCGTCCCGAAACCTTTGTGCCATTTTTTGTATATTTTACACCTTCACCGTTACAACACCTTCCCCCAAAGCTGAACGAATTATTCTTGTGACTTCGAAAGAATTTTTTTCAAGTGGAATGCGAAAAGTATAATATGTATAATATACTGCTTTTGATACACCATATTTTTAATAATGTTTTATGAGATTATGCCAATTTTTGACCAAGATATATAATATTTTTAAATGTTAAGGACTTTAAAATCCTAACTAAAAATTATTTGAATTTAAAATAAAGTTATGATTAATTCAAGTGAACGCACCGAATTATATTGTATTACACATTGTATATATATATATATATATATATATATATATATATATCTATATATATATATATATATGTGTATTTATATATATATATATATAAAATAATAATAATAATAAATGATCTTACTGTTACGCTATCTGTTAAACTATCCATAACACTGAGATTCATAGTAACAGGTATTTTACGACGCATTATATCACTTATCCACTTCTGCTGCAAATTCTCTCGAAATTCTTGATTAAACGGTCCTGAATAACTAAGAAAACCTGTCAATAACAAAATATCACCAACAAGACGATCGATTTCAGATTTAAAACGCGCTGACTGTTCTGTCCAACGAATTCTCTCATCACCTAAACCTTCAATAAGTGCTTTCGCAGCATCCATTTTTATTTGGCATTTTTCTGCGTCATCCAATACTGCCTGAAATTCGTATAAAAGTGTGTTCATTCATCATATAAAGACAATTCATTTAAATTTAACCTGTTTCTTAGTCATTGCGGAATCGTATTCTTTTTGACATTCGGCTACTTCATCTTCTTTTGCTTTCAATAAAGCCATAGCTGTGTTTAATTCTCTTTGAGCGACATTGAGTCTTCCTATTTGCAATGCAAGATTTGCCTATATTAAAAAGTATTACTTATTTAGCGACGAATTAATTCATACACTTTTGACTATATATATATATATATATATATATATATATATATATATATATATTAACCTTTAGAGGCAAAACTTCTTTATTAATTCCATAAAATGTTTTCATTGCTATTGTCCAAGATATTAAACCGGCTACATTACCACATGCCGTCTTAGCATTTTCAAAAGTATAGAGTGGAAACGATAAGTATGGTTCCATTAAGTCAACAATTTCTGCATTAATTGTATCTTTAGGATATTGTTGAAGATTTATCAAAAATCTTGTATCTGCCATACACTGTAAATTAATAAGGTATCTTGTAAAGAAAAACAATAAACGAAATAACAAGAATTTTAGAAACAAGTACCTTCTACATTCAACATATGCATTAATAATTTCAAAAATTATTGCAAGACGCTTTCTCAAAGTCTACTTTATATTCAAAATCACTAAAAGAAGACTGCTATGAAAAACAATATATCAAATAATATCCAAAAAATAAACAGACAGAAAAAAGTTTAAGTTTATTAAAAAAGACACTTACAAACATTATTTAAATTTCAATAAAATTTGTTTAATTTTTGAAAATATTGTTGTAGCAATATATATATTTATAACTAACTATATCAATTTATACGGGAAAATGAACATATTGAAAATGTACAAAGGTGTAAAAAAACAGTAAAAGTTGTTGAGTTAAAAACGATATTACATCGCTTATTTATACTGCTACATTTTCTAAATCTATTATTAGAGAATGTACCTTTAATAACATTAATCATTTACTTTACAATGTATGTATATTCTCAGTTATTCTCTATATTAAAATCTGATTAAATGAAAAAATCTTCTCCTAATAAGAAAGTTCAAGAATTAATTAGATAATAATTTTAAAACAAACATTGAAATTGTGTTTATAACAGTGTAGAAGTTATTAAATGTAATCATTTTTTATAAAAATTAAGTTATTTTTTATTAAAATAATTCAAGAATTTTTGAAGTAAAAAATCATTTTGTTAAGATGAAATTTTCAAAATGGCTTCATTTAAAAGTCTTTCCTATTTTAAATAATTAAATATACCAAATATTACATTTTATTTTCATATTAAATTAAAATAATATTTGTACTTTATTCTATTTTGTTCCTACAATCATTTCATATTTTTTAAATACTTTGGTTTTTATAAGAGCAAAAAATATTTTTTAAGAACTAAAGAAGTTTTTAAATACAATAGTTTTCATTTAATCATTTACAAATAATATAATTACTATTGGTAATAATATTACTGTTTTAACAAATTTCAAGAACAATTGACAAATTATTTTCTTTGTAGAAGCAATTGTATTTATGTCATTCAAATAATAATTTAAATAGAAGTTTGATTTACTAAAAAATAGAGTATATTTAATTTTTGTTACATGGGAAAAATAAAATAACGCTATGAGAAAACAAATTTATTAAAATTCAAATAAATCGATAAAAGTAACCTAGAAACGTACCTTTAATGATTCGCTCCAAGCAGGGGTGAGGAAATTTTTAGTTGTATCGACTTTCACTGGTTCAACTTTCTTTTTAAACAAAATCAACACAACGTCCATAATTAACGTAATCAAATATGGAGGTTTTCCTAATTTTCGAACAGTCGCAATATCGGCAGCTTTAATAGTCTTTAAACAGATGTATATATATATATATATATATATATATATATATATATATATATATATATATATATATATATATATATATATATGAATTATTTTAGTTGAAAGGTATATTTATTCTTCCACGAAAAATGTAAATGAGTAAAAATATTGAATTTAAATATAATAAAAAAAGAAAATATGAAGTAGTCTTTTTTTAAATCTTAATTTAAGGAATTCGTTTTCTGTTTAATTTCACTTCATTTAACGTATAAGATTTAAATATGTACGAAACGTCTAGACATAGTACTTTTATATAAACTGGTATTATAATGGTATATATATATATATATATATATATATATATATATATATATATATTGAATAAATACAATTAATCATTTAGTTCAATACCTGTAAAGCTGCTTCAGCAGCTTCAATAGCAGGTCTAGCATCTTCCAATTTTGCTTCAGCTTCAGTCTGATCTTTACTAATGGCTTCAACAAGTATCTCAGCTTTTGCTTTCGTCGCTGCAGCTTCTTCTTTAACTGTTTGTGCTGCTTCTGTAGCTGTCATTACAACTGATAAAACCTGTTAAATATACATAAATTTATTGAGTTATGATTACAATTATTTAATTTTTAACATAATTAATATTTTTGTAAATAGAAAACAATATTATCATATATAAATATGAATAAATATATATATATATATATATATATATATATATATATAGGAATATTTCCATTAATATATTATTAAATGGACACATAGTAGCATATGGAAATGTTTTTTCATATAAATATTTATTATGTATTGCGTATAAGGCTACCTGTATATTAAAAAAATGTAAATATTTAATTTGTATTAGTTAATTAAATATTAACAAAAAAGTTCTCTTTAAAAAATAAAAATGGCAAAAAAATATTCATTTTTAAATATACAGTAGTCACTCTATACAATGTAATATAGGAACACTAGATAATTAATAGAAGTTGACATATAAATTTAATATTTTATATTAGATAAACTTTATTACTAATAATTTTTTCATAAATCTTAATAATTTAAGGTTACATAATTGCCATAATATTTACCTCTTCAGCTTTTTTGCTTGCAACCAAAATTTCTTTTTCTTTGACTGCAAGTTCTTGTCTTAAGATATCTACACTTGCCGCTGCTTCGACTAATTTATCTAATCCGACTGTCATTTTAATAGCCATTTCATCAATAATTTCCTTTTTCTCAACATAAATCACTTTATATCCCTCTAAGAAAGATAAAAATGATTTTGGAGTAACATATGTTTGCCGACGAAATCTATAAATAATAACCGCATAGATAATTGCACCGAAAAATTCATTTCTTAAATATGAAACAGAGTAATGAAAGTGTATATATATATACATATATTTATATATATATATATATGTATGTATATATATACATAAATATATATATATATATATATATATATATATATATAAAAGAAGTAAAATACAGATATAGGAGGGAAATAAATTAAAAAAAAGAATCTCCAAATAACGAAACCATTTAATACTTCAAATAATAATGAGAAATTTAATTCGTATGTTAGTTTAATATGAAATTGTAACCCTTTAAAACGTTTTCCTTCTCATTTTCTTCTCCTTTAAAACAACAGTATAATGAGTATGTAACATAGTGCAATTTAATAGTTACGAGACATTAATTGTGGTAATTACATTTGTCTCATTTAACAAAACATACCGACAAACAATCTTAACTGAAATGTAGACATATTTAATACTAATATTATTAGTATTTAACATATATACACATACACACACACGTATATATATATATATATATATATATATATATATATAAATATATATATATATATATGTGTGTGTGTGTGTGTGTGTGTGTGTGTTTGTATTAGGAGTACAAATTAATTCGGTGCCTTTTTGATAGAAAATTAATGTTGATAGAAAAATGGAATACATTTCATTCCTCAAAATATCCCCTATTATTTTATATAACTGCTTCATCTTTCGGGTAACTGACGGATCTTTATCAAAAAAGACGGCGGCTTTAAGTCGTTGCAATCGTATTGCAACTCTTCCACTCTTTTAGCATTTTTAACATGTTTCCAACAAATCATTCCCGTGGCTTCGGCAGCATTTTTTTAAACTGGAATGCGAAAAGTATACAATGCCTAAAATGCTACTTTCGGACGACATCGTATTCATTACTGTTTTGTCAGGTTATGTCAACTGCTTTTGACCAAAATATACAGTTTTTAAATGTTAGGGTTGGCACTTTAAAATCCTAAGACGACGAGAAAATATTTTCATTTAAAACAAATGATTAAATCAATTTAAAGGCACCGAATATTTTTTTACACTTAATATATGTAAACATAAATTTTAAAGTATAAAAAGTTACCTATCATAATACAAAACACATATTTCAGAAACATAATCATGAACTTCGCCAGTTATTTGAATCAATTCTTCTTTAATTGCTGGTGTTGAAACTATAGCAAACTTTTGAAGAATATGATGAGACACAGCAACTAAAGCATCCATAGGCCATTTGGAAAACCAATCCATAGTACAACCAGAAATTAATCCAGGAAATTTTAAAGAACGGTTTCGGAATTTTTCACCCACCTTTATTTAAACAATTATCATAAATTAAATGTCCTCATTTTTTAAAAAAATGAATTTTAATTATGTATACAAAGGTAAATATTTTAGTTTGTACACATGAAATGTCTGTTTTTACGCGATGTTTTCCAAATCACTTCCATCCTTTTATTTTCAAACGACATATCATATTATTTGCAAATATTCGTTCAAACAATCGCATGTTATTTTTTTCCTCCTTTTTATAAATATGTATAGTCCTGATGATTTACAATATATAAGTGATGTTCTTATAACAACTAAACACTAATGACTTTATTTGTCAATGTGACCCTAAATTCCCTCAAATATAACTGACAATTGATATTGATATCAACTATTACAGCTTCGTAAGACAAGTAAGTGAATAAAACATTAATGAACACATAACAGAGTTTCCTTCTGATTAATTGTTTTCCTGATAAAATTGCAAAAAGCTTATTAGAAGAGAAGAACAAAGAACTTAAAGTCTGTCATGCAATCATTTGTTATTTTGTTTCAATTGGTAATGTTATTTTAACCTATAATAAATATCTAATAAATAAATGAATGATAAACTGAATATAAAATTATTTTACTTCTCCAAAATATCAAAATCTCTTTTCTGAATCGAATTGTGAACTGTAATAAAATTTTTTTTTTTGATAACAAAAAATAATGATTACAATCATACTATAAAGAACAAGCTCTAATTGACACTCTAAAACAATCACTATATATCACTGAATGAATACTTATAGTGAAGTAGTCCGCTAATTCATTATTATATGAGAATTCATTATTTTTCTTGCAATTTTATTTGAAATTATTGCAAAAGAGTACTATCATAAAATTATGAAATGCACCATAATTTAAAGATAAAATAGCCATAAGGTCCATTGTATTATATTTCTGATATATAGTTAACATGTGTATATTATTGACATGAACTTATATTTCTGAACGGTATTTTTTATCTTGTTCTGAAAAAATAATTACCATGAAACTCAGAAAACGAGAATCCGAAATTATTCCATACATCCAACTTAACTCTAACTTATTTCCAATTTTTAAATACTTTAATAATTTTATAAAAAATATCTTTTTTTTAAAAAAATACGACTAAAAAACCTATTAAGTACGAGTTGGAACTACAAATATTTGAACAGGAGTTCATAATTTTTAAATGGTTTGAGATATTTAAATTAAATAAAAAGGGAGTTTAAAATGCAATTTATCAAATAATGTATTTCCTTTTTAATATAATTATCATTTTCAATATATTTACCAATTCATAATAAGTTTAATTTATGCAGTGAATTGAAATTGACATTGGTTCAACAAAAAGAATGCACCCAAGTTTCATCCCCGGTGACTAGATAGTAGAAAATCATCAATTTGTCAATAACATTTTATGATAAATTTCTAGCTTTTAGACTTTCATTTCTGAGACCAATGCATTTATATCTCGTAGCTTAAATGTGTATAGAGTTTTGCAGCATTAGCAATATAAATTAATCGATGATTTTCTTTAAATTAAAAGAATCAGAAAATTTTTATATTTCTTAGAAAATTATTCTCATCAAAACCCCACTGATAGAAACATATTCAAATTAATTGGAGTTATTTTGATTTAATCATTTTTGTTAAATATATAAATTTCTAAATTAATTTCATAAATACATCATGTGCAATATAAAACATTTCATGTGCAATATAATATCGAGAAAAATAAAAATACAAATAGAATCAAATTAGCAAAAAAAAAATTATAAGCTTAATAGATCTCCATTTCGTGTCTTTAAAATATTTTATTTAAATGCAGAATATTTAAAAAATACTTTTATTAAATATAAAACCGAAAATAAATATTTTATTTAAACTAATAAAATTTTTAAATTCTTTTTTGTATTGCAACTAATTTAATTTTCAAATATATATAAGTAATATTCATATAGTATTTTTAAATACATATGAATATATATATATATATATATATGTGTGTGTGTGTGTGTATAAGAATGACAGAGAATGAGAAGTTTGTCTTTATATCTTAATATCCACTGACTTATGTTTATATGTATCTTTGAAATACTACTCTTTATGTAGCTTTATAAAGAGGGGGAAGATAAAAAATAATAAAAACCATATGTATTAAAAAAACATGAAAAGAATCCGATCAATCCTAAAAATAAAAATGGTATTTTTCAATTTCCACTTATATCTTACCGGTGAAAAACATAAAACAATATGTAAATTTTCACGGAAACGTGTAATAAAAAAGTCATAGAGATTATCAAGCGTTGGTGGTCTTCTCGGATCACTTTTTTTCATTATTGGAATGAGTTCATTCAAAATTTCATCCATTTCATCTTTAGCAAACAAATTTGCAATTTCTCCCGAAGAAAGAACATTATTCAAGAATTCCAAAAAC
Organism: Acanthacorydalis orientalis; assembly: GCA_034766995.1. Taxonomy (NCBI): domain Eukaryota; kingdom Metazoa; phylum Arthropoda; class Insecta; order Megaloptera; family Corydalidae; genus Acanthacorydalis; species Acanthacorydalis orientalis. The sequence goes on along the minus strand of CM068318.1, from coordinate 31,350,219 downwards.
GATTCACTCTTAATATCATTATCAGTGAAAATAAATGCGATTCCTTTACCTTGAACACCAGCTACTCTATACAAATATTTTAAATCTTCCATCAAATTGTTTACATTGTAAGCTCTGTAAGATAGGAGAATACGATCAAGTTAATATTTACAAATGAATCTATAATGACAAAAACTCAGAATTACAGTTATTATTTATTTAAATACATAGTTTTTTATAGTATATATATATATATATATATATATATATATATATATATAAATATGTATGCGTGTGAGAATGTGTGTATGTATATATGTATGTGTGGTGTACGTATATGTTAATATTCGAATGAAAAAAGAAATTAAAAGTTAATACGTTCAAATTATATTATCTATTTCTAAATTGTCTATTTTTCAATTTTTTTTACAATAAATTCATAAATATTATTATATAAATAAGAAATTGTATAAAATATAATACCAATGTTTATCTTTAATATATTTTCCCACTATTAAAAAATATCCCTGTTTAAATGTAAAAAAATATGTGGTTGCTATGTTGAAAATTATTTTTTTCTTTAATTTATTATACTTCTTTTTTATTTTATTTTGCATATTCAAATTTTTCATTTGAATGAGTAATAAGTACGAATGTGCACAAATACAGAATAGAATTATTACAAATTGCAATTACAAAATGAAATATGAGTACACTGTTCTTACATATTAGTCATATATACGTATAAAAATATTCTTCATTTATTTATTTATTTATGAAAATTTAAAATATTAACTTAAATACAAAAGATAATTTATCAAATATTGTAAAGAGAAATAATCAAATTTCACGAATGCATATATATTTTATACAAGAAATATCAAGAAAGTTTCTTATTAATCAATGAATAGTTTCTTATTCATCAATGTAAAATAAAATGTTATATCCCTAACACAATTTTGATTTTTATTTAAATAAATATACAGCGCATATATTTGAATGTCACTATATTTATACATATACGTATATGGTGAAAAAGTAACTTTAACCCCTTGTGCATAAGTTTATCTCGTAAATCATGAATTTAACTGCAAAAAAAAACTTTATTATCAATCAATCACGAGTTAAACTCGTGCAATCTTTATATTAAGTTAAATACATATATTTTTTTATATATTTATTTTATACATATATACATATATTAGCTATAAGATAAATATTGTGTAGTGATCATTTTTGAAATTGTATCAGTGGTGAATTAGTTTTTATTTTTGTAAAATATTTACTTGAAAAAAATGCAGAGGAAAAAGCAAAAATTTGAAGTTGAAATGAAGTTTATGAAGAAAATGAAAAATAAAATAAGCTCTTAAATGATAAAAGTATTGAAAGTGAATAAAAAAAATTTGTAAGACCTCGAAAACTTGTAAAACGACTAGTTAGTTCAGAGAATGAAGAAATTGGCAATATTTCAATTGATAGTTCTTTATCAGAACAAAATGAAGATGACTAGCAGTGGCAGAGTTGTGAAAATGAACCAGACGTATAGGATAATGAATATGCAGCAGGAATTAAATCAGTAGACCTGCGTAGACTAGGATAGAATACTTCAGTTTTAGATATATTTTACTAAGTTTTACCCAAAGATTTTGGGAAATGGTAACGCACGAAATCAATAGATACTTCCTTTCAACTTAAATAGCCATTTTTCATGCATTGTTTTTTTAAAAAGCTAAAAGCACAAGGGGTTAACTAAGTTTAAAAATTATTTATTAAGGGAAATAATAACAATAATATGCTTATAATACGTATAAAGTTTTTTTTAAATAATACAAGGTGTTCTTCAAAATTGTACATTTAATTTTTAAATACGACATCGTGCATGCAATGAACATATATATATATATATATATATATATATATATATATATATATATATATATTAAAAAGCATATATTTCTAGATATTTCACATTATAATAGTACTATCTAAAAAAATATTCAACAATAATTAATAATATTAACACTAAAACAACTTTTCCAAAAATAAATTAGTAATTTGCAATGAATTATATTTTTTAAGTATATGCACATATGAATAACATTTCAACTTAATAATATGGATAATTAAATGTAACTAATTTAATTAAAATATTATGTCAATTTTGTCTTAATTCAGACAAAATTGTTAATTTTGCTTAAGAAAATTACAAAATATATTAGAAATTGATAAAAAATTGAAAATAAATGATTATATTTTACTCACTTTGTAAGTTGTATCTGATAACTAGAATAATTTGCCAAATAAGATGCTAAACGAGTTAAACTTTGTTTTCCAGAACCTCCAACTCCGACTAATAGAGCGTTGCCTCGTGGCATTCTTATAATTCTTGAAATAATAAACAAATGTACAATAGCATCGTGGAAAAACACTAAATCCATATTAGCGCCACGTATGTTTTCATTATAGGATTCCATAGCAGCTAAGATTTTTCCAGTTACAAATTCATAACTAAAATTTAAAATTATGATTAACTAGGGGGTGTTACCTCTGCTCGCTGCGCTCAATCACTTGTCAATTATATTCATATACATGTAACTGAATGAAACAATAAATATATTTTTTTAAATTCATTTATGCCTATATAATCATTCTCGTAGATATATTGCAACGTATTTTATATATAAACATATATATATATATATAGTAATGATATAATCAAATCCTCACAGAAAACATTTTTAGCGAACAACTCCAACGAATACACGATGCGTCAAATAAAAACAGCCAGCACTTGTAAATCGTAAAAAAGTATTATTTTTGCAAGATAACGCACGACCACACGTTGCAGTAGAAACCAGAACAAAAATTATGAATTTAGGGTGGGAGATCCTTCCCCATGCCCCGTATTCCCCAAACCTATTTCCATCAGATTATCGCCTATTTTTATCTTTGGACAATCGCGTGCGTGGTAAACAGTTTGATAATGAAGAAGAATTAAAAATGAAGGTGTCTACATTTTTTGAAAATAAAAATAATCAGTTTTAAGAAAACGAATGTATAAATTATCTTCTAGCTGTGAAAGGATTGTTCAGTGCGGTGGATATTTTGATGAATAAAGTTATTTTATGTAAAAACACACAAGTGCTTTTTTCTCAATTCAAAAACGACCGATCTTTCTTGGTTACCTGATACATAGTTTTTAATACATTCAAAATTTATTTTCATGTCTAAATCGTAACTAATGTAACTAATATGTTGATAAAAAACATGACATTAACTTTACCTGTTTTTATTTATGGTTCTATTTCAATTTTCAATATGTATTATAAATACTATTTTTCTTTATTATTTATATATACAGTTATTATTTCTCAGAATTAACAGGCATACAGACTTTACATTTAATTTAATAAGAATTTACGGTATGCACTTAAAGACAGCAATGAAATATTTAGTTCTTAATTGATTTTTAAATTTGAAAAAAATCGTATTATCGCGATAGTGGTTTTTCAACAAAAACAATATAAAGTAATACTTTCCATTATTTTGTCTTTCATAAATTTCTCTTACTTTATATATGACTTTATATCTATCTATATGTACATATATATATAGAGAGAGAGGGGGGGAGAGAGGTAAAGATATAATGTATGTATATAATACTCTCATATATACCTCGGAATTTCTTCATAAATTTTTGGAGCACTAAAATCAAAATCATCAGGTTCATCTCCTGTGGGTTCAATCGGTTCACGTAGAAAATCAACAAAATACGTCTCTTCTGTAGGATAATATTGAAAGTCTTCAGCGAGAATTGTTTCTGCAGTTTTTTTCAAATTTTCATGAAACCAATCTCTATCCTCTTTGTTCACAAATCTGTACCCAAGTTTTGTTTATATATTTCATAAACATTATTTTACATTGAATTAAATATATTATTTATGGAATAAGAGGAAGTATATTAATGTTAAAATAGCTATATAAATTTAATATAAGTATAACTGTATATATAATATTCAATACTATACTTTACACATTATTCAAATTTTTTATTTATTATAGACAACACTTTATCAAAAGATTTCTTGATAGTAATTTTAAGTACGAGTAAGAAAAATACAATCAAAGATTTTTAGCA
>CM068318.1:31338602-31341102 GCA_034766995.1 Acanthacorydalis orientalis | reverse complement strand
CTGGATTAATTTTTGGCCAAGTCATTTTCGAAGGATGTTTTAATACAAATTCTTCTAATTTTGCGCGATCACTTAATTCCAGAACACATCCCAAAGACCACATCAAAGAAAGAAGGAATATTTTTTCCAAATGCTTTTTGTCGAAAGATTCTAAAATTACATAAAACGATATTTACATATTATATACACACTCATATATATATATATATATATATATATATATATATATATATATATATATATATATATATATATGTATATATGTGCGTTTGTGTGTGTGTTTGTGTGAAAGAAAAGATAACATCTTAGAGTAATTTGTAATTTCTCCGTTCGAAAATTAGTAACAGTTAAATATGTCAATTAAAGAATCTGTTAACAGTTAATGATTTATTCCACCCATAGTAGATTTTTTTTTATTTGACATCACCTTAAAAATATTTCTTATTATGCTTAAAACGTATGTAATTTATTAATGACTGTAGATTAGCAAATAAATTTATAACATATAGAAAAAATACCCTGCTACTTCTAAATTTCTTTAACTTTTTTAATAAATTGATTTTTTTTTAAATATTAATTAATTTTAGTTCTAATATATACTCGTTTATATATATATATATATATATATATATATATATATATATATATATATATATATGTGTATGTATATACATATATACATTTAAGAAACGTGTTTTTAGAACAAAGTGTATATAATAGCTACATATATATATATATATATATATATATATATATATATATATATATATATATATATATATATACACGAGGTCAGACAATTAAGTAATGCGACAAAATTCAAAAATCGAGTATATTTAAAAATTAAGGTACATCGCTGCGATCTCCTTCAACCTAGTCCCCTCCCGCATCTATACACTTATTCCAGCGAGTTTTCCAGTTTTCGTAACAATTCTGGAACACTTCTTGTGGGACCTCTCCGAGTACCCTCGTCACAGATTCTTGGATATCTTCAACGGAGTCAAAATGTCGACCTTTGACGAATTTTTTCATATGGGGGAATAGGAAAAAGTCGCAGGGTGACATGTCCGGTGAATAGGGCGGTTGTGGTAACGTTGCGATGCCTTTAGACGCCAAAAACTGAGAGACACTGAACGCACTGTGACAGGGAGCATTGTCGTGATGCAGAACCCAAGTCTTCGCGATCTCTGGACGCATTCTGAGCACCCTTTTTCGTAATTTTTCGAGCACATTGCGGTAGAATACTTGATTTACGGTTTGTCCAGGTGGTACGAACTCTTTGTGAACCACCCCTTTGCTGTCGAAGAAGCAAATCAACATGGTTTTCACTTTGGACTTGCTCATTCTCGCCTTCTTTGGCCTTGGTGCTCCAGGGGACAGCCACTGTTGGCTTTGTCGTTTAGTTTCGGGGTCATATTGAAAGAACCAACTTTCATCACCAGTAATAACTCGATCGAGAAGAGTAGGATCACTTTCAACCTGCTCGAGACAATCTTGAGCGATGTTCATTCGGTGGGCTTCGTGACATGCACTACTCGCGCGTTGTTACAAAACACTAAACAGCTGGCGAAGAAATGATCGTACGAGGGTGGTCAAAGTCTTAATCGAGAGAGTAGGGATCTGCTATTACGGTGGCGGAGTTACAGGTTCGCAGTGTTACCACAGGCCGAGAAAAAAAATCGGTCGCATTACTTAATTGTCAGACCTCGTATTTGCTAACATATTCATTTGTATCAGTAGTTTTCATATTTAATTACTATAAAGTAAATATTTACCGAAATTATATAAACTATTAGATGTAAAAATTCATTCCGTGTGTAAAAGGAATCAGTTATTAATCTATTTTAAAACTTTATTCCTCGTCTTAGGATTTTAAAGTTTCAACTTTAACATTTAAAAATACTAAACATCTTAGCCAAGCAGTTGTTGTAAGTTCACAAGACAGGAGTGAAACAATGGCGTCCAGAAGGCACCTAATCAGGCATTGTATACTTTTTTTATAATCTGAAGCCGCGGGAATGATTAATTCAGCCTTGGATGGTGTTGTGACATATAAAACATGCAAAAAATTCTAAAACAGTGGAAGAGGTCTGAAAATGTATTACGACTTCATCGACTCAAAGCAGCTATCTTTTTTCAACAAGGGATTCATCAGTTACCCGATAGATGAAGTAAAGATATAAAAAGAATGGGGGACATTTTAAGAATTGAGATGTAACCATTTGTCAGTAAACATTAATTTTGCATAAAAAAGGAACCAAATTAATTTGTGCAACTAATAAACAGTCTCTAAACAAATAATTGTGACAATAATTAAAAAAATTTGTTGATTATTCAATATATTCATATTATTTTTTATGATATATTAATAAGTATAAGTTCCTTTGAAAAATATTATTTTTTAAATGTCATATTCCTTTAGAAAAAACAAGAATTATTTTTGCAATATGTGCTCATATATAACATACATGTTTTTAATAATTTCACATATTCATTCTCA
>CM068318.1:31223602-31336102 GCA_034766995.1 Acanthacorydalis orientalis | reverse complement strand
TTTGATATTAAAATAAGTAAACACATATACTGACTAACCAAACAAATTCATCTTTCTTTATTTTAAGTGCTCTTCTCCATAAAGTCGAAAAAATACCATCAGTCCAATCATTTGTTGCTACATCTAAGCGACCAAACATTTCAGGAGCTGTAATAGCCTTTGGGTTCATACGAAATTCTTTATGTGGAAGACCCATTTCCGTAAACGTTTTCATTAAACAATGAATTACACATGTTTTTCCAGATCCAGTTGGCCCTGTTGTAAAAATTTATTAGAATTATATATATATATATATATATATATATATATATATATATATATATATGTATATGTATATATGTATATATATATATATATATATGTATATTTATTTATTTGTATGTATATGTATAGTTAATAAAGTTACGAAATACATGTTATCAAACACTAAGAAACAATTAAATTAAGTTAAATACAACCAAGTCGAACAAGTCTAGACAGTTACATATTAAAAAACAAGGTAAGAAAAAAACACAGGAAATAAACCTTAACTTGAAAATAAAAAGTACTAAACTTGAAAGTAAATTTGTCAGTAGAGTAAAAACAGTGAAATTGTATCGAAAAACTTTATTTAAAAAAATGATATAAAAAATAAAAGTTTATTATATATAATTAATTAGTTGACCTTTTTATATTTTTATACCGCAGATATGTTATCCCTATCCATCCCAAACAACTTATTATCAAAAAGTATTTATACACTATAGATTTCAAATTAATATATATGATCGTAAAATATATGAATAATATAAATTAATATATAAAAATAACAAAAAGTAAAAGTTTAAATATACTCATCATTTTAGTATTTCTCAGTTCAATACGAGTATATCCAAGTACTTGTGTAAATAAATCTTACAATTAAAATTATACTTGAAAATAATATCATAAAAACAAAAAGTAAATATAGAAAGTAAAAAATATTCAGTTTTGTTTCATATTCGTATTTTTTAGAGAAATTCATTGTTTATTAAAAATTATATAACTCAGCATTAAAAACAAATACAAATAAAACCAAAAGTAATATTCCAGGTCTTTAAACAATATTTTGTATTCAGAGAAGAATTTTGCTTTTCATCATCCTCCCTATCATATAATACATACATATACATAGTCATATATATATATATATATATATATATATATATATATGAATATATACATATATATATATATATATATATATATATATATATATATATGTATGTGTGTGTATGTATTATTAAAAAAACATTTATTTTTTATTTACCTATACCCACCTAAACCTTTTCAATTTAATACCTTGAACTACACTGAATTTATGTTTACAATAACGAGTATCATAATGAATTAACATAATAAAATTGATTTATTTACAGATTTGAAAACATCTATTGAACAAATATATTTTGTAAATTACAAATATATATTTAATATATATATATATATATATATATATATATATATATATATATATATTTGATTTTATAATTTGATATATATATATATATATATATATATTTGATTTTTGTAATTAAAACAATGCTCAGTTAAAAGTCAATTATTGTACTACGTTTAGACTGTTTTTAACTCACTACACACACACACACACACACACACATATATATATATATATATATATATATATATATATATATATATATATAAAACCAATGAATTTATCACTGACATAAAACTCAACAAGCTATTTTTATGATATATTCAAAAATCTATTTCTGGTAATCATCAAATTGTGTAGCATAGCACAATAGCTAAGCCACAAGATAAATGCCAAGTTGTGAATGGCATTTAATCAGTAGAATTTCTCGTCGGATAAAATGAAGTTTAATCCATTATTACGTGCAATTTCTTTAAATATTTAAATAGACATTAATGAACATAAATGAAATTGTAAATGTATTAAGTAAAGTTCAATAAAAATATTTTTAAGATGACACCGAAAAACAAAGTATTAGGTTGGTGGAAAAATAATTGCGGTTTTTACATATCGAGTATAAAGACACATATAGTAGTTAAAAATTATATTTATTACACAAAATAAAGATCATTGAACTGCACACATTTCTCCTAACGGGATATAAGTTTCTTTATTCCTACAAGATAGAATTCTGGAGTCCTGGAATGAACGAATTCATTGAAAGCACTTTGAGTTGATGGTTGATCTTTGTAAACCTTCTCTTGTAGAAAATTACTCAAATGTTTAAAAAAATGATAATCTGTCGGAGATAGGTCCGGAGAATAAGATGGATGATGTAAGGTTTAACCCAGTTCATTTAATAAATCCACACATACATACACACATACACACACATATATATATATATATATATATACATACACACATATATTACCTAGCGTCATTAATCCATGACGGACAAGTGACGTATCATAAAGTTGAACAAGTTTCAAATTCCAATCAGGATGATTCACTAATCCCATACCTGTTACTTGATGTTCTATACATTTTTGTAATTCTTTATTAGCTCCTAATGTCATTTTCAAACCGGGAAACATATCTTCAATTAATGATAAAAATAATGGTTCATCTTCATCTATTAATTTCGATACGTTCATGTCTCTGAAAAAGAATTTTTATTTCTCAAAATATGTAGTACATAGCACCTTCATTCTAAAATCAATTAAATTCCAATCCATTAAAATAAATGATCATTGTTGTCAATATGCTCTCTGTAATTTTGCTCAAAACACATTTAACTGGAAGTTCTTTATTTATACGCATTTAAATTCCAATATTATTTAAATAATACATTTTCCTCTAATAAAATTAGATACTGAATTATTTGAAGTTTTATGTAAATGTCTTTATTATTGGTGTAGAATAGACATTAAAATACTTTCGTTGCTTACGACAACAATAAACTTTGATGAAAGTTTCAATGAAATGTGAACGTAAATTATTATAATGAATTCAAAACATGATTATTTTTGTCCTTAAATAACCACTGATCTAAGTTTATAAAAGGGTTACTTAATATACCACTTTTATAGAAAAATTTAACACATTATAGAAACATAATTTAAAAAAATATCTATAGTACTAATGAAGAAAACGTTTATATTTAATAACGAAAATATATCACATAACAATAAAAAAAATCATTTGATTATACAAACAAAAATTAATTTAGATAAAAAGAATTATAAAATGACTAAAGTTAGACCAGGTCATAATATTAAATAGATATCCAATAATCGGTAAATATGAATTTTATTATTAACATACATGGTTAATATAAATTTATTTATTCAAATAATCCTATTAAAAATGTATTTTATATTTTTATTTCTTTGGTTATATTAATGATCGTAATTAATTATTAAAAAAAGATAATAAAACATTTTTTTATATAAAATGTACACGTGTAATTACCTCAAAACTCTCATAACGGTCGTTTCTTCTGTATCATTTGGAAAACTTCTTTTCTGTGCTCCCAAAGTTCTTAACACTGATAATATATTCCTTAGACCAAAGTCATAATGTACCTTTAATTATAACATTTTTTTAAAAAAATACTTAAATAATATATATATATATATATATAAAAATTTAATAAAATTAAATATCTATATACAAAAATGATATATTGTACGCAAAAATATAAATTTAATTCAATACTATATATAACAAACAGATAGCACAATGATATCTAAACAACTTAATAAATATTTTTAAATTTTCAAAATTTATCCCCACATCATTTAAGTAATTGTTTTAATCTGAATTTCTTTTAAAAAAAATATTATATTTATAGTGTCATTGGGTTGTAAAGTATATTGTAAAAATAATGCAATGGAAAATAATACATTTACTAGAAAACTAAATACGTTCACTCTATCAAAATTTCTAACTTAGTATTTTCCTAAAATATATTTGTATGTATGTGTATATAATATATATATATATATATATATATATATATATATATATATATACATATTTCATTCCTTAATTGGCGCTACAGCACTGGAATCACGGGAAATTAAGCCAAAAGTAAAACACAATAATTCACAGTTTTATCAATAGAGGGTAGTCGAGAGAAGATCGAACCGTTTCTGCGCAGAAAACTAGCACCTACATCATATTGCTGTCAGTCGTTATAAAGCAAAATCGAATATTAAATTTTGTTGCAAATTATGGAAAACTGCGAAAGAAACTGATGAAATATTAAAATGATGAAAACACTAAGTCGTACTAATGTGTTTTAATGATTTAAAATTTTCAAAAATGAACGTGAGAGTATTCAAGGTGGTGCTAGAAAAGGTTGTCCGTTGATCTCTCGAAGTTCAGATCAATCACAAAATTTCGTGAAATTATGACAAAAGATCTCCTAATGATGGCAGTTCAGTTGATCATCAATAAGAAATTAATTAGACAAAATTTATTTAAGATTAGGGAAACGAAAAGATCAATCAAAATTCATCTCGCACTGTCTTAGGTATGGTCAAAAACAAAAAGTGTCATTGTGCATAGTCTTTAATCAGACTTATCGCTACAATGCAAATTTTCTTAACTGCATTTTCACTTAATAGTGCATTCTACGGACAGTTTATAATGCGTTCTACGATGAAATGATGAAAAAATTACCGCAATGCATTTTTCAAGTGCAGCCACAATTTTGAGGAAAAGGGTACTTGGATTTTGTTACATAACAATGGACCAACTCATTGTGCACTGATTGTAAAGTCATTTCTCATAGAACAGAACGTTATTGAGATCAATCAACAACTTTATACCTGGCTTGAAACCAGCAGACTTGTTCTTCTTTCCTGAAGTGAAAAATGTTCTCAAAAAGAAACAAATTCAGGGTGTAGAAGACATTAAGAAAAATGTAACCACCTAACTAAAAGTAATTTCTTCGGACGCCTTTACCGATTGTTTTTAAAAACTTTTAGAACGTTACAATAAGTGTATTAAAGTAAATGGAGATTACTTAAATAAATATTAAAAAATGTTTGTTTTACTTAAAGTGTTTCTTTTCATTTTGTCAATCCGGGAATTAAGTTGCCAAACTATTGTATTTATATAAATAGTTTATGAGTGAATAAAATAATTTCCTTATAACTCTTTTGAAATTTTGAAACATAGAATTAAAGTACAATTATATTACCTCAACAAATATAACAATTATTTTCAAAAATTTTTCAAATCGAATAATTTCATTTCTACCTTTCATATAATTTTCTTGAAAAAATTGAATGTTGTCTAATACTCTTGCATATTAAAACAGTTTCTATCTCTTTCTATCTCTCTCTGTCTCTCTCTCTCTCTCTATATAGGGAGAGAGAGATATTTATATGTAATATATATATATATATATATATATATATATATATATATATACATATATTTATATATACATACGTGTGTATGTGTGTGTTTAAATTATTATTAACAAATCTTATTAAAATGTATTATTTAACCTGTTTAGAAAGTTGTTCTTCACATAATTTATACAATGTATAAAATTTTCTTGAGAGCAAATTATTTTCTTTAAATCCACAAGAAGCAAGTTTGACTCTGATTATAATCTGTCTATCGGGTACCATCATTGCTACGCTACGGAACATAATTTTCAAATTTTCAGGTAGTTCTTGTCGTCCAGCATATCCAGGATTCATTGTTAAGAAAATAGCAAACTCGGAATTCATTTTTACAGTATCGCCATCACTAAATATAAATTTATCTTTGCGATCTTTTCGAGCAGATAATACAATAGCAATCTGTTGAGCAGCGACTGATAAAACAGGAAGTTCTATTCGATTGAATTCGTCAAAGCATCCCCAAGTTCCAGATTGAGCAAGGCCCTATATAAATTAAAACATATAGTTGTATTTATGTAAAGTACAAAATTTTTTTTAAAAAAAAAACATATTTTCCGAAAATGAATTATTTTCATATTATTCATATCTATTCAAAAAATTATAAAAAAAAAGTATAGTAATACAATTGTGCAATTTCTCCAGATATTTCAATAAAATCAAAAGAAACATTCCTTTTTATTACGATTCGTTAAAAACAAACAGTGATCGTATTTAAAAGTGTATTTTTTTAATTTATATGTTGATTTTATTTTCATTCAACTGTATCATTTTTATCTTTGAGGTAATACATATATATATATATATATATATATATATATATATATATATATATATATATATATATATATATATATATATATACATATATATATATATATATATATATATTGATTTTTGTTACACGTTTGATAAAAATAACTTAAAAACAAATAGAATCTTGTACCTTATAAATACGTCCAAGGCCACGAAAATCCATTTGATCAGAGCAATTAAATACTACAACATATTTTCCAAGTGCACGACCCATGTCTTTTGTTGTTTCCGTTTTTCCTGTTCCAGCCGGGCCAGCAGGAGCTCCTCCCATATTCATCCCTATAAAAAGGACAAAATGAAAGAACCGTGCAATTTGTCATAAGAATTATATTATATAAATGTATATATATATATATATATACCTGTTCTACGTATTTACTCTTGTTTGAGGTGATTATTGATATTTTTATATTTATATTCATTCATCCAAAACATTATTTATTGATTTAACATCAAAAACAACATAATTAATGAAAAATCAAATACTGTTAAAAACGCAAAGTTCATTAGCTTTTTACTGTGAAAATTAAAATACAACCATATACTCGTATATATATATATATATATATATATATATATATATATATATATAGTTGTATTTTAATTTTCACAGTAAAAAGCTAATGAACTCTATATAATATAAATATATATATATATATATATATAATGTTGGGTCTAGTGAAAATTTTACTTCATCGAATAACTCATGAAACTTTTTTTACCATTTAAAGGTATCGTTAAACCAAAGAAATTCAAGTCTGACAGCCCGAATAGGGAGATTTTCGGGCCGGGGCCCGCTCAAAGTCGTCATTTTGGACGATGAACTTACGCTATCGAATTAGTTTTGACCTTTCGTCGAATAATTGTTTACAGAGTGTACATTAAGGAAAACAAAGTCTGGCAGCCCCTATCCGGGGAAAAATTGATCTGGCAAGGGGTTGAACATATCAAAACTGGACATGAATTTACGTCATCGAATAAATTTTGAGCCTTTACTAGATAAATGTTTATGTAGTGTATATTAAGGAAAAAATAGCCCGACAGCTCAAACCCGGGGAAAAAGTAATCTGGCAGTCCATCGAAAACCGCGCGTCGCGCTTCCACCGGTTTCAGCGACGGCGTGACGTCAATTTGTTCGAATAATGTAACCGAAATTCATACAATGAAACGCATTTGTTTTCTTTTTAATGATGTTTTGAAAATGTTTTGGAGTTTAATGCATTTCATTGTTTAAAAAATTTAGAATGCAACATTTTATTCCATAATTAATATCCAGAAAAAATTTTTATTCTTTATGAATGTTATATATGTATATGCATATATATATATATATATATATATATATATATATAATTATATACATATATATATATATATATATATATATATATATATATATATAATTATTTACATCTATATATAGATAGATAGATAGATAGATAGATTGATTGATTGATTAAATGCATTTTAAAGAAAAATGTTTCTTATCAAAATGCAAATAGAGAAAATATTTTTACTTACCTATAGCTTGTGCAAGTGTAATATAACATCTATCAGTGAGAGGAGTAATACAAAGACGTTCAGTTATGCCTAGATATTCATTTTGATATATGAATAAAACATCTGTAATACGAACTTCCACCTCATCAGCATCTTCAGAGAAATAAAATCGAGATTGCTTTTGCCACTCAAAATCAATTGGAGTTTTTACACGAAGTCGCACCAAATCATCAAAAATATCTCTATTGTGACAAACATCAATGAAAAAAAATTAATCATACGTACATTATATACTATATATATATATATATATATAGACATATATATATGTATATATGTATATAATTATTGTGTGTATATATATATATATATACATATATATATATATATATATATATATGTATATATATATATGTATATATATATATATATATATATATATATATATATTATATACATATATATATATATATATATATATAATAAAAAATAAAAATAGAAGAACGTACATTTAATATCAAATATTTTATTTTTAAAATTTATAACCAATATTATTAATAAATAATAATGAAGTAGTCTACTTATAAAAACTTCATCGAAAATATTATCAAATGAATATTGTTCAAGAACTACATATTGCTCTTGACATTACAGATTTATTTTTGTAATAAAACATTAATTAATTGTACATATATATAACAGAACAGAGGAAAAGTTAATAAAAAATCTTCTACCTAGAAAATTAATTTAAAATTTTAGAATAGCATGTCTTTCGTTCTTTTATCTTTTGTAGTTTAATATTTGTTAAGTGTAATTTCTTATAGTATTAATAAGTTGATTGACATTTTCTTTACATTTTGAGCAAAAAAATTCACTATGTTGTTTAATTACATACTTTATATACGTATATAGCACGTTTAACTCCCTATACAGAGTTTCTAGTGCGTATTTTAGATTTATTAATTGCACTCAGATATTATTTTAGTTGATATTTTTAAATATATTTGAAAATATTGCTTTTTAAACACCAGGAAAATTAGAAATTGCAATATATCATACTTTACACCTAAATTTTATAAACGTAATTAGATAAAAACATAAAAATAAAATCAAACAAAATCGGTATTGTGGGTTTAGATTTTTAAAATTAATTTGCTTTATATATATATATATATATATATATATATCTGGTTTAATGCTCAAATTATTATGTTAATACAGTATTTTCAAATGAAAACAAATGACTGTATAGATCTTGCAGTAGACCGTTCAAATATTTAACCTTAATAATAGTTTGATACAGCCCAGGATCCTTTTATTTGCCAATGCAATCACATGCAGACAAATTTATCAAATAATTTATCTGTGCTGGCTGTATTTGACAATATGATTGACATTTATAAGTTTTCTCTTTTCTTTATTTCATGTTGTATGTTGTTCTATTTGAAAAATGTGACGCGGCAAGATATATTGTATTTTTTAAAAAAATGTATGCAATTTAAAAGTAAGATTAAATTAATTTTGTTAATTCTTAATCAACATATAGCATAAAGTGACAGTTATAAATAAAGCAGTGCAGCTGAAAATATCAAAAAACTGGCTATTACTATAATGTAGCCGACTTAATTTTTAATATCACTCTTTGAATTCTACTAATTTGAAAACATTGTCATAAAAACACAAATCTAACAGCGAAATGTTAAGAATGCATTTCTAAGAATACAGAATAGATATTGATTTATTAATACTTTTCTATATATAATAAATTATGCATGTTTCAACTGGTTACATATCCTAAAATCTATAATTGGTTTTGATGATTTTATTCATACCATCTGAAACATATTAACGAAACTATAAAGACTTATTTTATAATGTTTTTTATTTTTTTCTGTAAAAAAAATGTGAAATAAAATAAATTAATCATTTTATCATTCGTATTTCTAAACATTTAAAAAATTACTTGAACTATCAATTGTATAAGATTTTAAAGTAATATTTTATTTTTTTTAATTTTTAAATTCGAGCCAAAATATTAATTTTAACTATTCATTATAAATAATATAAATTACATTATATATATATATATATATATATATATATATATATATATATATATATATATGTATGTATCAAATCGCTCGACTGGGAGGACAAAGGAATCGAGATAAAGGGCGAAAGATTAAGCCATCTCCGGTTTGCTGATGATATAGTTATTTTCGCAAATACTCCGGAAGAGTTGCAAAAGAGAATAGAAGAACTAAACGATGCCAGTCAAAAAATCGGCCTCAACATGAATCATACAAAGACAAAAGTACTGTTCAATGCGTTTGTATGTCCGAAGAAAATTGAAATAAAAGGAACGGAAATAGAAGAAGTCACGAAATATGTTTATCTAGGCCAGCTTATCAACAGAGATGGATCATTCACGGAAGAAGTAAATAGGAGAATAAAAATGGGATGGAGCTCTTTCGGACGAAACGCCTCAATATTTAAATCAACAATCCCACTCTGTTTAAAGAAAAAAGTATTCGATCAGTGTATACTACCGGTCCTTACCTAGGGCAGCGAAACATGGATGCTTAACGCCAAAATAGTTCAAAGACTCCAAACAACATAACGAAGTATAGAAAGATGCATGTTGGGAATAACAAGAAGAGATAGAAAGAGAATAGAATGGATACGAAAACAAACAGCAGACACAGATATAATAAAAAGAGTGAAGAGTCTGAAATGGAAATGGGCGGGACATGTTGCAAGAAGAGAGGACAACCGGTGGACGAGAGAAATTATTGACTGGGAACCAAAGAATATGAAAAGACCCAGAAACAGACCAATGAACAAATGGGATAAGGATATTAAAAACTTTCTTGGAAAAGTGTGGAAAAGGAGGCACTGAATCGAACAAAATGGAAAATCATGGAAGAGGCCTTTATCCAGCAGTGGATTAAGAGGGGCTGAAGATGATGATGATGATGATGATATATGTATGTATATTGTTATGTATCCAGCTGCACGTGTTCATAATTTTGTGTCACACAGCTGAATTTGTTTATAAAAATAACACAATGCTGTGCTTATCTATAAATATGTCAACGGTCTGACTAATGAAATTTCAACTGACCTGTCGATACCTAAGTTCATGTATTCGTCCTAATCAAAACGTTCTCACGTAATTTCACGATCTGTGTTCACACGCTTGAATACAATGGACTCTTTCATTTAGAACAGTATATAAACGGTAGTTGAGATCTCATAAGTCAGTCCCCAGTTTAGTAAACTGGTTCCTGAGTGGAAAGAAAAATACTAAAAGTATCATGGCCAGTAGCGATACTAAAGCCATTTTACAAGAGATTGATCGCTTAGATCAACTCATCAAAACAACACCAGTTGACAAAGTGTGGACTAAGGATGAACTAAAACAAATCGCTCCTTGGTACGGCGGTTCAGTCGCAAGATTTGACCTGAAACTGTATCGAGAAAATTTTGTTTTGAAAAATCCATTACCTACGCCGTCAACAACAAAAGTGAAAGCACCAAGATACAACCTTGTTGAAGACAGACAGAGAACAATCGCAGATGCCCTTCTCAAAATATTCCACATTGCATGTCCACATCCAACGCTATTCTATGCGGACGATGGAAACATAGACGTGGAATCCTTTACAGCAGCACTCCAAGAGTGGTTAGCTGATGTCGTCGCAACCTGGCTATCGATGGAAGGCACAGGACACGACAGTCAATGCGTTTGCTGCATAAGTTTTAGACAGCTCGCAACCAGTTATGACGACCATCTGAAACGATTACTAGGCAATTGTTATTTTAACAAACGAGTCAGAAGAACAACAGTAATTGAATGGTCTGACATGATTGAAGACAAGTCGTTCCAAGCTGCAAAAGAATCTTTGCATTTAGTTGCAGCAAGCGTTTTTACTGATACGCCACATCCACGGGTATCAGAGGTGGACTCGGATTCCAGCGACGCCTCATCCAATAGTGACAATGATCAAGTCGAAAGACAAGGATCAAATGTCAAAACTATTAAAGATGAAGCAAATGCTGAAACCGAAACAGCACAACCGACCTGCCAAAGACGACCGGCAGAAATCGCAGGTGGACAAGACTTCCGAATCCTCGATGGTGGTGAAGAGCACAAGAGCTTCATCGACTCGACGATCCGAAAGAAAAGATCACCGAGAATACCAAAGGATAAAGTCTCAAAGGACAGAGCATGAATAAACATGCACATGCGTCCAAAGAGGACGAATCAACGCGCAACTACGAATTCGACTATAGACTCATATAGTCTGGAAAACGCTGAAAATTTTCAGCACCGTAGAATGCGTCCAGATATGGATGCAAGCGCAGAGAAACAAAACCGCAATATAAGCACAGACTTTGTAAGCGGACAAAGTGACCGAGGCCACGGCAAGTAGCATCGAGGGTACAGTCGTAATTAAGTAGTTAATTCAATTAAATAAGTTCTTTAAGTTACAAAACTAGTGACTAAAATACAATTGAGTTTAAATGTATATAACTAATTTTAAAATTTAGAGTAAAAGAAGAACAGTGGGGTGTGTAGTGCAGTGCCGTGTAACTGAGTGAATAGTGCGCGGAGTGCGACAAAAGACGCGAGTTTTTCTTTTTCTTTCAGATAAGTGCATAAGTGATAGGACACGTGCAAAAAAAAATGCAAAAACAATGAACAGTGATAGGACACGTGTAAATCAAATATTATGTATAACTAGTTAAGTTTAGTACATAAGTTAGTTCGTAAGATTAGTATATAAGTTAGAAATAAGTTTTTAAAATTAGGTCTTGCCCGGTTTTGAAAATTTCCGGGCAATCAACTTGCTGAAACTACAATATAAAACTTGCAACATCACGACACACAAACCCCGATCGCAAGCTTTTAGCGTCACGGCGCGGGAACCACACCACAACAACGATACACCACACAAACACACTACAATTGTATATTGTTTGTATATAGCTTTGTTCAATAAATTTGTATTTGATTTGATTTGATTTGCTCATAAGTCAGTATTATTCAGTACTCATATTATTCAGTACTCAGTATTATTCAGTACTCAGTCAGTAGTAGTCAGTAGTAGTACTCATGTAAAGTCAGTATTCTGAGCGCGAGCGTACATGCTCGGTGCTCATGGAGGGCGGGGGCCCTTCAGGCCTGCGCTGTTATTTAAGTTCATAATTTAAATCAAATAATTCAAGTTCATAATTTAAATCAAATAATTCAAGTTCATAATTTAAATCAAATAATTCAAGTTCATAATTTAAATCAAATAATTCAAGTTCATAAATTAAATCAAATAAATTCAAGTTACAATCTCAAGTTACAATCTCAAGTTCACAATCTCAAGTTAACAATCTCAAGTTAACAATCTCAAGTTAACAATCTCAAGTTAACAATCTCAAGTTAACAATCTCAAGTTAACAATCTCAAGTTAACAATCTCAAGTTAACAATCACGTAACTTATCAAGTAACTATCAAGTAAATCAAAAATCATGTAACAATCATTCAGTCAAGTAACAGAACCCGTGTGGTTATATCCATCATTAGTAACAATTAAACAATAGTAGTAAATAAATATTTGTTGTGTTGTGTAGTATTTCAAACCTGCAGATCATTTATGTTATAAAATATCATCAAAATCCATAACAATATATATATATAAATATGGATATGTGTGTGCGTATGTGTATGTGCATGTCGAATTATAACAATACGATTTACTTACCTTTGGTGTAAATGTATTGTTATCATTGTTTCAAGTTGTGTACGATCCATTTTCGTTAAATCCTTTGTAGTCAACTCAATTAGTTCGTTTAAAATATCAAGAAATCTCTGATTAGTCATACGCATAATTAAACGATCTAAACGTGCTCTTTCGAGTGCGTATTCTGCTTCTTTAGTCCATAGAATTTGTATTCCAAGTAAAGCAATCTATAAGATAAATATTCATATAAATATATCTAGTTGTTATTAAATGCATAACAAATAGTAAAAATATTTATAATACTTATCAATAAAGTTCATACAGATACGATTATTCTGTTAAAAAGTATTATATTTCGGTCTAAATTTGCTTAGTTATAAATATCATCAATATTAATTTTAGTTATATACCTGTCCACAGAAATTAGTATAATTTTGTACGAAATTATATCCTGGTTCATTTAAATTAGCTGTCATTTGTGATGCAAGAGCCTTTATTGTCCCGCAAACGGAATCTAACAATACATTAAGCCAAATTTCAACACCACCCATACATTGGACAGACTTCACAAGCTTTACTTTTTCTTTAATAGGCGCTATCATTGAAATAATACGATCACGTTGTTTTTCGTCAAATTCAACCTGAATAATAAATTGTGCTTTTAAATATATATATATATATATATATATATATATATATATATATAAAACAATATCTAAAATTATATAACTATAATTATATAATACAATTGTCTTTATTAATTGACAATATAATGTCATAAATACACAATACACAACCTTTTATTAATATATTTGACACATACATAAATCAATTAACTAATTTTGGTGTCTGCTAAGTCTTATTTATAACATTTGTTTAGTACTTAATTAAGTTTTAATGTTAATATCTTACTAAACATTGAATTTAACTCAAAAGTTATTCTGCCTTAAAGACAATCTAATATTAACAAATGAAATATTAAATTAATTTCTCGTTAAAATATATTATACAGATTTTTTGTTAGTCTATATATTTTAAATGAACCCACATATTGATTTACAAATTTTTATTTTGTTCTTTTTTATTGTTCATGCAACGCTCCTTGCATTTTTTCATATTCTGTACCTGATTTCAAATAAACAATTTTTAAATATTAAAATAATAATGGTTTTGCATGTTTTATATCAATCAATCAATTAGTTTTGATTTTTTTAACTAGGAGCACAATAGTTTCCTTAATAATCTACTCTATATTAAGTTGTATTTATTCTCCGACGCTTGATATTAATATTTATCAAACAAATAATGTATAATCATATGATTTCGAAATAAATTTAACAATAACATTTTAAATTTAATTTAATAATACATAAAAGTGGTACTATATTAAAACTTAAATGATCCATTTTGACAAAAAAGCTTCTATATTATGTAATTAAGACATCATATTATATATATATATATATATATATATATATATATATATATAACGCCTAAACAATTTTATTTGTAAAATAATTAAAGTCACAACCAAAGTCTTGTACTTTTATAATAGAATACCAGTTCTGGAATTGTTCATCCAGCTATGTATACTGATAATAATATAAGATGTATAATATCAAATGAAGTAATTTCTTTTTAAAATAACTAGTAATAATAAAATAATTTCAGTATAATATTTATTAAAATAACTAGTATATATCCCGTCAAAATTGACAGAAAAATGGAAAGAAACATAGAAAGAAAAAACTGTTTGTTGATTTTTACAACGTAATATATTTAAACATTTAAAATACTTAAGATCAAAACTTAATGAATTAAACTTCAAACCTACCAATTGTAAAAATTTCTTTATACAGTACATTCGCTAAATGGAGGCAGACGGCCACATTGCAAGTGACGAGGAGAAATGTGTGGCATTTTCTTATTAAGAAAGAAGATTACGAAAATTATTTCACAAATATTTTAGTTTCTGTTTGATATTTTAAATATGTTCTCTTTTAATGAAATTAAAAGAGAACATATTTACTATGTATTAACAGGTTACTACTGTATTAACAGGTAATATTAAACAGTTGATATATAACAATATTTATTCTAAACAATATTCTATATATTCTACAATATTCTATATTCAATATTCTAAACAATATTCCAAACAATATTCTATACTATATTACGTTTTCTAGACATTATTTCAAACTTTTATTATAATACATAATCTTCCTCCAAATTAAACACAAATTATATATTGCAAAAATAATATTGAAAATTTATGAAATCCATTTCTTACATATATAATAATGCAATAACTAAAAAATAACTTACCGAACCAACGGCATCAAACAAACTTAACAAATGAGGCTGAATTGAAGCAGGATTAGAACTTTGGCCAAGAATTTCAAGTAACACAGGATCAGAAATGAAGAAGAATCTTGGGAAACATAACCGTTTCAATTCTAAAAATAATATATATACATTCAATAAATATATATATATATATATATATATATATGTGTGTGTGTGTGTGTATAATAATTTAGTCAATAATAATTTTAGTCAATTTAAAAATTAAAATTTCCCTACATTAATACTTAAATAATAAAATCATGATATAATGATATTATATAACATAATTGTAGTGGCGAAAAAAACTGTTTGGTCATTGAGAAAACAGCATAAATATTAACAAGTAACTAATTAATTCTTTATAATGTTTTTAATAAAAATACACTCAATTAAGAATATTAAAAAATATTTTAAAGTAAAGAATAAGTAAATAACGAAAATTTATTCAATTTTAATCTATTCTTATTACCAAATTCTTCCAAGTTAATTACTTTATATAAAATTAAATTAGCATCTGAATTATTATTATTATATATCTAATATACACATTAAGTGCTTTATTGTCTTTCCATAATTCTCTCTGCATAATTCTTTTTATTACTTGAAAAAATAATTATTCGTGGAGCAAAAAAAAAGAAAATCTAAAGTATTTCTATGAAAATGTTCTGTTTATAATAACTTTTTCGCATTTTTTTGTACTTTTCACTACTTAACTTTAAATCATAAAGAATTAACAAAATTACATATATGTATATATATATATATATATACATATACGTATATAACGATACCTAAATATCCCGTTAAACTCTTTTGACACGTTTCTAATTGTTCCAAAAGAAATGGTAAAAGTTTAGACATTGTGTCATCGGACGTACAGCATTCTACTACATTTGTTGTTTCATGTGCTCGTAACATAATTTTTACGTAAGACTTATCTATGCCCTACGAAATGTAAGGAATATAGTTATTGTTACTGAAATCTTAAAAATAATAATATTTAATACCAATAAACTAAATTACTTACTCCATTTTATATCAATGAATTTAAACTTAATTACTTCACATTTAAGATTTAAGTAATTACTCAAAAAACAACACTTTAATTTTATTTAATCGAAAAATCTTATATATATATATATATATATATATTTACATATGTGTATATATATATATATATATATATATGTATATATATATATATATGTATATATATATATATATATATATATATTTGTGTATAATATTGAACTAAACCAAATAAATAGTACATGTTATGAGCAAGGTTCAATCAATTATTAAGAAAGCAATATAAAAATGGAATGTAGTTAATTTTGATGAAATTAGATATTTTAATGTTTACGGTTTATTTAAAGGAAATACTTGATAAAAAATAATTAGATTATTTACAGAAAAGAAAAGTATAAAACTTTTGAAAAGAAAATATTGAGAAAAAAATTGAATTTAGAAGATTTGAATATATAGAAAAAAACGAAAATTTTAGTTTAGAAATTGATTATTAAGAACTTAAGTAATATATATATACATATACGAGGTCAGACAATTAAGTAATGCGACCGATTTTTTTTCTCGGCCTGTGGTAACACTGCGAACCTGTAACTCCGCCAACGTAATAGCAGATCCCTACTCTCTCGATTGAGACCTTGAACACCCTCGTACGATCATTTATTCGCCAGCTGTTTAGTGTTTTATAACAACGCGCGAGTAGTGCATGTCACGAAGCCCACCGAATGAACATCGCTCAAGATTGTCTCGAGCAGGTTGAAAGTGATCCTACTCTTCTCGATCGAGTTATTACTGGTGATGAAAGTTGGTTCTTTCAATATGACCCCGAAACTAAACGATAAAGCCAACAGTGGCTGTCCCCTGGAGCACCAAGGCCAAAGAAGGCGAGAATGAGCAAGTCCAAAGTGAAAACCATGTTGATTTGCTTCTTCGACAGCAAAGGGGTGGTTCACAAAGAGTTCGTACCACCTGGACAAACCGTAAATCAAGTATTCTACCGCAATGTGCTCGAAAAATGATGAAAAAGGGTGCTCAGAGTGCGTCCAAAGATCGCGAAGACTTGGGTTCTGCATCACGACAATGCTCCCTGTCACAGTGCGTTCAGTGTCTCTCAGTTTTTGGCGTCTAAAGGCATCGCAACGTTACTACAACCGCCCTATTCACCGGACATGTCACCCTGCAACTTTTTCCTATTCCCCCATATGAAAAAATTCGTCAAAGGTCGACATTTTGACTCCGTTGAAGATATCCAAGAATCTGTGACGAGGGTACTCGGAGAGGTCCCACAAGAAGTGTTCCAGAATTGTTACGAAAACTGAAAAACTCGCTGGAATAAGTGTATAGATGCGGGAGGGGACTACTTTGAAGGGGATCGCAGCGATGTGCCTTAATTTTTAAATATACTCGATTTTTGAATTTTGTCGCATTACTTAATTGTCTGACCTCGTATATATATATATATATATATATATATATATATATATATATATATATATATATATATATATATATACAATAATTTAATTCTTTTGTTGTAATGAAATATAACTCACTGCAAATCGCTTTGCTTCAGCAGGTAATTGCTTAGCAATATCACCGCCAACAAATACTGCTTCTAAGTATATCCAAAGATTTTGTACTTGCATCCAACGTTCAAGGATTTCATATGTGCCACAAAGCTTTTGTACCCACAGCTGTATATCCTTTTTAAATGGCACATTGTATCTAAAAGAATAAAAATATGAATATTTAAGAACAGAATAAATATTTTGTAAATTCATGTGTAATAAATAAAATATAATTATATATTATTAATATAAATATATAAAATTTTACTTTATCCAAAATTCTCAATTAAAAACAAACAATATGAAAAATTAAATATAACTTGTGTTATCAAATCAATAGGCGTTTTAATATTAATTGTAAAAATCTAAATTAATTTCAAAATTCATCATATTTCAAAGTAGGGACATTAAAAAAAATCAAAAGACTATTAAAAAAATGTTTCTAATTTATACAGAATTTCTTTCTTCATTTTACATTATTTACATTAAACCAAGTATATAGTAGTCAATTATTATGAATATATGTATAATCAAGATAAAGAAATAATTCTTATCTTTAAAATTATATGTTACAACCTTCTTCTGAATGTTGAATCTAGCTTTCGAAAATATTTTTTTAACTCACAAACCACAAACAATTTTTATTGTCAAAAATATTTAATAAATAATTATCACTTTTTATTTTTGCTCATACGGATTTCGATAGTACTCTTAACATGACCGATTACCATTAAAATTCTTATATACAACAATTTAAAATGATCAATAATAAATTATTGAATATTTTTGACCAAAAAAACAATTTGTGATTTGTAGGATAAAAAAACTTTATTTTTGCAAATGAATTTAGCCTAAATGTCAGAACTGTTTGTAACTTAAACTAGCTCTAACTAGTAGTAACCAATAAACGAGTAGATGTAATTAAAATTTTTCTTGTACTTATTAGAGTATTTATTAAATTTTATTCTTATTAAGTTTTTTATTGTTCATTTTAATCTCATATATAATATATTTCACTTTTTTTATTCAGAAAATATTTTTTTACTATTTAATTATATATTTATATTAACTTACAATTTATTAATTATTTAATTTATTAACTTTTAATTACAATTAAGTTAAATATTCACCTGTTACTCATTAATGAATTGAGAACCATAAGACTGTCCTCCAATGCAGTTATGATTTCTGCTGTATTATCACCTTTCAGTAATAATTCTCCTCTAGCTTTAAAGTGACTAAATGCTAGATCTACTATAGTCCAATCCGCAATAACTTGTTTCAATTTCGATTCAATTTCTCGTTCTTTTACTGCACTAATACAGATATCCTAAACCAACAGAAATATTAACACTTACAAAAGAATAATTTATATATACATATATATATATATATATATATATATATATGTGTGTGTGTATGTATATATATATATATATATATATATATATATACACCCTAAAAATATAAATTCACTTAACACATTTTAAATTTATCATTTCATAAAAATGTAAATAATTATTGTATAAATCTTAAAATTAAAAACAATTATGTCTGTACACTGACAAATTTAATAAATTAAACTTCAATAAGGAATTTATCGGATCAATATTAAACCTATGTAGCCTTAATTTAAGACCCTGTTTTAAGTTATAACGTATTTGACGAAAATATAGTACTATTTTTAATTGGAACAGTGATTGTAATGAACTAAAAAAAATACAATTTATTTAAATAAAAATTTGTATAATAAAAAAATATTCAGTAACTTTGAGCATTTATGATTAGGAAAGTAAAAAAAAATGTTGAAAGACTTGAATTATTGCGTATTAGTAATAAACAAATTAGTAATTTTTTTATTCAAAGTTTACAGACTTTCCACAAATAATGTATAACTTTTTTGACGCATAGTTGTTTTGAAAAAATAGAGAAAATTTATCTAACCGAAAACATATTTTACTATAAGCTCTCTAAAACAACTAACGGTATCGTAGAATCACAATTAAAAATAGTGACAAATACACATCTAAAATTTAGTGGTAAAGTAATGAAGTTATATATATATATATATATATATATATATATATATATATATATATGTATATATATATATATATATACCATAATTCGCTACAAAAATAAATTATATTCGAAGTTCATTTTTATGATAAACTGGAATTTGATAAGTTTCTAATTACATCATTTTTATAGAAAATATGCGATGTTTGATATTGGTGGGAGCAGAATCTATGTTAAAAATGTTAATCTAGGATGTTGAATATTATTTAAAAATAGAAAACAAAATAAATTTTCAATAACATTGAACAAATTAAAGTATTACTATGATAACTATTCTCAATTTATTAGTCACTTTTCGTATTTATAAATTTGTACTCATAAACAATATTATTCGTAATATTATTTCGGATATCATAGATGAACTATTTTCCTTCACACTATTTCTTTATATTTATGTTAACATTAGGTGAAATTTGAAAAGTATACATATTCATTAGATTAAATAATGAATATATAAAGCACTATCATACAATATTCAAAAATATTTATATTTCAAAAGAAATCATTTTTATGGATTTATTTCAAACACAATTTCAAACAAATGTATCTAAGTTTAAAAATTCTCTGTGATTTTCTTAAATAACAAAAAAAATCGTCGGTTATCATTTTGGTTAAATTTATTAATATTATTGTTTATTATGACAATTCGAAATTCAATTGTAACAATTATATGATCTTAATATATCACAGAAAAAAATTTAATGCCGTTATTTACTAAAACAAACTAATTGAATTCAAATAAAAAATGTAAATATGTATTATAATCGATAAAGTATAAATATTCTGTAAAAAACAACTAATAGTTTTATTAATTGCTATATTCAATATATTTTTCGAAGTACGGAATGTGACAAAATTATAACAATATTTAACCATAGTTCTTAAATTGAGAACTTTACTCACTATATTTTTTTTTACTCACTATAGGAAAAATTACTTAAAGCTTCCAGCCCAGTGCCTCTTTCAAACTCTCCGTACCGGTGCAATAAATATAGTTTACCGCTAAGAGTTTTCATGAAAATTACTATTCATGAAAGAATAGAAGGGTTTTTAACTATTTGGACATGAAAGTCAATCATTACACTAGCGATTAGTATCAATATAACAGGTGTATGACAAGAAAATAAAGAA
This sequence comes from Acanthacorydalis orientalis, assembly GCA_034766995.1. Lineage (NCBI taxonomy): Eukaryota > Metazoa > Arthropoda > Insecta > Megaloptera > Corydalidae > Acanthacorydalis > Acanthacorydalis orientalis. Next base: position 31,314,515 of record CM068318.1, on the reverse strand, counting down.
ATATAATTAAAAATATCATGAGATATTTGCAAATAAAAACACGCTGTCAATTGGGCTTACTGTATTGGAACGGGAGAGTTAAAGAGTAATAAAATAAGAGAGTAAAAGAGAGAGTAAAAGGGAGGCAAAGTGAGATAAACATCATATAAAATCTGTATACTTTTTTTCGAATATGTAAATCTGTAATAATGTAATAACAGCTATTTTATGATCACATACGAGTGTGTGTTAATGTTAATCTTAGTACAATTTTACACTCTAATAACTCATGAACCATAAAACAAACCGAATTTAAATGAAGTAGAATTCATTTCTCTAATACAGCACGGAGAATCGTAATGAAAGTTTACAAATACTCTCCTCTATTCATAAACTACACACTCAAAAAATTGAAAAAGTTCCCGTTTTCGTACAATTTTTGCCATTAAAGAAAAAAACAAAATTTTTCCATAATTGCATAAGTAAAAATATTTATAATTTCAAATTGAATTCGTCTTAAATAAAAATAAAAAAGATCAATTTTTACATATATTAGTTTGGTAGACAAATAATTACGTTTTTTATTTTCTGAATTATAACCTTAATTTATTAAATGAAAATGTCAATTCATCTTGTTCATGTTAATATATTTTTAAAGTGGATTTTCGATCTGTATTTTGGTAATATCGATTTTAATTTTATTATTAATTTTGCTTCAAATTGGGCTATTGAATTAAAGATGGAAAAGAATCAAAAACTGTTTGTAAACTGAACGATGCCTTTGGTGAGGGTACTTTTAAGGGACGTACATTGTAATGATGGTACCAAAAATTTAGTACTGGGAAGAAGAGCATTAAAGATGGAGAAAACCGCAGGCATCTTTCTTCAGTTCATAGCGACTAAATGAAGGAGTTAGTTGAATCAGAACCACGCACAACTTAAGAGCTTGTATAAAAGCTAGGTGTTAGTCATCCAACAGTTCTAGACCACTTAAAGCAGCTAGAAAAATCAAAAAAAACTTTACTAATGGGTGCTTCACGAAGGTCAAAGCCGCAATTATTTTTCTACCAACCTAATAATTTTAAATTGAAGAAAGAAATAATTATACAAATTTTCGTCGACTATTTAATATTTTTGAAACTTTCCACACACTCTTAAAATAATCAATTCCGACAAATAATTAAAATTGCATTTATGATTAAAAAATATTTTAAAATATAAATATACATATATATATATATATATATATATATATTATATACAACTAGGAAATAAATAATAGTTAATATTCATATAATGCTTACCAAAAATTAAAATTAATATGTAAAAAAAATATATTATGAGAACTGCTCAGATTATCAATACATTAGAATACTAAGAAGCCTTAAATCTCAAATGAAAGTATAACAAAACCTATGAAATTTAATAACCAAAAGTTTATGATCTTGTAAATTTACTTTAAACTCTATTATTCTGAAAACACTTGACGCATATTTTCTAAAACTTTTATTATATTAAACAAGTTATCTTATGTATTTAAAATTTTGAGAAATATTCAATATATGTATATATATATATATATATATTTATATATATATATATATATATATATATATATATATATATATATATATATATATATATATATATATATATATATATATATATATATATACGTATGTAAATAACTAAACTTATTTTAAACTTTGAATGAAATATAAATGAACCTATAAATAAATTTCATAAATATTTTTCATGTAAGAATTAATGTTTATGAATTATTTAATATTACGGTAACAAAAATAAAGGGTATGAAAAAAGTAATATTTTGTGGTGATTAAGTTATTTCTTCATTTGTAAAATATAAAAATAAATCTTCCCGAAAAATTGTTTACACTTATATATAATAATGATAATATTATAAGAAAAAAAATAATAATTCACTCACTTCTACATCATCCTTAAATTCCAAAAGTGGAGCTTCCATAACTTTCTGTAAAGTAAAACTATCAGATTCAATTTCGAAGGGCGTATTTGTTAACACTGACAAACGCTGCCAGTGTCGCTCTTTCATTGCCTGCAATAAACGTGTATATATATATATATATATATATATATATATATATATATATATATGTATATGTATATATATATATATATTATAAATTAAAAAAAAACCTGTGATAAAAGTAATAATTACAATAAATAATTGTACGTTCTTTATTAAGTTACATTTAGGAAATTTTACTTGATATTTAATAAAATGTTTTTATGATAAATTGTGCAGTATTCTATCACAAAGAGAATTTGAAAAAAAACATACAATTATATCAAACTAACATGTAAAAAACACGACTGTTAAATACTTAATGTGTTTATAAATACATAAACCTGAAATGAACTCTAAAATACGAAGGTGAAAAGCATACAATTAATAATATCTTTGCCAAAGGCAATGTTTTATATTTTTTGATGGTTGACACCACATGTATATATATATATATATATATGTATGTATATATACCATATATATTTATATATATATATATATATATATATATATATATTATTTTCTTTGATATTTAAAATATATATTACCTTATTAGCCATCAATTCTAATAAAGGACAAGTTTCGTTAAAGTCGTCGATTTTCTTCTTAAGATCTAAATATGCCGGCCAATCTTTCATGCCTTTAGGCAATTTACGACACCTTTAATACAAACGATTTCATAAAGTTTCAACTTTTATTAATTTTAAATACAAAAAGCAATTGAGAAAATTAGATTTTTTAATAATATAAACATTCTTCAAGTGACTGAAATTTTCAATTTAATGATTTACGATAAAAATGTTATACTTTATGCTATAAAATCTCATTAAGATCAAAGAATTATATATATATATATATATATATATATATATATATATAATCACTTTTCTGTTTAATCATATCCTACACCGATACTTTTTTAATTTGGTATTAAATTAATGTAAAACCCGTATACACTTTTATAAGTATCACTTAATGTAAGTAAAATGAAAATAAAAAAATTAATATAATATTACGCGCAGAGATAATAAATATAGATGTTTTTTTCTTATCTGTTTTTCATGTTTTTGAATTTTTAAAGTCAAAAATATTAACAAATAATTTAATATATTTGGCTAACATAACTGAAAATGAAGCCTATTTTAAAATAAATGGATTTTGGTAATAATATATTGCAAAATATAACTAATTAAATACCACATGTAACTCAAAGTAGATGATAAAGTAAGTATATGATGTGAATAAAATATGATAAAGTGAAAATATTAAATTAACTCTCATAATGGTAAAAAAATGAATTTATTAAAATAATCAATCCATTTATATATAATTATAATTTTATGGGTATTTACGTAAAATTTTAATAAACTGGGATGACTGGAACATAAAAAGTTGTATTTGCGTGTTTAATTATTTTATACGAAAAAGACAATAATAAATCTAAGATGCGGACTCATCGAAGTCAAACATCTGTTTAAAAAGATAATCTTATCTTGTTGTTGAGATTTCTGAACGAATATGTGGCAATAAGCTTAATCAAAATTAATAATAAAAACGGAAGAATGTACTAATAAAATTAGAAAAATAATGATAAAATTAGAAAAAAACAACACTTTCATCATGACACCATGTTTTCTTCCGAGGTAAAAAAGAGTAAAAAATGAATGGAAAACAGCATACCTTTCATCTAACACCCTAAATGATCATCCTTTGTTTTAATATAAGGATATGTACGTAGAATAAAATTGAACAATTTTCATAAAACTTTAACAAAGATATAAAAACTTTAAACTAAAGCGTTTGAAACTGAAGCATAAGGCAGCCAAGAATAAGAGAACGACTTAATATTTACAAAAATATACGAAAATAAATAAAAATGAAACAAAAATAAATATTCAGTACTAACATAATAACAAAAGTAAATATTTGAAGTGGGAATAGAGAAAATATTTTATAAAAAGAGAAGATAGCCGATATAAACATAAATTATTTTTTTAAAAAAAAAAACATAGAAGTAGACAACAGTTCAATATAGATTTTTATGCATTTGATGTAAGAATATTTAAAAATTTTAGAAATAAAAAAAATGTGTATGTAATGTATATATGTATATGTATATTTATATGTGTATATATATATGTATATATGTATATGTATATTTATATGTGTATATATATATATATATATATATATATATACAGTTTTTAATACAGAATAGGTTAGCTATAAATTTCATATTTCTAATAATAGTAAAAATGTATATATGTATATATATATATATATATGTTTCATTTGAGAATGCGAATATATGGAGAGCAAAATTGTGTCTGTAGTAATAAACATTCATAAAATATAAACATAGTTGTAGGCTTAAATATTTTGTTACGATTCAATTTGAATGATATTTTTATTTATAATAAAAGCTTCTAAATATAAGTCTTCTAACGAAAATTAATTTAATATTAAAAACAAATTGTAATTAAAAACGGCTTATATAAAATCAATGAAATCAATTGTAGAGATGGAGTGGCTCAATGGAGTATACACTGAACCTCAATCACAATGAAATATTTATTCTTATATTTTTATAATTTTTTAATATACAGTTTTCTTATATTTTCTGTGAAAATCAATGTATAAAATTCAATACTAGAAATATTTACTTTTTCATTAATAATTAATTAAAAATGTCAACTATACAATTTTATTCATAATAAAAAAATCACTTTTTTTACTTACCTAACTTGAAATTCTAGCAACTCAGCCATTATGGATTCAATATCGATATCTGACCACAATATAGTGAAATATCCGTCAATACTACGCATTACTTGAAGATACAATCCATATAATTTATTCAAAAGGGTCAGATCCTTCTTTCTTTTGTGTAAAATTGGATAATCTTGTACTTCCATACCAAACAATTTTTCGCCACTGCTGTACACTTCAAAAAGACGCCATAACTCATCAAATTGAGTTTGAAACTTAGTCACCCTGAAAATCACTATATTATTCTCATACCACATACATGTATAATCCATGACAACTACCTATCGCTCGCTTCCTTGGCAGTTAGTCCTTCAACCATTGGGCCATTCAATTCATAATCGTCATCGAAATCTAAAACTTCTTGTTTAAATATACTAACAGCATTAATTAATTCTTTTTGGAATGGGCCTTGTACTGCTACTATTTCAGCTTGTACATGCTTAGACTGAGAAGATATTCAATTATCTTTATTCTTATTTTCAGAATATATATATATATATATATATATATGTATATGTATATATATAATTTATTTTAGTAACAATAAAAATAAATTATAATTTTATATTTGACTAAAAAAATATTTTTTATTTTCCCATCACTTACATTTTCAATCATATTATTAAAATTATAACCCAAAGCGAAAGCATCATCGGTATCTTCTTTAGGTATGTCAACATTAAATATTTGAAAAATAGTATATGCTTCTTCCAACATAATCAAATCAATATCCATTTCAATGAAATTCTCACGAATTTCTTCTAAACACTTCATACCTAATCTAAGCAAACAAATTTAAAATATCAAATATTATAATGTATTACATCACTGTCCATATTAATATTTATATTATATTGAACCATATAATGATATGGTTATTTATTTTTTATATTATTTATATTTTTCTTTTACATAAGATTTTATGTAAATTTAATGTATTTTATTTAAGTATTCAAATACATCGTAACCAAATTAATATGTAAATCTTTTATGCAGTTATATATACATTAAAGACAAAAAGTGCAAATTTTATTTTAAAATAATAGTAAACATATTTCATGTCATTAAACTATAATTAAATGTTCAGTGGAAAAAATTATTTTTTTAATTGTATTTTAATTATAAAACAAAATAAATGTATATGATAATTTTTATCGTAACATAATGTCAAATAACATTTTCACTCGTTAATTCACAATATATTGCTATATTATTGATTCCTAGAAAGTTTTTACAATATGTTCTATATTTAACGTTATTAATTTAATTAATAATTAAAATTTCGTACCAAAATTAAATTCATTTTCACAAACTAATGATGGAAAAAAATTTTTTTGACCAAAATGCCCTATAATTTATTGCTTTTTACTTTAATAAGTAACCAAAATACATAATAACTATTTATTAACTTTGTAATATTTTGTGATGTTTAAGGTAATAATTCATTTATTAAATTCATCTATGAGATAAAACTGCATACTTTTATTTCAAAATGTTCTTAATTTATAAGTTTCCTTTATTAAATATGTTTTTACATGCTTCAAATTAAATTATTTTTAAATAACTAAACTATAATTTAATTAAATAGACAAATTTACTACATTACGAATAACAGAAAAAATAAAAAAATATTCTTGAAGACCGTACTGATATCAATAAATGAATTTAATCAATATTGATATATATATATATATATATATATATAAATTGAATACTTTCTGTAGTATGAAATAACGATTTGATTCGTTCAATTTTTATATTCACCTTACATCGTCCAAATCTTTTATTTTTCTTGCAAGTACTTTTTGATGTGATCTTATAAATTCCATCATAGAATTCAATTTATCTCTGAATTTTCTACCTAAATATTTTCCAAGTAAATGCTTCCATGCATTTGATTCAACTAATAAAGCCAGTTTCAACTTGTCTTGTAAATAAAATAAAGTGTTAGTATATGCATTTTAAAATCATCATACTACGATTTCATAACGCATATGCAATTTGTAATAGAACGAAATTCAATATGTAAAGTAAATAATGATTTTAGCTATTTTTTAAGTTTTTTGTATATACAACGTTTCTTATACGAGCCCAATCGTATAATAATAATACGTCTACTCACTTCTTTCTCAACAAATCAGTTTAAATGATATATCCTGCTTTTAGTTGTTGCACAATTAAAAAAAATATTTTTGCAAATTAACTGTAGTTCGTTATATTTATCAATTTTAACAAAAATAATTATATTTCACTTAAAAAGAACATATTCCAAATAACAAAGGGGAAAATACTACACCTAACTGCAATAGAAAGCAAGAGAGTACGTCTAGTATTTAATAAGGTCGCTTTTATTTTCTATAACATCTAATATTTCGGTCAAGAAGCGTGGTTACAAGTTTAATTAGAAAATAAAAAATAAAAGACGAAAAATAAGAAACCTATTTCTTCTAACATTGCCATCTACACAAACAGGTCGAAATAAGTAAATTCTAATAATGAAAGAAGTGGAAAAATCCCGTTGAAATACAAGTGTCAACAGAAATCATAACATAAATTATAATTAAAAATTCCTTTCAGGAAATTTCAGCTCTGAAAACAAATCGCGATCAAGAACAACTTAAACGTATTCAGAGGATATTGACCTAAAAATTACAACACTGAGTTAGCAGAAAAGATGTAGGTTTCCCAATCTACATTTGTACGACATCCGTACTAACTTGGTAAAGTCATCAACTCCAGCACTTGGGTACCATATCTTTTATTCGAAAAAAATGTATCTGGCCTGAATCAATCTTTTAAATTGTCAAAATCGAATACTTTTCTTGAACAGAATAATTATAGGAGATGAAACGTGTATTTTTTACAAATAGTGAGGAAATGAAAAACAATAGTTAAATTCAGGAATACATCTATACCCAATACTAGGGCCTGGACTTCATTTTAAAAAAGGTATGCTTTGTGTTAGATATAAGAGGTGTAGTTCATTATGAGATTTCGAACAAAAATCAGACTATTAGTACAGGGCTCTTCGTTCAACAACTGAATAGATTAAATGAAAAAAATCAAGAGAATCATGGATATATAATCAGTCATAAAGAAGTAATACTGCATTATGTCGACACCAGATCATATACAGAAATGGTAACGCGGCACAAGCTAAACGAACTAAACTATAAAATCCTACCATATTTTTTATAAAGCCCAGAAATTGCTTCATCCAATTTTCTATTTATTTCATTCACTCTAACATACTCTAAAAAGGAAGAAATTACCTCAAAAAATCATGGATGATTATTTTGCATCGAAAATGTCATTTTTTCAAAAACGGAATTGAAAAACTAGTTGGTAAATGGAGAAACAACGGAAATACAAATGAACTACTGAAATTATATCTATCTATGTATAAAAAATGTTTCGTAAAATTTCAAAAAATTTACCAAAAATTTTTGAAACATTAAGTAAAGATTTTGTATTAAATTATTAAAAACGGTGACACACGTTATTAATAATTATTATATTGCTAATATTAATTATGATTTATTGATTATGATATTGGTATCATAACAACTACATTTTTTTCCAAGAATTTTAAGAAAGTGAGTCATGTTATAGTGTGTCTTCATTTCTGTGATCGTACCTCGAGGCTGGGTGTTTCCACGAAACCAACCATCGACTTCTTATTGTGTATTGTCTGTGCATAAATGCGGAACTTAATTCGTAGAATACGTGGGAAAACTTTCAAAAAACCCACATAGTAATGGATAACAACTACAATGAAATGTACGACTTTATAAAACAACAACATAGCAATACACTTACGAGAGGAACAGATTCACCATTAAACAGCAAGAATGATTATATAGACATACTATTATAACATATATATATATATATATATATATATATATATATATACATATATATATATATATATTTATATATATATATATATATATATATATATATATATATATATGTATGAAGATATTGTGTGAATGTATGCCATACAAGGAAGCGAACGGGGGTGGAGCCCCTCGGGTTCCGGCGAGCATAGTGAGTAGAAAGCAGACCCCACTGGTTATTGAATAAAAATTTTTTTCTGAATTATGCTTCTGAAACACGCACTAACATACGACCCAATCTAATATATAATAAACGATAGTTTTTTCCTATTTGTAATTATATGAATACATACAAATATATATATATATATATATATATGTATATATGTATATATGTATATATGTATATTTGTATATATGTATATATGTATATATGTACATATAATTAGTAAATGTAAATGTACATAATTCATTTATCACAAAAAGTATTTTTGACAAGTACCCATTAAAACACGTATAGGTCCAATATCTACATGGTCAGGTAAACTGTTAATTTCATGTGCCCTATCTTCAAATAACTGAAACTTTTCACGTATTTCATGAATGAACGGATTTGTTGCTACATAATCAACAGTTTGTTTTTCGCGATCATCAGCCCATAAGTACGCATACGAGGCGAAACTCTGAAAATGTTTTATTATATTTTTTTTTTGTATCGTTATTTATCACTGTCATAAATCTGAACATGTATATATATATATATATATATGTATATATGTATATATATATATATGTATGTACGTATATATTGTACACTGAAAAGCACAAAAAATATCAACTCAATTACCTCGCACAGAATATCTACATCCGTTTTATAAGCAAGCATTGCACCTTGAAGACTCATCAAAGCTCGTACTATATCTTTATGATCTGCTACAGTTCGATAATAAGTTCCTGCAAATGGATCTTCTTCATCACCAGCTGGTGGCATGGGACCTTCTTTACCTATAAATAACGCACGTTTGATATTCATATCTTTATACTTAGATATAAATTATTCAGTGAAGTACGTATCTTAATTAATTAATCATAAATATTAAATTTCTTATTTCGAAACGAATATTTTTTAATATAATATGCTTAATTAATTTGAAGGTATTTTCTCGTATCACTCTTAATTTGAAATTAATGTATCGAGAAACTATATTTTAAAGGTAATTTTAATATATTTTTTCTGCCATTATAAATAAAAACTTTATAAAAAATATTGGATTTCGATTTATTAGTTAATTAATTTTTTCATTATTTTGAAAACACTTTTTTTATTCAACTAAAAACAATATATCACTGTATAATTATGATTGGTACAATAACATTAATCAATTGATATTTTTTCATCAAAAATATAAATATATAGTCGTCATGCATAATGTAAATTTTCTATCTACCTTTTTTAGGTTTATTATATCTACTACCCCACTTCATAATATTTTTACTAATATCCAAACTTGTTTGAATCAATTGGCTGAAATGTGTTTGTATTTCTTTTATATTTGGACAAATCATCGCCATTGGAATTTTTAATTCCATATCAGTGTTGATTAACGGTTTATTGACGGTTCCAGTCACAATGCTAAGAAAATAGAATGTATTTAACTATTTTTTACACATAACATTATATTTATATATATATATATATATATATATATATATAAAGTGCTCTCCAAAGGTTAGTTGAAATAAACACTTCTAAGTTTTTAAGTAACATAACGTTAATAGTTCGATTTCTCATCACTCCCTTGTATAGTCATGGTTTATAATTATAAAGCGTCATTATTTTTAAAAGGGTATTTTACGAAACTTACATCGCTATTGTAACTAAACAATAAATAGTACGTAATCATATAAATTTACCGTGTCAAAAGTTAATTGAAATCAAACACTCGCACTTGTCGCGTTGGAGGACGTATTTATTTAGGTTTAATCATTGTCATAAATATTTTACAGTGAAGTCGTAATATTTATTCTCCAAAAACAATTATTTTTCATTATTAGTAAAAAAATGGCTCCGAGATGAAAATTAAGTATAGAAGAAAGATCAAAAGTTGTGAATGGATATGAAAAACTAAAAAAATATGGGTTGTAAAAATATTTAAAATTAGTCCTGAAAGAGTAAGGAAAATCATAAAAAAAAACAGCAGAGAAGTGTCTACCATTGCAGATAAACCACATTCTTCGTGACTTAATGTCACTACTTCCACCGATAATCCGCATATAATAGGACAGTGTAAAATTAATCCACAAATTGTTGTAATAATAATTCGAGAATAACTGGATGAAGCAGGAATTTCAGTTTCTGAAACCACTATTAGAAGACGTCACGATACTAAATTGAGGGGCCATGTGGCCTGTAAGAACCCCTTTTTAACATCTGCCCATATAAAAAGAAGATTAAATTTTGTTAAAAAATATGTGAGTGAACCACTGGACTTTTGGAAACAAGTAATTTTCAGCGACAAGAATAAGTTTGAAATATTTAGAAATCGTCGACACCAAACAGTTTGGCGAAATAGTAGTGATAATGCTTACATTAACAAGTTCCTGCAACCAACTATAAAACATGGAGGAGGAGTTATGATAGTGTGGAAATATTTTTCTTGGTATGATGTGAACAGATTACATATTATAGAGTGGGAAATGACAGCACAAATTTACTGTAATATTTTACAAAAAAATTTGGGAAACAATGCGGTTGGCTGGAACAATGGAATTGACGGATGCTGGAACGATGGCATGGAACAGTGTGCATTCCACCCCTTCTTTCCGATTTTGATGAATTTTATTATGTCTGGCACGTTTTATATATTTCTAATTTCTCAACTGGGTATGTAGTTTTGTTGTAATGGCAGCCTGTCCCAAGCCCAGATAATGGAGGAGAATTAAATGGTTAGGTTAGCAGTCTACCCACCGGAAAAAAGAATATACCGCTCAAAATACTAGTTATAGCTTTGGAAATGGACGAACTAATCGAATAACGACCAAGCTATATTTAAGGATTTAACGATTTATGGTAAACAATACGATATTTTTTTACAACAAAAATTAACTAAAATAGCTCCATTTTGCAGATTAAGACCAACTGATCATTCCATTAGATAAATAATATTCTGCTGTATGCAAAAAAAAAATTAAAATGATAACTAGTTTCGGTATTTGATGAGCTAGATACAAAGGATGACTGAAAATTATTTGACAAAGTGTAATATAGATCGATTTACGATAAAAATTACTAGTAGCCTACAATACTTGTATTCATTCATATACATACATACATATATATATATATATATATATATATATATATATATATGTATAATTAAAAATTATGCATAATTTATAAGGGTCTCTACTTGCCTGGATACACTTTTATCTTTGAGGAGTCTTAAAGATGTTCTTAAAGCAGCTACAATTGACTCAGTATTCTTTAAATTGAAGAACGTAAACAATTCCATACATTCATTATGAATTGCTTGTATATTACACAATAATGTTTCATCAACTTCCATGAAAGCTTAAAAATAACACAAATATTTTTCAATTAAAATAATTATATTGATTTTATTTTGAAAATAAATTAAATATTTTATATGCATATTTTACATATTATATATAAATATTACCAACTAATTGCAATTAATTCTATTATACAATAATACTGTTATATAATATTCTATATAATACATTGTTTGTGTCAAAAACTTATAATTTACAATTTTGTACAGATATACTATTTTACAGGATTTTTTCTCAGTGGAAATTTATATTTTATATATTCGTACAGAAATTTTTTTATATAACTTTTTAAAAAACTGAATATTTTCACCTAATTTTTTTATTTATAAAATTTCACTTTGGGCATATATTTTTATTACTCAGAAAAAACTCGAAAATATAACTTTGAGAGGTCACAATGTTCAGATCAACTTCCAAATTATTGTCATATTATTATTACATCTACACAATTATCTTAAATATTCAAACACAGCCAGTAAAATAATTTTTAATTTTAGATATCAGATATTGTTTTCAGAAAAAATGAACAAACTTAAAAAAAAATAAAACTCGAAAATATTTCCCTTTAAATCTTCAAAGGGAAATATTTTCAATTAATAAATATTAATTCAGTTAAATGAAAGTTATTTAATAGTAAACTTTAATTACTTTAATTTATGTTCAAGTATAATAATATAAATTTAATTTCTAGCAATAAAAAAATATATAACCCCAGTACAATAATCTCCAACATTTTCGATAACCAAAATCTCAAAACCCAGTAAATCTGATTTTTATAAAGCATGACCAATGGTCCTTGTGTCCGACACCCAAAGTATTCGAAATCATTGCACCCCAGTAGGTACCAATATAGTGGTTCGCACTCGTAGCTCAAAATACTGAACAAAATATTTTCTAACCAGTATCTGTGGTATCTATTCTAACTTGTGAAAGTATCTATTGCATACATATTTTTATAAGTATATTTCGAAATTTGAATTATGTTTATAAGTTGTATTTGAATAGTACGAGTAAATCACTATTTATGTAATTATTATAGTAAACATAGAGAAGTAGTTTTCAAGACACTTAAATGCGAAATCTCACAAAAAAATAAAATTAAACAAAATTACAACTCCTAAAATGAAATACCATTGCACAAATCGTTTTTATTTCAGAAAAAAAGGTCTACCAGTAATATAGGTAAAAAAAAATCAATTGGTTTTCAACATATTTTATAATCTCTTATTTGCACATAATTAGGTATTTTATACTAATATATAAAAGGTATACGAATTAAAAAATAAAAATTTAATCTTTTATAAAATTCCTTTAACCCTTTCGATGCGGTTATGTCCCTCGACACTATGTTTCCACTGTACGGATACTCAAATACGGGGTTATTGTACGGGCCTATTATGATGCGAATATACACTTCACCGTGGAGAGAGCATAACATTTGATACTTTAACACCTAATGCTCAGAGTGGCCGTGACAAAAAACACAACAATCACAATACAAAAGAAATCGGTTGCGATGGAGATAACAAGCTATGCAATGTTCGAAGTTGTGAATCAATGCAAAATTTTAACGGACGACTATAGTCATCGGTAGTATGGAAAGGGTTAATAAAGAAAATAACTTTCAATGAACTTCAATACACTTGAAAAGTTTTTCATTTAATTACCTCTACATATATATATATATATATATATATATATATATATATATATATATATATATATATATATATATATATATATATATATATATATACATATATATATATACATATATATATATATGTATATGTATTATTAGTTCAAACTTGTGATCTTTTGAATTAACCGTATAACTAACACAATACTCAAATTCAATTTATGCCTTATTTTTAAAGGTACAGTGATCAAAATGTAATGTATAAAAGCCAAAAATTCATGTAAAAAATAACAAAAAAATTGTATAAAAACTAAATAAGTAAATATAATAACTATTTATCGACCGTAATTGTTCTATAATTTTTTTAAAATACTCAAATATGCAATTAATATTACCTTCATAATCTTCTTCCTCATTTTCTTGATCTACTTCCTTTGGTTTAGTCATCCTTGTCGGATCGAGCCAATCATATTTCACTTCCTGTACTTCCGGCACTTGAAGTATTTGCATGAATCGATTAATCAATTCAATCACTGCTTTCTCTATAGCTTGTGATTTAGTTTCAAGTTCCACCGCTATCTTTTCCGCATGTTCTTTATTTAAACTTAAAAGCGCATCAGATTTTATACTACTTTTTGGAAAAACCAGTATTTCAGTTGCAGCCATTTGTTGATACATTTCGTCAATACGAGCGTCTTTTGCATCCGTTACCTGTTAATTATTTATCATAATATGTTTTAAAAAATTAAAATGAACTTTCCTATATATTTCATGTGTGTATATATATGTATATATATATATATATATATATATATATATACGAGGGTTAGTTGATAAGTATGGTAAAAGCAAGTTAGACGCCGTTTTTTGAAAAAAACGATTTTATTTCTCAACAGTCTCCATTGAGCGCTATATACTTGGTTCAACCCGTTTCTAATTGTTTCATCCCATTGAAAAAGTACCTTTTCTGAAAGTCTACAAAATATGAATTGACAGCGGTAATGACACATTCATTCGACGAGAATTTCTTCCCACCGAGCCAAATTTTCAAGTTTGGAGAGAGGAAGAAGTAGCAAGGAGCCATGTTCGAAAAATATGTTGGATAAAGAATCAATTCGAAGCCTAATTCATGCAATTTTACTATTGCGAAGGTTGATTTTTGGGACGGCGCGTTGTCCTGGTGAAATAGCACTTTTTTGTGTGTCAATCTTGGCCGTTTTTGTTTCAACTTTTCTTTGAAACAGTCCAACAATGTTGCCTGATTTATTCTTGTTATAGTTTTTCCCTTCGTTAAGTAGTCGATCAGAATGATTCCTTAGGAATCCCAAAAACACTGGCTATCAACTTCCCCGCTGACAAAACGGTCTTCACCTTCTTCGGTGCACTTCCACCAGGCGCTGTCCACTGCTTTAACTGCTCCTTCGACTCAGATGTGTAGTGGTGGATCCATGTTTCATGCACGGTGACGAATCGACGCGAAAAGGCCTGCTCGTTCTTTCCATTTTTGCAGTAGTGGCAAATGATATAATACTCGCTTCAAACATCTGTAGAACGTGAATAAAGCGTCGCTTCTGGCTAAAATTTTATCTATGCTAGTTTGAAAAGTGACACTTGACAGCAGTAACGTTACCAAATGAATGATAGCGCCATATCATAGAAATTTTCCGAACTTATTAAACGACCCTCGTATATGTAAATATACACATGGACAGATCCATATAGGTAGACAAATAATTCAAATATTATTTCACCTTTTTAACATATTCTTGGACTTCATCAAGCACAGCTGAAATGTTATCACAAAATTCCGGTATTTTTAAGGATGTCCATGTAATTGTAGCTTGTCCTAAATAAAAAGCTTTATCAATCTTCAATAGTTGTGGTCGTATTAGAACGAGAAATAATTTTGGAATATTGCGTCTTATATTATTGTTAAGAACAACCATCGATCTAATCAGTTCTTGAGCATTTTCAAGTTTATCTTTACAAAACGCCAATATTTGTGCAATTTCGGGTACAGCTATAAAAATATTATCAATGAAAATAATTATCAAATTATTTCTAAAATTCGTACGTGTTGCGATTAATTGTTTTAAATTTAAGAAAATCTCAAAGCTATTAAAATTAGTATTAAAAGCTCTACATTCTATGATTTCAATAACAATTTGTAATATTTAAATAACATAAATTATATTATATTAATTATATTATATTAATAACATAAAGATTTAAATAGCATAATTTAAATAATTATATTTAAAACCATTAAAGATTATTTCAATAATTCATAGCAAAAACTTCTCTTAAACTTGTATTTAGTTATTCTTAATAAACATAAGAAGATTTTTAAATTGACTCTAAAGAGAAATTTAAATAAATTACAACACGTTTTGTTCATGTTGTTGTAGGACGTCTATTATCTAAAGAGTACTACTACCATTAAATGGAGAATACACTATTCTGTGTTTACATAATGAATATTTAATCACAAAAATATTGAAATAATTTGTAAAAATATATTTTTATATTTATTTTCTTTCTTACAATACAGAAACTTAGTTGCCGACGCGCGCTTAAGCCCCAAATAACCAACCGATACGTAAAATATTCAATAAACAATATTCGTAATAACAATGCGAGTCTTTTAGTATTATATATCCAAAAACTTGGAAGAATTTTACTGCCATATGATAATTTACTATTTTTTATATAAGGCAAGAAGTTCCTAATAAAATGTCTAACGAATTTAGATAATTCAATATTTACAGACAATTTGAAATTTTACATACTTAAACACCTTTTAAATTTAACGCTAGACCAGGAGTCATGAAAAATCGTAAAAAAAGTGATCATCCTTTGCAAAATATATTTGCATTAGTGAATATATGGAAATAAATGACGGATTCTCATTTATGTGTATGTGTACAATCAGTTTAAAAAGTATTCTGTGAGCAAATGTACAGGAGAATATTCGTAGAAATTATTTTGACAGCTTCAATACTAATTATATTTTAGTTTCATAAAAAGAGAAAAAGTATCGCAAACTGGAATATACTAACTGTATTATAAACCAAATAAAATACGACAATATAAAAAAATATTTTAAGCTGTTAATTCAAACTTTATGTATACAATATGCACACCCATTTGTATAAAGAGTTTTTACTGATTTTTTTTATCTGAATGTCGGTTTTAATATTTATTTCTAACAATACAGATAGGTAATCATTTTTAATGTTATTTATTACCTTATTTCAAACATACACGATGCGCGTTTTTAAAGTAAAGTCCGTTCAGAAATTAGAAAAAAAATATTAATGATAAAAATGATTTACTATAGAGAAAAGGCATCTACATTTATACATTTTTTTTACATAGTCACCATTAATGTCCATATATTTCTGGTTCGGACACCATTTTGACACCAGCTTTCTTATTCCCATATCGAAGAAATCTACCGCCTGTGACTTTAACCAATTGGTACCTATCAGTTCTTCTTTATTTTCAAAACGTGCTTTAGATGTAACAGGTGGTAATTTCTTGACTCGAGATCAGAACTGTAAGGTGCGTTGTCAAAAATTTCCCATCTGAATTCTTGCAACATTTGAACAATTCAAGCTGCGGTATGAGTTAACGCATTATCGTGTAAAAGTACAATCCCACAGGACAGCAACTCTCGTCTTCTGTTTTGAATGGCACGTCCAAGTTTCCTCTTCGCCTCACAATGCGCGTCGGAACGTTCCATTCCACGTTCCACGTTCAAGAAGATCAACAATAAATATTCATTTTGTATCCCAGAGAACGGTGGCCACAATTTGCCTGTACGAATGTGATTACTTAAACTTCTTTGTCTCCGTGCACGACGAATGGCGCTACTGCATTGCCTGTTTGCTTTGATTCGACGTTTGTGTAGAAAATCCAGGTCTCATCTCCAGACACATTGTGATTAAAAAAACCTATTTTCCATTTCCCTGAAATTGGATTTCTTGGTTAGCTGGATCCACACGTTTCTTCTTGGATCGGGTCACATTCTTGATACCCATTTGGCACACTTTTGTTAGACTAGCTTTTCTCTTAAAATGTTATAAATCACAGACCGTGATACTTCTGGAAATTCGATAGACAATTGTGAAATTGTGAAAAGGTGATTTTCTACAATTTTTTATTTACGTTTCCAGCAAATCGTCCATCATCACACTAGTCCAGCCACTAAGCTCTTCGTTATAAATATTCGTTCGCCCTTCGTTAAGTAAACGACATCATTATCTTACCTTACTGTCACTCATAACACTTGGCACATAGACTTCACTAAGTTGCTTATAAACTTCAGGATCACTATTGTTTTTTACTAATAAAAAACGCCTGGAGGTATTATTTACTTTTGCACTCAATATAAATCACTCATACTGGACACCAAACAAGAATTCGAGGGCGACAAAATAGCTAATAGATAGCCCTTGAACTTCGTAAAGCAATTACGCATGCGCGGTCTCGTGATTCATATTTAATCGACGATAACTTCAAAACGGATCTTACTTTAAAAGCGCGTCTTATACTTTAAACACAATTTTTATTGTACAATTTTAATTTAAAAAAATAACTCCGCCTGCACCTGTAACTGGTATGGAATAGTTTGATTGTAGTGGCAGCCGGTCACAAGTCCGAATAAAGGAGGAGGGTTAGTGAGCCAAATAAGCAGCCTACCCACTATAAAAAATATACCACCCAAAATACTAGTAATAGCCTCGGAAATGGACGGACTAAATGATAGGCCTACTCATCTATAGAGTCACCAGTACAATGAGACCATCTAATGAAAAAATCTACTAGCGAGGAAGAAATTAAAAATATTATATAAGTATACCGTCTGTTTCAATTTATATTTTCTATTTTTCTATATTCGTTTAATACGTAACATGATTTTAATATCAACTTTATAAATGATTAATCTAAAAAAGTATTTTTTAATTATCTGACCTGTAAATACTTTGTATTTGTAAATTGTATTTTATGTTGAAAATAACATTATATTTCAATAATTAAGAATAATTATTTCAAATGAATATTTACTTATTTGGAAAAATATTAAATGTATATCTTTTAAAAAACAATTCATACCAAGATCGAGTTTTCTCATATATTCTGTTTCTCTTATAGTTTCTGTGATATAATTATCAAAATTAACATATAGCATTCCAGTTCGTGGATGTCTGATTAAGATAGGTGCAGTTAAACCAAGGTGTACCTAAAAAAATGTTTAATATAATATCTAAATAAAAATTGAGATCATTAAATTTATTGTAAAACACAAATATGATTGCATATAAACTAAAATTATAATAAACAACCGTTTTTTAAATAATAATAATTTTTGCAAAATTATATTATAAAACAATAATATAAATTAACTTAATATTCTATTTTATATTTTTAAAAATGAATAAACTGAAAATAAAAACTCGATAATTTAAAAATATGCTAAGGTAATTAATATATTTTAGTTAATAAATATATTAAGTTAATAAAAATATACTGTATCTAAATAAAATACAATTATTTTAAACAATTTTTCTCGATTGACAGTTATTTAGAAATTTTATAAAAAAAGTATACCACTATTAAAATGTATTAAAAATGAAAAAAAAAGGTATTTTATTAAAAATATTTATAATAAGTAATCTTTTTGTAATATATTATCAATTTTATCAGTGATTTAAGTTACCAAGAAAAAATAAACATAATTCTTTTAGACTCCAAATTATAAACAACTTTGCTATCAGATAATTTAAAGACGTAAAATATAAAGATTGATTCTGTGCCAAAAAACTCACTTCGTAACTTAAAGTATTAATATAAAAAATGTCTTATAAATTAAAATCTATGCTACAAAAAAACATATTTTTTGTCACACTTTCCTGGCTAATACGTACGAACCAAATTAATACATAAATAATATTTATATTATTTGAAAAGAAATTTAGAAGACCCTCCTAAAACATTATGTAAAAGCCAGTAATATCTATGTAACACGGTGTTAAAAAATTATGGAAGTTGATTTATAGTTCTCCATATTTAAATCGGTATTTATATAGTGCTAATAGCGTATTATCGAGAAAATTGAAATGAGGCACCTGCAAATAAATCTATTGGGCTGGAACAAAAGTTCGTAACGTTCACTAATAAATGTCATTAACTACAGTTTCGCGCGCAGCTCGATTACATGACATGACTCCATATGTGTTATTGTGATAGGTGACATTTCAACAATTCTTTCTTTGCTGTTTTTGTGTAATTTTGTGAATTTAATTTCTGTTAAGTTTAAAATTGAAAATGGAGAAATATAAGCTGCATTTTCGTCATTTAATACTCTTCTGTTTCTGAAGAGGAAAAAGTACTGCAGAGTCAAGATATCTTCCGTTTATAGAAAAGGTGCTTTAGCTGGCAGTACTATTCGAAAGTGGCTAGCTCGGTTTAGAGATAGAAAATTCGACCTGAAGGATAGAGAGCGTTCCGATAGGCCTGCAGTTGTTGATAACAATACTTGATACAACACTTACGTTGATACACAACTACGTTGATACAACACTTTTTGAAAATAATCAACTTTATACGACACAGGACATTGCAGAGATACTGCAAGTGTCTCATATGAGTATAGTGAGGTATTATGAAACATTTGGATATACGAATCGCTACAATTTTTAGGTACCTCCTAATTTAACTGAATGAAATTTAATGGAACTCATTTCCATTAGTGATTTGCTCCTTAAAATAAACCAAAGCGATCCATTTCTGAAACGATTAATCACGAGGGATGAAAAATGGGTCGTTTAGAATAATGTGGATGGAAAAATGTCTTGGGGAAAACGAAATGAGCCTCCGTTAGTTACTCTAAAAGTGGGGTTTCATCCAAAGAAAATAATGTTGTGTATCTGGTGGGATTGGAAGAGTATTGTGTATTATAAACTTCTCCAAAATAATCAGACGATAAATTCAGAGAAGTATTGTATTTAATTGGACTAATCAAAATCGTCAATCGATCAAAAGCGTCTGGAATTAGTCAATTAGAAGGATATCAGTTTCCACCAAGCCAATGCTAGACCTCACGTGTCTCTTTGCAGTTCCGGCAGAAATTAGTGTAGTTTGGGTAGGATGTTCTACCTCTCCCGCCATATTCACCTGATCTTGCACCTTCAGATTACCTTTTGTTCCGGTCCCTACAGAAGTCGCTCAATGGAAAAATATTCACTTTCATGGAAATCTGCAGAAACTACTTGGGTCAATTCATCGTCCAAAAAGATACCAAGTTCTAGGAGAACGGAATTATGAAACTATGTGAAAGATGGCGAAAGGTGATGGATCAAAATGGCACATATGTATTAGAATAAATATATGTACAAATAAGTAAATAAAGCCTTTGAATTTCACCTTAAAAACGCTACAAACTTCTATTCCAAACCAATATTAATCAATAACTAGAACAATTTAAGGCAACTGGCAATGTTCTGCATAAAAATAGTACCAAATAACTTGTGTGTCAAGAATATCGAGTACATGAATATGTTGTACGCAACATACTTTATGTTAATTTTAAATATTCAGTCAACAATTATTACAAAAATAAACTTAAAAAACACATTTTCAAGAATTATATATATGTGGCCAAATTTTTCGTCACTTTGTCCGCAGGACAAAGTCTATGGTGACGAGAAATGTTTGCTTTGTCAGCTCATAGGTTTCAAGATTGATTCATGAAGTCTCGTTCTTAGGTATTTTTTATGTTTAAATGTCATGTAAAAACCAATCAACAGTTTTTTTTTATTTCTATGTTTCTTTCTATTTTCAGGTCAATTTTAACGGGTTATATATACTATTTACACATTTTTCAAGAAACAAAATATTTAAAATAAATACTTTATTGTTACTATTTTTCTACGTACTTATATTTAAAAAAAATCTCACCTGTCCCATGTAATCATACCATGACTTGTGATAAATTTGCTCATAATGAACAAACACTGTAGCCAAAGAATTATAAATCATTATACATCTTTGAGATCTATCATGTCGTATAACCTAGAACATTTTTTTTTACTTTTATGTATATTGATATATTATATGGTTATTTAGTTACACACAAATGTAATGATTAAATTTAAGTTCAATTTTTATTTTATGAGTAATAAAAACGCATGCTCATAAAATTTATTCAGCTACAACCAAAATTAAAATGGGTGTACATTTAAATTTTTTAGAATCGGCAAATTTTTAAACGTCAAATGCCGTCATTTATACTTTATTTTACTGTTATTACTCAACAAAAAAGTGCATTATTTTTTTTTATTTAACATTTATAAACATATCGACACTGCAATTAAATTCCCCTTTACAAATAAATTATTTTCTCACTTCACAAACCACAAAAAAGTTTTGATCAAAAATGTTGGATAAATGTTTGTTTGATTTCTTAGTGTCACTGAACTTTTAGTATGATGATGTCTCCATCAAAATTAACATAAGCAACAATCAAAAATGATCAATAATCATTAAATAAAACTTCTTGATACGTAAATTTTTTGTTGTTTATGAGAAGAAAAAATAATTAATTCGGGAAAAAAATGTATAAGCATTTCTCTAGCAACATTATAAAAGGTAATTTCATACCTATATATTAGCATCAAGTAAAATCTAACATCTCTAGAAGTCAAACATTTGAAATGAAAAAGTAGATAAATAGTTAATGAAGTATTTTTCATAAAAAAAGAATATTAAAATACATTGTCATTTATTCTCAGTTGTATATTTTATAGACAAATTGAAACGATCGACTTAAAGATTAAATAAAAAAAGTCAAGGCAAATAAAAAATGAAAAAAATCAACAATTTAAAACCAAAAATACATTGTTATTTATATTTGTAACATTTAGCCCTTATTCGCACGAGCGTTAAAAAAACGCATCAATGCGCGACTTTTTTCACCTTTTCAATAAAACTAAATTTTATTGTTTAAGATATTTTTTTTGATATATAGATTGTTTTTGATATAACACAATAAATGCTATATACCAAATACAATAATGTAGCATATAAATCATTTAAATATTATTCATGTTGATTTTAAATATTGCCATTGATTTAAAACGGCAAATTTTTAATCCAGCACATCTTTTTTATTTAATATCTGCTCAATTTGAATTATTTTAGTACAATATAAAAAAAAACATGAATGAATGGATTATTATAAATTCAATATTATGAGAATGCATAACAATTTCATTTTGATTTCAAATGATTCCAAATAACATTATAATTGATGCATATTTAAATGTAAAAATTAAACTTTCCGATGACTAAAGAAAAACTATTTTAAATTAAGAAAAAATGTCCGACAATACAAAAAATTATGGACGTCAATGAAATATTCTTATCTAAATATATTGGCATAATAATTAGGAGTAGAAAAGTTACATATTTTGGAATATTTAAATTTCTTATAAAAATCTCTCTTTTGCGAACACTTTATTTTATTTTTGTGTTAAAACTAACACAATGAAAGTATTTTACCTTTTATCCAATTAGTGACTACTTTGTTGTACTTTATAGATAAAAGTTTACACAAATATAGTTTGATATTGAAATCAACAATTACATTTCGACGTTAATTCAATTAATTTCTCAAACACGTAAACAGAACTATATATTTTTATAATTAAATCGACTTATTTATCTTACCCATTCTCTTTGTTTAAATATATCCATAGGTTTTTCTATTCGACGATATAATTGTCGTATCCACATAATTCTACCTGATACTGGGGGTACATTCCTTGGTAAGTCAGGTTGATGCCGATGTTCATTATAACTGAAATGTATAATATATACTTAACTTTTATAATATCTATTTGTACGCAAGACAAATTTTAAATTGTTTCAGTTAGATTTATACATTTTATTATAAAATCTGTAGATTTATTATATTTAAACATAAAATAGTATACGTAAAATACAAATATAGAAATAATCATTGTTAATATGAAATAAAAAGTTTCTTTTGGAAATAATCTGTTCCATCCCATTAAAAAAAGTTTCAACTCATAACTTGAATGTTATTTCATACATTATACTACAAGGGTCGTTTGATAAGTGTGGTAAAAAAGCTAGTAAAACACCGTTTTTTAGAAACAATCGATTTTATTTCTCAACCTAGTCTCCAGTGAGGCGTATACATTTGGTCCAGTGAGTTTCAGTTTTTTCGTCCCATTGGAAAAGTAGCTATCCTCAAAGTCTGCAAAATACGTATTGACAGTGACAATGATATCATCATTCGACGAGAATTTCGTCCTATCGAGTCAAATTTTCAAGTTGACGAAGAGGAAGAAGTCGTAAAGGGACAAGTACGGAGAATATGGTGCATGAGGAATCAATTTGAAACCTAATTCACGCAATTTTATCCTTTCGACAGTCAAAAACAGAGGATTATTTTTCTTAGGGTATAGATTTACAAATTAAACTTTGTAAAAACTATATGGAATATCAGTGGATTATATAGAAAAATAGTAAAATATTTTCTTATTTACATTCATTCCTATCTATGCCAATAATATTTAGAGCTACCTCCGTAAACCGGTATATAAGCTTGTTGACAATATTAAATCAAAGAAAGAGATAATCTAAAAGGAAAGCATTAGCTACTCTTAGCATTACAAGATTGTAAACTAGTTGAGAAAATATTTCTTTATTTTCTCCATGTTTTAAAAAAAATTCCATGATATGACCTTTTGATTTTTTAATTATAACGGAAAACGCTATTTTGACTATAAATTGTTACCATTTCAAAATAAACGGGTAGAAGTACCAGCAGGAGCCAAATATAGTATTGGATTTAAATATACGTACATACATACATATATATATATATATATATATATATATATA
Organism: Acanthacorydalis orientalis; assembly: GCA_034766995.1. Classification (NCBI taxonomy): domain Eukaryota; kingdom Metazoa; phylum Arthropoda; class Insecta; order Megaloptera; family Corydalidae; genus Acanthacorydalis; species Acanthacorydalis orientalis. Next base: position 31,289,728 of record CM068318.1, on the reverse strand, counting down.
TATATATATATATATATATTTCGTATAAATCTGTTACGACTATTTAATGAAACAGATTTTTATCTAATTACATCCCTGTTAATTTAATTCAAGACACTACATTTGAAAATTAGTCAATATAATGAATTTAATAATCTATACTCTCGAACATCTTCATTAGATGCCGAGTTTCCAAAAAGTAAGATGAAAATAAAAAAATAAATTCATTATTTTCATTTGTCCACTATCTCAATTTTCTTTCTTTTTCTACCAACATATGAATGAATATTGTCACTATACAAAACATTCATTTACTTTGATTGTACGTTAAAAAATTTTTTTTTTCATTTACTTGATATTTATTAAAATATGAAAATATTTTTTAAATACAATGCTACTAAGTACATAGTTCTGACCCTCTGGTTAAGTTTACGTTCACAAATGAATCGTTCCTCACTGCACAAACCAAAAGTTATTCTGTCCAAAAAATGTTCAATCAATTAATTATCAGTCATTTAGATTGTTGCTTATCCCCATTTCGATGGTAATGCTATCATCGTCAGAACACCAAGACAGAAACTTTTATTACAGATTTCTCGGTAACTTTATATCTTCAATATAAAGTTTTCTGTGCCTTATCGCTCTTAAAATGATGTAATCGCAATCGAAATGCCCGTAAACTACTTTCAAAATGTGTAGTTTGAGAGGGCAAAAAGATTTTTTTTTTTTAATTCGTGTTTAAATTTATGTCAGTTTACTGCTTTTAATTTTATTTAAATTAATATAGATTAGGTAAGTATTAAATTCTAATCATATTAAATTTTATTTAGAAATATTGTAAATTTAAATACGTTTATAAAAATTATCCTTACTTGTCTCTTACAGCTTCCACTTCTCTTCTGTATATTCTCAAAGCATCCAAATATCTTTCATCAATCGCTATGCATGGCAAATCCAGTTTATCGAACCTGAAAATGTCAATGATAGCTCCTATAGGTCATAACTATATATATATATATATATATATATATATATATATATATGTATATATATATATATATATATATACATATATATGTATTTACATATATATATATATATATATATATACATATATATATATATATATATATATATATATATACATACATAAAATATATATATATATATATATATATATATATATATATGTAATAATCTTATCGATTGACATATATATATATATATATATATATATATATATATATATATATATATATATATATATATATATATAATACATATTCCCACTGCTTTCCATATACCTACATAAATAAATCAACAAAATTATATATAGAATTTTTATAGATAATTTAATATATTTACTTTAATAGTTTTTCATTGAAATGAAAATGTTTAAAGAAACGATTTGATACATCTTATATAAAAATTATAAATTTAGTTTAGACAAATGAGTGCGTTTAATAAATATTTAACGTTTAAGCATTTAGCTAGAAATTTTAAGGTTTTAAGTAAAACATTTATATCAATAATAATTAAAAATATAATATAAACAGTATCAGTTATTAAAAACATAGGTGAAATTGAAAAGAATATATGCAAAAAAAACGTTGTCACGTATTCAAAAATATGAATTTGGTTATTCTATGCTGATAACATTAGAATTAAAAATAATAAAAAAATATCGAAATACTATAATATTCCCTTAATTAAATATTTTATTTAAACCATTACTACAGTGTTCTATATATTAATTTACTTCAATAAAATAAATTACATAATACTACCCAATTTTCTTTATTAATCATTTCCTTAATATTATACTAGAAAAATAAGAAAAATACATTTTTTATATTTAACCGGTTAAGTGCATTCGACGTGTATACACGTCAATCTAAAACTTTATTTCAGTGCGATTGACGTGTATACTCGTTGTGTAAAATAATAAATTACCGTTTACTATAAAAACTTTAAATTTTAGTAAAAAGTAATATAAATGCCATTTAGTGGTATGTTTCCTTTATATTACCAGTAAAACTGTTATGTATTTTATAAAAAAAGTTTGATTATTTGATTATTCTCTTTGGTGTATCTTTTATTCCCCGTATAATGTATTTTTTTTTTACAAACTGAGTTGATTATTTTCGCCAATGCATCGGATATTCCCAAAATTGTTACTTTACTGTGTATATCAGGTATTCCCCGATAACAATTGAAATATTAAAAATAAGATGCGGAACTATGACAGCCCTTAGTCATTTCTGGTTCGTTGCAAGAAGGTGATACTTATAAGATTCAAAAAAAATTTTGCTTGGATTTATTATTTATTTCCTCAGTTATTATCAAAATAAAGTATAAGGTGAAGTGGTGTAAAATTAGATGAAAAAATAGTTCGTTATTGCTCAATTTTACTCTACAGATGGGTGATTCAGACAGCGATGAAACCGAAGTTTTTCGCATCAGAAAATGAAGAAATGTGTCTCGTCTGTTGATATCTTCTGATAAAAGCAAGCGAAATGACTCAGAAAAAGATTTTTATAGCAAAAATGAATCAGAAGAGAGTTTTTCCAATGCAAGTGAACTTGAAGACGACCTTTCAGTGACAGTGCATCAAAAGAAGAAAATCGAACTAAAAGTTCTCAATAGGATACGCTAGAAATTATTAGAGCTCTATTTAATTTTTGTGAAAATTCTAGTCAACAATTTGATATGCCTGGATCGTCAAGAGAAAAATATTAATTTATTTTGATAAATTTTTAGATAATGAATTAGTATCCATAATTGTGGAACAAACGAATTTGTATACAGTACTATATTGAAAGTCACTATTTGAAGAAAAGATCACGGGCTAGGAACTAGTATCCGACAAACAATACCGAAATGAGATGTTTTATCGCAATATTAGTATGGAAAAGCACTGTCAGAAAACTAACACTTCAAATGTATTTCTCGAAAAAGAGAAAGTGTATCTACTCCTTTCTTCATCAAAGGGTTGCCTGCAGAAAGATTTTTATTACTTTGCAAATTTCTACATTTTGAAGATAATAGAAATGTGACCTCTAGCAGCAAAATTTCTAAAATTGAAAATGTCGTGAAATATATCCAATATAAATGCAAAAGTTTATATATTCCAAACCAAGATATTTGCATTGATGAATGTTTGTTGTTATAGAAAGAACGATTGACTTGGAAGCAGTATATATTCCTTCTAAAAGGAGTCGTGGAAAAGATACAGATTATGGTCAAAATTATCTTCAATATAAAACCACAATTCGCATTGTTCTTGGACTCTCTCATGACTTATTACACCAGGAGTATAGAGTATATATGGATAAGTGGTACACCAGCATAGAACTCGCAAAGAAACTATACACTTGTAAGATAGATATTATTGGTACAATGCGAAAACAGAAAATTGATGTTCCTTAAGATATAAAAACAACTACACTATAAAAGTGTCAGTGTATTGCAAGGTATCACAGAAAAATAATGCTATTGAAGAGTGGCGGGATAAAAGAGATGTACTGCTTTTTAGTATAATTCATAGCGCTAACATGATGGAAGAAGAGAAACGAGGTATTATAATATGGAAACTGGAAGTAGTCTTAAAAAATTTATAATAGAAGCATTTACCCTGCGTTCGACGTGTATACTCGTCATTACTTGATTTTAATTACGCACCCTGTAATGGATTTTTAAAACTAAATTCCACAGTTAACTGCTCAAGAATAAAATTTTAAATTACTTTAAATAATTACAAGCTCTGTACAATGCTTAGTTTTAGAGAAACATATTATTTATTATTTTTATCGAATCGCAAATGGTTTCAGTAAATAATTCCTTTAAATATTTATATTTCTTAAAGGCAGTTTGATCACAATTGCAAATTACAAGATATTATCTTAGTCTTGTAGAATCAATATAAAACACATCAAAAAAGCCATTATAGACAACCCCCGAATAAGATGAATAATGAACTTGCATGAATTTTCTAAAAATAACTATAGAAAAACATTTCAAATGACATTTTTTCTTCAATATTTTGTATTACTGCAAATACTTTGTATAGCGGGTGCTATACAAAGTATTGCAGTCTTGCAAAAAGTATACAAAATATGTATAAAAAAGTCCATTATAGATACAAATTCACTGAAGTTTATATACGATTCTAATAAAGATGAGACATTTGAAAATTACAGGAAAAAAGATGATTAAATGACTAAATTTAGACATTGTGGAACATGGTATCAAATAACTAATTAATTCAAATGTAAATAAATAGAAGCAACAAAATTTTCTCAACCTGAGCATACTGAGAGTTTGGAACCAAAAGAGAAAGATAGAAAGAGAAAGTATTTAAGTAGAGAAAAAAAGGCCACTGTTCCGTCATTTCTAATTCTATAAGAGAGCACAAAATTACATTCATTTTTTTAAATTCTCATACTCTTTGTTCCTTTGATCTTGTTCTTTTTGAATAACATACATTTTTAACTATAATTACTTGAAAATTGTACATGTATCGAACTAGTAATTGAAGATAAAACTCACGTGATTGGAAAGATCAGAACCACCAGAACAATATATGAAAGTGATCACAAATAAACAATTATAACCATTACATTACTTTGTATTAATAAATACTACATAGTAAAATCTACACGAATAAAACTAACAAAAACAAAAATTTAATCATGATATTGTACGACCGTAACATATATAGTTTATATAAACATATATGAAACAGGATGTTATTAACGGGTAAATGTGGGTTAATCTGATTTACATAATATTTGAATTATGCAATAGTTTATGAAATGTAAATCTTAAGTTGTAGTCTGTTCATATTAACGATTAATGCGTATTATAGATAAATGTTTACACTGCACTCTAGTATAATGCTAATAACACAAATTTGGAGGCATTTTAAAATCTGTTCACCAAAGATCTCTTTATTATATACCATAAAATAGAACTCTCTACATTTAATAAATAATAACCTTTAACATTCAAAATAAATAATAGCTTTTTCTACTCTTTTTTAATGTATACAAATGTTTATTATAAGAAATAACAAGCTTCTAATCGTACATGCTTCATCAATTTTCTATAACCAAAACAAATATTTAAAATGATTTAAAAGTATAATACATTCTTGTGTTTTAAGGTTCGTATTTTGTATATAACACAATTAAATGTACTAAATTATGATATTTAATAAATTAAAAATAAATAATTATTTACTTGATTTTTTATTAATTTAGGTTTCTTAGCTAACTTTGTTTTTAAAACATATTTTCTTGTTAATTAACTGTACGGGATTTTTGTGATCCCGAATGGCCAGTTCATTTAGCGCTGGTCGTTATCCGTCCCTGCACCGAGTGGCCGTTCATCTAGTGCTGGTCATAGTCCGCACCTGCACTATTCGAGCTGTGTGCAAAGTACTTATCTTCCTTGAATTCCGAGAATTCCGATCGGTCAGCACAACTTGTACTGGCCGCTTCTCATCTCCACCCGTAGGGCCGTGTGCAACAGTACCTTCCTTGCCTCTCAACCTAGTAAACTGACTGTGCATATATAGGTGCGGTTGCATCATCTTCGACTCCCTTTCGCCGGTTTTTTGAAACTTTTTCCCCGGCATCAAAACTCCGTAGTCCACTCAAATCCCCTTACCTAATTTCTGACCTCCATCCAAACCCGGCTAAAAAGCCACTGGCTTAGACTCCGGACCCGTCTCCGTACCATTGTGTGTACCATCACCCGATGTATAATTAATACCAATAAAATACTTTTTGATTTTGATCTTCGACTCCCAGTCTTACGATCACACCACCAGTAGTGCGTACATCACGGAACATCACGGCGGTCGATAACATGTGTTCATCCATTGTAAATAGCACATTGTACATAGTGAAATAAAGTTATTTTGATTGTTCATCAGTGCATTCTTTCCTTCCTCGCGCATCCTCGTGGTCCGCCGATCGGACCACGGGAAAAAGCGCGAAAAATTAACAGTTAATTTCAATATACGAAATGAATAAGTAAAAATATCTTAAGCTGTCTAAACAGATTAACCATATTTTTAAAAGGAATGGAACAAATATTTACGTCAATATATATATATATATATATATATATATATATATATATATATATATATATATATATATATATATATATGGTTGGTGCAAAAATAATTACAGTTTGTATCATTCCAATTTTGGCGCCGATTTTTCTACTTAGCATTATCTTTTGTTATAGTCATGTAATACATCGCTGCAAACAATGAAAATAACACTACTGATTTCAGCTTCTATTGTTTTCATTCTTTAGTATTGTTGGATATAACCTCTTAAATTAATCATAGAAAGAAAACAAATTCTTGCGATTTTGTTGTATGAGTATGAGTTTAAATTGGGACGTAAAATAATAGAAACTGCTCAAAATATCACATTTGTTGTTGGTGAAGACTCAATTAGTGAACGTTCAGCTCAACATTTGTTTCAAAAATTTCGTGATACAAAACGAAAACCTCGATGATGAGCAGAGTCCTGGACGTCCTTCAGCTATAGACAATAATTATTTAAGAACCATTATTGAAACGGACCCACGTAAACAACTCGAGAAGTGGCAGAAGAAATCAATGTTGATCATTCAACAATGTTCGACATTTGAGCCTAATTGGAAAAACAAAAAAGCTAAATAAATGGGTGCCATATGTACTAACGAAGATCTAGCAATTCGGCGGTACGAAGTTCGCTTTTCGTTTATTTTACGAAACAGAAATGATCCCTCTCTTAATCGCATTGTTACATGTGACGAAAAGTGGATTCTTTACAACAATCTGAAACATTCATCACAGTGGTTAGACCGAGGAAAAGCACCAAAAGAGTTTCCTAAGCCGAAACTTCGTGAAAAAAGATTACTGTTTGTGGATCTGAAAGTGGCATTACAACTTCTTAAATCCTAGTGAAACAATAAAGCAGAAAATATTGTCAGGAAATTGAAAAAATGCATAAGAAGTTGCACCGTTGACGGTCAGCATTAAACAATCGAAGAGGACCAATAATTCTTCATGACAACCGCCGACCACACGTCTCACAAATGACTTTAAAAAAATTAAATTAACTGGGTTATGAAACCTTATCTCACCAATCTTATTCTGTGGACCTATTTTCGACAGATTATTATTTTCTTAAACATTTGAGTAATTTCCTACGAGAGAAGGTTTTCAAAGATTGAACATCAGCTCAAAGCGCGTTCGATGAATTCGTTAATTCTAGGACTATAGAATTCTATCTTGAAAGAATAAACAAACTTGTTTCCCATTAGAAGAAATATGTGCAGGCTAATGGTCTTTATTTTGATTAATAAATATAATTTTTAACTAATATATGCGTCTTTATACTCGATACGTAAGAACCGAAATTATTTGTGCACCAACCTTATATATATATATATATATATATATATATATATATATATATATATAAATATGTGTGTGTGTATGCGTGTGTGTGTGTGTGCACTAAAAACGAATCATTAAAAGTATATATACAACTAATACTTTATTATTGATTTTTCTTCGGACGATTAATTTAATCGAAATCTTCTATAAATAACACATATTTAAAAGCATCGATTCAATTACAAAATAGTAAATAATGATGTTCAGTCGAAACCATTATTTAAAGACATTATGATTAATTATATACTTCAATAAAAAGAGAAAAAAATGTAAGAAAATAATTCATTTTTAAATTCCATATTTTTTTCTCTTTTTTTCCCCTTTTTTCCCGTTTTTCCATATTTCTTTTTCCTTTTGTTTCTTTGCACGTTTGTTTTGTTAATAATTTCATGTTTGCTTCTTATAAAAACACAAATATTTACCATATATACAAAGTATCCAAAATATTCACATTCAGTTCGATAGTAGTTTCATTGTAATGAAAATATTCCGTACTACGCAAAATAAAATATGAATTTATGATGGTAATGACATTTTTTATAAATATAAAGTTCCAATAAAAATATTTATTTTTTATTTTTATAACATATAAAATATAATATTCATTTTCTACATAAAATGTTCGTACGTATATATATATATATATATATATATATATATATATATATATATATATATATAAATCAATGACATCGACAGATTTATTTTAGACGTATTTATTTATTTATTTATTTGAGACGTAACATAGTTTCTATGATACCCAAATATGTTTCGAGTTTCATTCGGTTACAAGTACGTGCCTATAATTGACAAGTGGGCGAGCGTACCGAGCTCAGTGTTTGGTGAGTGCAGCGAGCATGGAGTGAAGCCCCCTTGTGTATGTATATATATATATATATATATATATATATATATACATATATATATATATAAACAATCAATATACAATGGCAATAAACATATTGTTTTTAATGTATAGGTTACAGATTGACTAAATTCTCAACTTTACTTCATCATGTTCGTTTTGTAAATAATCATTTTTTAAATATGTTTCTCTTATCAAAATCAAGACTCTCTTATCAAGACGGAAGGGCATTATACATTTATTTTATACTTATGGTTAGACAGTATAAAACAAGGAAAAGTTCACCGAAGTATACTCGAAGGATATTGTGATTCAATTTCAAGTTGAGCAAGTGTGTATTACAAACAAAAAATTACATAGTATTCGTTTTAAAAGACCGCTGGAAAAATAAACTTACTTAATGGAAAACGTTTTAGTAGACGATACTCATAAATAAAAAATAAATTTGATTTAAATGAAAGGAAAAATAACACCAGAACTGTAAAAAAATTGCGTCATTATTGGAAAACCTATATATATATATATATATACTAGATCAAACAAGTCTCCATACAATTGTGATAATTTTAGTTTTGTTTTTAATAACCATAATAATATATTTATTATGAAAATATGCAGATCACATATATTTTGTAATCATACAAAGAGAATGACACAAAGAAAATATATTATTAAACAGTAAAACCAATAAAGAAGTTACAATACTAAAAGTCGCTATTTGAAACCCAAAAAAGTCTCCATACACTTAATAGGCACATGAATTGTATTAGTCTTTTTGAAACATTAGTAACTTATTGAACCATGCGTTTTTTCATTCCTTCTATAAATTTATTAGTTACAGCCGAACCGATGCAATTCCATTCTTTTTATATTGCAACTTTTAACTATTCTTTGTCTCAAATGGTATATTTCTAATTCTACTTCCTATTTCGTCACACAAATGGTCTATTAGATTCATATTAAGTGATTATGGGGATGTATGAAGTTGTTTTGGTACATTATATATCAGCCATTCCTTGACCCGCCGTGCTGTATGCTTGGATCGTTGTCTTGTTGGAAGATAAATGATTCCCCAAATTCGTGTTTATGGGCACTAGATATTAAATTTTCCTTCAACATATCCAAATATACGTTTCGGTCCATGAACCTTCAATAAAATTCAAATTTCCAACTCCTGAAGCACTCATAGACCCCCAGACTAGAACATTACCTCCACCCATACTTAAGCGCCAGAAACATTAAATTTCGACCCATCAATTAACAGAATCGATTTCAAAAGGCATGGAAGGTTAACATGTTCCTTTACAAATTTTAATCCTAGTATTTTATTTTTCTTACTAATGTAAGGGTTTTTCCTGAATACACGTCTTTTAAATCGCTCTTTGCTTAATACATTTCTTACTGTTTCAGGTACATTTTCTATTTTGTATTCATTTTTAGCATATTTGTGAGCTTAGGTGCTCTTGTTTTATGATTTTCATGTATAGTTATGAAAGTAGCTCGTCTGTGTATATTTTATAATTTTCTTCGTCGACTAGAACGAGGTCTATTTTCAATTATTTTTAGTTTTTTTTTGTTTATTTACTATATATTGCACCGTTGCATATGACTTTTTGACAGTTTTTGATATCTTCCTCAAAAATTGTCCTTCCGCTCTTAAAATAATAATTAATTCACGATTGACAAAGGTATTTCCATTTAAAGGCCTATATATTTCAACCACACAAAGCGAAACTAAATTGGAAACTGATACCCTTTAGCACACTATCAACCGAACAAGTACCAGTAAAATAGACACTTCTCTGACGACAAATAAGTAAATCCCATAGAATAATGCTAAATGTATGGAAACTTTTTTGACGTCTGTTAGTAGGGTAGGGTTGTTTAACATAAATTTTTAAATAACATATAAATAAGGTTAATTTCATGGTGGCTCATTAAAGTTACTATTTAAGTTACAACCATAAAAAGTTTAAAAAATTTAAACAATTCAGAATAAAATACACGAAAATCTCTGTTAGAGCTGTAAGGAGACTTTTTTGATCCAGTGTATATACTCATGTATTATGTATATAAAAATTACTTCGGTTTCTTTAAATTAAATCGATCATAACTCTATTTTAAATTAAAATATGTTGTCGTCGTAGAATTTGGAAATTCCAACCTTATGATTTAAAAACACTATATATCTTAGCCAAAAAGTTGGTTTAACCTCACAAAACTGTAATGAACATAATGTCGTTCGAAAAGCAGCGTATTAGGCATTGCATACTTTTCACATTTCAGTTGAAAGAAATGCTTCCGAAGTCACGAGAATTTAGTCAGCCTTGAAGGAAGGTGTCGTGTCGCATAAAACAAACAAAAATGTTTTGGAGTAGTGACTTTAATCTTTTCTATCGAGAACGTCCCGGACAACCGAAAAATTTAAAGACGATGAGCTTGAGCAGCTGTTAAGTTAAAACTCCACTCTGACAGAAATTCGCTCAACAACTCGAAGTTAACCAGCAAGCAATAATAACTCATCCCGGAAAACAAAAAATAAAATGCGATACGGCTATATTCTCGCTCACAAGGTGCAAAGAAAGGATTTTTGCATAAAATCATTGCCAGGGATGAAAAATTGGTTTTTTATGACAATTGTAAGTTCTGAAAACCATGAGTTACATCCAGTAAACTATCGTTACCATCTCTGTAAACGAATTTTCACACCAAAAAACGTGTTATTGTGTATTTGGTGGAACATTAAATTTATGGTGTATTATGAGTTGTTCTAACCAAGTCAGACTGTAAATTTAAGGTGTTACCAACAACATCTCAAACGTTGTGTGAAGAATTAGAGGGAAAAAGACCGTTCATCGTCGATGGAACGAGGAAAATCATTTTGCAGCACACCGCTCTATCACACATCGCGAAAGTGACAAACAACGTTATTTGTTCGTTGGGCTGGGAAGTTCTCCCGCAAGTATTCAGCAGACCAAGCTCCATCAGATTATCACTTGGTTGATACCCTTTTTGAAACAGTGGAAAAAATCCGAAAATATATCGACGACTTCATCGAGTCAAAGGTGTTGTTTTTTTCGACAAGATATTCGTTATTTACCCAACATAACAAACAAAGTCATACAAAAGAATGATGGATATTTTGAGGATTGAAATGTATTCCATTTTTCCATAAATAAACATTCATTTCTATTTAAAAGGCATTAAATTAATTGGTACATCTAATATACATGAATTAATTATATATATATATATATATATATATATATATATACGAGGTCAGACAATTAAGTAATGCGACCGATTTTTTTCTCGGCCTGTGGTAACACTGCGAACCTGTAACTCCGCCACCGTAATACCAGATCCCTACTCTCTCGATTGAGATCTTGACCACCCTCGTACGATCATTTCTTCACCAGCTCTTTAGTGTTTTGTAACAACGCGCGAGTAGTGCATGTCACGAAAATGGAACAGAGAAATTTAGAGCAACGGTGCGCGATAAAATTTTGTGCAAAACTCGGCGAAACCGCGACAAAAACTTATGAAAAAGTGCTTAAAGTGTATGGTAGTGATGCCCTGAGTCGTAGTCACGTGCTTCGGTGGCATGCCGATTTTAAAAAAGGCCATTTTAAAAAAGGCGATTTTAAAGTGACAACCATGTTGATTTGCTTCTTCGACAGCAAAGGGGTGGTTCACAAAGAGTTCGTACCACCTGGACAAACCATAAATCAAGTATTCTACCGCAATGTGCTCGAAAAATTACGAAAAAGGGTGCTCAGAGTGCGTCCAGAGATCGCGAAGACTTGGGTTCTGCATCACGACAATGCTCCCTGTCACAGTGCGTTCAGTGTCTTTCAGTTTTTGGCGTCTAAAGGCATCGCAACGTTACCACAACCGCCCTATTCACCGGACATGTCACCCTGCGACTTTTTCCTATTCCCCCATATGAAAAAATTCGTCAAAGGTCGACATTTTGACTCCGTTGAAGATATCCAAGAATCTGTGACGAGGGTACTCGGAGAGGTCCCACAAGAAGTGTTCCAGAATTGTTACGAAAACTGGAAAACTCGCTGGAATAAGTGTATAGATGCGGGAGGGGACTACTTTGAAGGGGATCGTAGCGATGTACCTTAATTTTTAAATATACTCGATTTTTGAATTTTGTCGCATTACTTGTCTGACCTCGTATATATATATATATATATATATATATATATATATATATATATATATATATATATATATAATATACACCTTTAAAATAATATAATTTGTTGACGCTTTGTGGATGATAGAATTGCCATAGAAAGACGCTTAGGAAAGCAATAAATAAGTATATATTATCATTTATTAAATATTTTTGTGAGAAAATAAATATTCGTGGTTCGTGGAATGGAAATAAAATCAGTTTTTGAAACTGAATTTAATAACAGTGTTATAACTCTATTGTGATTTTATTTGTTTTATGTGGTGTCATTGAATGTAAAAAAAATCCTATTCATTTAGAATGAAATTAATGAAGTTATTCATTTTAATATTTTACGACATATTCTGAAAAATTAAATCTTTGATATTTTTTATACTTCCAAAATGTGTCAACAAAACAAAGAATTGATTGCCACAATATTTATAAGTTACCAACTCCATCCATCTCATTCACCCGATCTTAGTTCAAGAGAGAATTTATAGTCTGGAGTGGAATAAATAATACTAGAATATTACACAACCAATAACAAACAGCTAAAGAATTTTATTTTACATCAAAAATTGGAACTAAAACATTCGTAAAATCGTTCTTTCTATTATAGAAAGATTTAAAGAATTTATTGAAAAGACTGAAATAGTTAAAGGAATAAGTTTTAGTTCTAAAATATATGTTAATAATTTTGTAAGTTATAAATGAATAATTCTATATATTATTTTTTTTTAATTTGAATGTATTAGTCTGTTACATATTTTTGTTCATTGCATTTATTTCTGTAAAACTAAATCAATATTTTATAAAAATACTGCTTATATGAAGGAAAATATGTTTAACCCATTTTACACACTTCTTTTGTGTTGTTTTATATAAATATATAAATATTTTTTATAAAGTATCTGAATCCGTATTTAATTTTTATGATTGACTTAAAACTGACCACAATTTATTAAAACAGTTATTTGTATTAATTCTGTTAACTGTATTATTTAAAAACTATTAATATAATTTTTATACTAAACTTCAAATAATGGTAGACCTGACATGTTAAAAAAACTTAATTAAAATAAATAGAAAGAACAAACGGAAACTGTTTTTATGAACTGCTAAAAAATAAAGTAGATAAAACAGAATGTTATTATAATCAAAGGTACAAGTTGTTATCAAAGAAGTTAAGCTTTAATTTTGTTAAATTCATAACATAAGTTTTATCTACACTTTCATATAAGAAACATTTGTATAATTTCATTATCAAACAAAATATTTCATATATAATTAAACTTACATAAGTATATATTATTTTTATTTTTACAATTACCTGGCTAACATATTAAGTGTATTTTCGGTATTCGGCATCTGTTTCAAAGTAGCGACAACAAATTTGTGAAGATCACATTCAGTATCATCTACTTTTTTTTTGAATTTGTCAAAATCAGATTTAAAATCTGTTCGTGTACTTAACGGATCATATTTTATTTTTTTAATTTCTTTAAACATTAATTTGAATTTTTCAGCATAAACATCAATTCCTTCAATTTTACTACTTTGAAGAATTGAATATAATATTGTTGTTTCTAGGATATCCACAACCTACAATGTTTTGAACATAAATGCATTATTATGAAAGAAACAAAATATTAAGAACAAATTATTTTTAAATTTATTTGAAAATAAAAATATACTGATAATGATAAAAAAGTATATATATTTTAATTTTTAAATTTTGTTTTGTATTCAGTAAAGCTTACAAATAATTAGGTAGGAATATGCGTAAAAGAAAAAGCAATATAATGTTATTTTAACCTAACATAAGCATAAGAAAGTTCGATACGTATTTTACAGTAAAACGCACTTATTAAAATTGATTGAAATTCACGCAAGAAAAATAATTGCACATGACAAATAACCCGAGTATACTGTCTCTCATTAAAAATTAATAATATTCTGTAGTTTTCAAATTTTGAAAAGAATAATTATTAAACATTCATTACAAGTTATTAATGACAAATAAATAATTCATTATGTTCACATTTCTATAAGAAAACACTTGCTTATCGCAATAAAAACGCAAATACGTTTTATAGAAAAGATCTTTAAAATGATACATAAATAAAAAAATTGTGACACGAAAAAATAGTACTTATCTAAATTTTAGGACATGAAACTTAATAAAAAAAAAATAAAATATAAACATCACACAGTAACACACTAGAGGAATAATAAATAAATAATTACTTGATAAACAGATAAACTTCAAAAAATAATATAATATAGATCCTAATTTTTTTATTTAATCGTAAATCTGAATATTTATATGTAAAGACTATAAATTTTAAAAGTCTTCTTTTTATTGTGTATTAAGATAAATAGAAAATTAAACAAAATAATATTAATGTATAAAAAATCTAAAAAAATTTTAGAATACAATTAATTTTTATAACCAACAATAAAATATCAACATGAAATATAAAGAGACCGAAGATATTCATATATTTACAGAATTAATAAAGAATTATAGTTTTGTTTGTCTACTCAATAAAAAATAAATATATTGTCAAACACCAGTATCTGCCAGAGACATTAAATAATTCTTATTAGAGGATATCATTGTCCTTTATGAAATTGGAAATAAAACTAATCAGATACAATTATTGTTTTGTCACAATTACGAAGTAAAATTTGTGTTTTTATAAAATTATAAAAGTTAGTTTCTATTTATTTATATAATAATCAGGAAATAATTTTTCGTCACTTGTTTTTTTTATAATTATCAAAACAAAGAAGAAGAAGAACATTAGAACATAATTTTCCAACTATATGTGATCATTTCAGAAATGTTCAATGAGGAAGCTTCAGAAATCTTCAATGTTTAAAATACAGCAATGTGTACTAAGTAATTGAGACCTCAATGCAATAAATCAAAACATGCGTTTCATGAAAAACACAGGCAAATTGTGAACTATCAAGAAGATATTCAATCCTCTGGTATTTAAGGTAGTGGCAATAATGTTAATGAAGGATTTTTATTAAGAACTTCACCAAATGACTAAGACATTTACACAAAAAAAAACATTAAACTCTAAACAAATATGAATCCATAGTCTTACAAATCTAAATTTAAATTTTAAACAGTAACATAGATATTACAATATTACATCCTAGAAAAAATAGATCGGCTTATCTCATTACATACAAAAATCTATTAACCATTTGAAACCGGGCGTGGATCTAGAAATTCATTGATGTTTCCCAAGGAAACTATGGTCTCAGAGCACTATCTTTTGAATAATATATTTAAAAGTCACTAATATCTTTCTAATGAGACTAAATTTATAACTATTTCTTTCATTAGAAAAAAATTACGGTCGTCCAAAAATCTGAAAAATCGCGGTTTTTTCATTTGAAAATCATTAACAATTATGAACTTGAGAATTTAGTTGAATAATATTTTTTTCCATTAGTTCATCAATGGAAGAAAGCGTATAAAAATTTTCAACTTTACGACCTTCATGTGCATCGCAAAAAAAATTTGAATTCTGTATGGAGCGATATTTTTTGATTCATTGGTAAGTTGTTTTTTTCATGTCAAAAAAAATGATAAGAAAGACAGTCAAATGGTACAAAAAACTTTTCTTCCATATTTCGATCTTACAATCTACAACACATACGTTATTTACTGCCGTGTTATTCGTAAAGAAATGAATCTTGCTGACTATAAATTCATGTTGGCTTCACATATTGTTCAAAAAGTTGCTCTAAATGCATCTTCTACAAGAAGTCCAAATCCACACCGATCGACGAATACCGTCAGATCAAGGTCAACGAGTACAGTGTATAGTTTGTAAAGCAAATGGATGAGACCGAGGTTCAGGTACAAGATGTGACTGATTTGAAATAGTTTTGTGCACATTTGATTGTTTCAAAAATTTTCACACTCAACAGTAATATTATTTCTGCACATTTTCAATTGTAATAAAGTTTCTGCTTCCAGTTATGTTTCCAATCAAGATATTTATATTTCTCCCAATATATAATCAACGATTTTCAACTATATATCAGATAGATATGAAATTTTTATTGGCTAATCTGAATTAACTTATTTTTTCTTGTGATCGACAAAATTGCAACTTTTATTTTTGTTTACGATCAAACAATGTCCATTTAATCGAAAAATATTTGTTTAAAATTTGTAGCACCTTTTCTCCCTCCCCGGCTCCAAAGGGTTGAATATAATACTAATTCAATCAATATTTGAGCTTTTATTTCAGTAACAAAAAGAATATGATAAAAATTCAATTTAATTCTATGTCTCGCATTGTTGCAACAAAATACTATGCCACCTGGACAAATTTCAATAAAAGATGAGTTTATTTTTTTATAATGAGGAATACAATTGTATTACAAACATGAAATATTATGGGAGCAAAGAAGAAAGATGTTTACGATTATAAAATAACAATCACAAACTCCAAATATTAAAAATTTAACATATTTTCGAATATGGTAGAGATATAAAAAGAAACACAGATATATGATTAGCAGTTGGTTATACGAGTGGAAGTCAAAAATTCTCAGAATGAAGGGGAAGAGGAGTAAAACAAAAACAATTATTATTTTTCTTTTTCAATTCATTTTTCCTTTATGTTAATATATTTGTCAGATTTTTGATTAAGTTTCTTTAAACCTTTATGAAAATGCTTTTGACTCAAAATGAACCGAAATTACTGTCTTAACCTCTTCGTCATCCTTAATTTTTTCTCTATAACACTTTTTTCAAATTATGGAACAATTAAAAATTTCTGGGAAATAAGTCTGGACTGTAAAGTTGGTGGTTCAGAATTTCTAAACCGCATTTATTGCATCCATTGCAACATTGCTGTTGTGAATAGACGCGTTGTCTTACAGGAGCAAAACACCTTTTCCCAAGTTTCCGGTTCTTTTTTCTTCACTGCTGCCTTTAGTTCTTCCATTATAGTGGTGTAACATTCTCCAGTTATAGTCGCACCCTTATCTATGTAATCGATCAACAAAATACCCTTTGTTTACTAAATAATAGTGGCTTTCCAGGCGACAACGACGACACTTTAAACATTTTAAGAGGTGGTATACCCTTTTCAATCCACTACTTTAACTCCTGTTTTAATATATGATCATAGTAATGAACTCATATTTCATCTCTAGTCACTATTTGGTACAAAATTTCATCGCGATTGTCTATCCCCGCCAACACGACCATTCCACTAAATTTTTGACCTTCTCTTGTAAACAAACACTGCTAGTAAATTTTCCTTCACAAATAAATTAGCATCTCACAAGCCAGACATCTTTTATTAAAATATCTAATCATTTATATTTAACTAATATCTGTACATTAATATTAATGTAATACGCGTAAACACATTTCGATAGAAACTCAATCATTTTCAACAAAAACAGGGAATATACAATAATAAATTATTAGATATTTTAATAAAATTAAAATTTATTATGTGTGATGAGTCAATAATTCATTTGTAAATACATAGAAGTGCTTATATTTAATCTATTTAATGGTTGTGTATTTTACAATTTTAACAAAAAAACTTTGTTTATAGAATTGAGTAAATATCGTCTCTCGATAAGTTAAATAAATAGACGCACATAAATTAATATAATAAAATGAATTTCGGGGTAATAAACAAATTATAATTTACGTATAGTTTATAATATTATACATATGATAGTTAACTTCACATGTTGTGTTAACGACGTAAGGCAAACAAGTCTCAGAACAGCCAATTAACGAACCAAGATGAACTGAAGAATACTATTTAACTAATTACATAAAAGCAAAAGATGCCCATATAATGAAAATAAATTGTTTAAAATAGTAATATATATATATATATATATATATATATATATATATATATATATATATTACTATTTTAAAGAATAGTAATATATATACATAAAGAATAATTCCATCGTAAAATTTCCGATGTTTCACGAATCATTATTGATTATAACCCAGAGCGATAAGCGATGAGTGGAACAAAATGAGCGGTGAGGAGTAAAGTGAAGAGGAGCGGAACCCCTCGGTGATCGCCGAGCGTAACGCGTTAGGGGCAGAGCCCTCTGATATATGATAAAGAAAATGTTCAAGGTGTTTAAAGAAATGTTTAGTACTTAATCAATAAAAACTATTAATATTTAAAAATAAGAATACTACTTTACTAACTGTTAAATTAAAAGAATATATTTATTCTTAACCTCACTAAATAATACTGAAAGTATTATAATTATACCTATAGTATTATGATGATTGTTATTTCGTATCTTTTTTCATGTATCAAACAAAAGAAATTTTAAAAATTTTACTAGAACCCAAAACCTTTAAATAATACTATAAGTAATTCTCTTTAATATACACCTGTAAAATAAAATACGAATTATTCACACATTTAATTCAATTTAAGAAAAAAAAACACCGATTTAATTAAACTATTTCCATAATAAATTTTATTAAATATCGATGGAAAAGTAGCTTTAATCGTCATACTACTTTTCATTTATGGAAAGAAGTACTCTTTTTCGAATCCTTTTATATATATATATATATATATATATATATATATATATATATATATATATATATATTAGGGTTGCCAGATTTTGGAAAACCAAATACAGGACATGGGTGTTAAAAAAATAACTCCGAAATTTAAAACAATTTTATTAAATGACATAGTGTAGGAACATTATAATAATTAAGTGTAGTTCAGGCGTTATATGTATTTAGCACAACACTTTTACGGCACCGAACATAATACAAATAAAAACTGTTTGAAAATAGGCAAATGCAATATATCTGTACTGAATTATAAATAAAATACTTATACTAAATAAAAAGCGACCGATGAAAGGGACCATCATCGCCATACCGCCGCCATAAACTGTAAACACAATTAATTTCCTGGAATTATCAGTTTTTATGGCTTACAAATCAATTTAAGTTACATTATTCTAAAAAATATTGAAAGTTATAATTTCTTAACATAATATTAATAAATTTATCTCTTTATTAAAATACGGGGTATTAGGCTGTTCCTTTAAGTACAATACGGGACAATAAAATTCAATGTAAAATACGGGACACTCCCGTTTACACGAGACGTCTGGCAAGCCTAATATATATATATATATATATATATATATATATATATATATATATATATATATATATATACATATATAATTCATTTAAATAAATCTTTACACAGAATATTTATTTTTAATTGACTTCACCTAACGTTATAATAACTATCTAAATTTATAAAACTCTCCCTGCAATAGCCAAGTAAAATATTAATAGAACATTTCTGGAATTAAGTCAAATAATATATGTGTATATATATATATATATATAATTTTCCTATCATAATATATTTAAAATATTATGTAATTAAAATGTATGTAAATTTATTTCAATATTCCATTTTCTTAAAATTCTCTTTCATACCGTTCACGTTTTTCATACCTTGTATGCACTGTTATTGTTCAGTTAAACTTAACAGTGGTTATTTTATTATTTGTAATTTACACAAAAAATGCATAACAAAGTTTAATGTTATTTTCTTACAAATTACAAAATTCAATAATATTTACTCCGTAATATATTAATACATACAGAAAATTAATTTAGAACATGGCCATATTCATTATTTTTCTCAGGTGACTCCATTAGAGCATAAAGTACATTTTACACTGTAACTATATGCCTTCATGTGAAACGGAACAAATTAATTATTTCTTTTTTAAATTACTTTACTATTAATAATTTTTTTTATCCCCCAATCCACTTACAAAAATCGCAACGTAGATTAATAAATATAGTAAAAGTTAAAATGTTACATAGAATAAAAATAACAATATTGGCAAGCAATTATAACTGCTATAAAATGATCAGTTATATTTTTATTTAGAGTTTTTGATTAATAAAATAATTTTATTTACCTGTTCGGTTCTTGTTTTGAATGCTTCAAATTTTCCAAATACATACATTTCTGAACAGTCGAATTCTGGTTCACCAGCATCATGCATGTCTTTCCTTAACTTTTGATAGCAATGATAGTAACGCGTGTATAAATTCAAACATACTTCTATCTTTTGTAAAATAGTTTTTTTCTGTTGCTCCCATAAAGTTAACTCACCGTTTTCTGTTAAATAACGTTTACATACATTTACCATCTGATTGGTCATTTTAACAAGAAGAGCAGATATTCTTTCCGTTGTATTAAAAAATCTAGAATAAATAGTAAACAAATTAAGTACGTAACAATCAATATATTTTCCAGTAAAAAAGTCGCGCTCATTAGTCTAATTCATATAATTATAATAAAATTACAAATTACTTAATTAATTTATATATCATTTTTTATGAAATTATAAATAAAATCGTTTTCTCTCTCTCCTCTATATATATATATATATATATATATATATATATGTATACATATATATGTACGTATCTCTCGGGGGAGCCTGTAACCCCTAGAGGGCGTGTCCCCAGGTGGCGGATAGGGGAAAGCCCACACCGGCTGAGCCGGCGGGTAGGTGGGAAATAAAATACCACCCGCGGACCAAACAGGTCGGGCAGATCGGGCTCGTAGCTGCAGAGAAAGCAACCGATCTAGGAGAGATACTCCGAATAAGAAATCCTGGTCCTCCTGGGAGGGGGTTGAGGCATCGGGCTAACTCCTCGATACTCGGAAAAAAATATACTGTTAAAAGAACCAGTCAACAGCCTCGGAATGGAATAGGAGCAACTAGACGACGTAAGCAACGAAATAGGAAAATGATTTTTGGAACATGGAACATACAAGGACTCTCATCAAAAATAAACGAAATACTCTCAGAACTAGTAGAACAGAAAGTAGATATAACAGTGCTAACAGAAACAAAGAGAAAAGGACAGGGATCAGAAAACCTCGGGGAATATGACCACTTTTACAGCGGAGTGGAAAAAGATAAGAGGGCCCAACAAGGAGTATCAATCCTCATCCGGAAAGGACTCAGAAGATTTATAACCACATGGGAAGCAATTAACGAGCGAACGATCAAGATGAACCTAACCTTACATGGACACAAGCTGACAATACTAGGTATATACTCTATAAATGATGATACAACAGTCGAAAAAAAAGACAAGTACTATGAACAACTAAACCGAGAAATAGTAAAAATAGGAAGCACGCGGGAAATAATAATACTTGGAGATATGAACGCCAGAACGGGGAAAAAACAGCAAGATAAAGTAGTAGGACAACACGGGGAAGAGACAATCAACGACAACGGAAGCAGACTAATTACAATATGCGAACAAAACAGCCTCAAAATACAAAATGGATTCTACCCCCACCGCAATATACATAAATACACCTGGACACAAACAACGAGGAACCTAAAATCTATAATAGACTACGCTATTACTCAACAAAAAACGAGACTAATCGTGCAAGATGTAAGGGTGTACAGAGGTGCGACATGCGGCAGCGACCACTACTTGCTAAGAACAAATATAGTATTCCCGAGGAAGTACGAGTACGAAAAAGATGACAGCACAAATAGGGAAGAAAGCAGAAAAATAAACGAGGAAAAGTATAACCTAGACAGCTTGGATAATGAGAGTACCCAAAACCTATACAAGGATAGATTAGACAAAAAACTACAAACTATCCAACCTAAAAACACTGAAGACCATTACCTACTTATAAAATCGTGCATTCATGCAGCGGCTAAAGAAGCATTAGGCTACAAGGAAAACCGACAAAGAAGGGCACCATACTGGTGGGACGAAGACATAGAAGAGGATATAAGAGACAAGAGAGAAAAGTACCAAGCATACTTAACCAATACGACAGATGAATTTAAAATAGTGTATAAGCAAGCACAAGCAAAGGTCAGAAAGAAAATTACCCAGAAGAAGAACGAAGCATGGGAGAGAAGATGCGGAAAAATAAACACATATATTGGAGGACGAAAGAGCAGTGAAAGCTGGAAAATACTGAAATCACTGAGACAAAATAAAACAAAAGATCTAATAACCGCAATCACTTTAGATAAATGGGAAGACTACTTTAAACAATTACTAACAGAAGATAGAATAAATTTCAAAGAGAATACGGAAGAAGGGAAAATAAGAACAACAGCATCTCCAATTAGAATAACAATAACGGAAGTAAAACGTGCTTGTAAATCACTAATGAATGGAAAGGCGCCAGGACCGGGAAACATACCAGCAGAACTCATAAAATGTGGAACGCCAAAACTATACCAAGAAATAACGACACTATTTGAGAAGTGCTTGAATGGAGAACCAACACCAGAAGAATGGAACACCGCCCTTATCTCCACTATACACAAAAAAGGAGACAAATTAAACTGTGATACTTACAGAGGGATAGCAGTAACGAACACCTTATATAAAGTATATGGCAAGGTCTTGACAAATAAAATCGAAGCAGAATTCAGTGACAAGGAAGCAGAGGAGCAGGCAGGCTTCCGGGTAGGAAGATCAACAATAGACCACCTATACTCGGTAGCCCAAATAATGGAAAAGAAAAGTGCGTTCAATCAAGAGACACACCTGGTGTTTATAGACTTGAAAAAAGCCTACGATAATGTCCCACAAAATAAGCTCTGGGAAGCATTAGAAACAACAAATATAAGTGTAAACATAATAAAAGCCATAAAACGCCTATACCAACAAGCAACAGCTAAAATAAAGATGGGACAAAGATTATCCAAGGGGTTCAGAATAACTAAAGGACTTAAACAGGGATGCTGTTTATCCACGACCTTGTTTAAGATTTACTTAGAGCAAGCACTAAAGCAATGGAAAAAGAAATGCAAAAATATGGGCATACCCTTGACCGGTAGCACTATCTATACACTATGCTTCGCAGACGACCAAATAGTCATGGCACAGGATCAACATGATATAGAATATATGACCAGGAAGCTAATAGAAGAATATGATAAATGGGGAATGAAAGTAAATATACAGAAAACAGCGTACATGTGCATAGGGGGCCAACAACAAGACCTCATACTGGAAGATGGAAGATGCATAACAGAAACAAAGAAATATAAATACCTAGGAGCGCAGATAACCAAGGATGGAACACTAGAGGAAACTATAAAAGACAGAAATATACAAGGTAGAAAAGCAATAGCCATGTTAAACAGGATATTATGGGATAAAACTATATCAAACAAAACCAAACATCGAATATACAACACCATAGTAAAAAGCATTATCACATATAGTAGCGAAATATGGCCACTCAAAGACAGAACGGAAAAGAAATTAATAGCAACAGAAATGGATTTCTGGAGAAGAGCATCAGGCAAATCAAGAATGGAAAGGATACGCAACGACAGAATCCGAGAAATTATGGGAGTAACACATAACATAGTTGAGGATATTAAGGCCAACCAACTAAGATGGTTTGGCCATGTACAAAGAATGCCGGATGAAAGACTCCCAAAACAAGTATGGGAATGGACACCACAAGGAAGAAGGAGAAGAGGGAGACCCAGGAAAAGTTGGAGAGAGGGAATTGATAAAGAACTAAGGGAAAGAGAAATAGGAGAGGACCTATGAATGGACAGAGAAAAATGGAGACTGGAAATCGGAAGACGACGGAAGACGTTATAAACCGATATATATATATATATATATATATATATATATATATATATATATATGTACGTATACATATATATATACATATATATATATATATATATATATATATATATATATATATATATATATTATCAAGTATGAAATGCCCGATTTCCTTAAGTACTAAGTTTGACATCTGCCATCTCTGACATTTCACTTTGATTTACATTTTCTGTTTTTTTAATTGTAAAGGTATACATCCCCATTCTTTCAAATGCACGTTTTGACTTGTGTTTAATATCCAATTAATTTTTAGAGTAATTTTTGTGAAACTATGGATAAGTTAAAAATTCGTGTTATTTTGAATATAAATTTCGTCATGGAACGAATGCAGCGCAGTCAGCTTGAATATAAAAAAGTGCTTGAAAAGGATGTGGTTAATGAACGCACAGTACAGCGATGGTTTAATAAGTTTCGTTCTGATGATTTTAATCTTGAAAATGAGCCACGTGGACGACCTGAGATCAAGGTGGAAATGATGAGCTGAAAGCTGTAATAGAAGCGAATCCATCTCAAACTATGCGTGAATTAGCAGCTATGTTTGACGTTACTATTCTAACAATATTGGACCATTTGAAACAAATCAGAAACGTAAAGAAGCTGGATAGATTGGTTGCGCATGAATTAAACGAGCGTTAGAAGATAAATCGTCCTGAAGCTTGCCTTTATTTGTTGTCACGGCATAAAGACGAACCATTTCTATCTACATCGTATTGTTACGTGTGATGAAAAATGGATTCTTTTTGACAATTGTGAGCATTCGACACAATGGTTGAATAAAGATGAAGCACCGAAATACACTCCAAAACTAAATATTCAGTAAAAAAAGCTGATGGTGTCTGTTTTGTGGTCCAGTGCTGATATTGTCCTCTACAGCTTCATGAAACTTGGTCAGTCGATTATATCGAATGTCTACTACAACCAATTGGACGCCATGAAGAGGATGCTTGCGATTAACCAGCCGAGATTGGTCAATGGAGACAGGTCAATCCTCTTGCAAGACAACGCTCGATCACATGTAGCAGAAATGCTTCTCAAACTATAGGAACTAAACTTGGAAACTTTCTGTCATACACTGTATTAACCAGACCTTGTACCATCTAACTACCACTTCTTCCAGGCTTGGACCATTTTTTGCAAGAAAAATATTCAATTTTCAACAAGCTGTGGAAAAGGTATTTTGCGATTTCATCGTCACTCACTCCCCGGGCTTCTTCGCTCCCGGCATAAATAAGCTATCTTTAATATTGTAAAACTGTGTCGATAGTTTAAGCGCATATTTTGATTAATTGTATTGCTTCTTACTTGAAATATAATAAACTAAACTTTTGATTTGAAAACGAACATTTCATATTTAATGACCTAATATATATATATATATATATATATATATATATATATATATATATATATATATATATATATAAACCATAGGAAAAAAGATAGAATCGGAAGATAATTTCTCAAAGAAAATTAAGAAGATACGAAAAACTTCGTGCAAATCTATTTAAAAAGCTTACTACCAAAAAGATTTATTTATTTACTAGTATATGGCCACTCAAAATTGATGAGAAAATAGAAAGAAACAGAAAGAAAAAGCTGTTTATTGATTTCCGTAACATAATATATTTAAACATAAAATATACCTAAGAACAAAATAATGAATTACACTTGAAACATACAAGCTGACAAATCAAACATTTCTCGTCACTATAGACACTCGTCACTTTGTCCACAGGACAAAGTGACGAGAAATGTGTGGTTTTATACATAAGATTTATTTATTTATTTAGTTACCAGGCGAATAACAAAATGAACTGAATTTCATTCGAATGAATATATACATGTAAATAAATATATGCTTATATTAAAAATATAATATTTTAAATAATAAGTAATATATACCTAGAGGTAGTGTAAATCATACGAATAGCGTACAACAAACTTGGTAATGTTTGTCCCATACTGTTTGGATCACATCTATACAACGGTTCACAAAACTTTTCAAGCGTATACAAATATTTTACATTATCTTTAGCTTCATTGCATGCATCAGTTACAGCATTATCGATTTTTTTCCATTTCTGTGACATGAAAACATATAAATATAAGCATTTTCCTTTTAAAAAATATAGACAATGTAAATATATGTAAACTCACTTTTAAATATTTTGATTTGGCAAGTATTAATAAATGAATGTGCATTTGACATTCTATACTTTTTAAATGTTCCATTATACTTTCGAATTTGGCTAACTGCCTGCGCCAGTACTCTAATTCTGTAAGTGGACCTACTTTATCATCCTCTTTTCGTAATTGATTTAACTGAGTCAACGCCTGTAATTATAATGAAAGTATATTTTAAAAAATAATTACTTTCAACATTATATTAAACTTTTCTTCGAGTTTAATTAACTATAAAATTAGAATTCTTTTTTAGCGAACCAGTAACAAAATGTATGTCCGTTTCAACAAACGTGTTTATTTATAAAACTTATGAAAACAATTTTCATGAAATATTATTTAAAAGACAATTTAAACAGAATACCAAAAATAGAACATTCATTTATAAAGCATATAGTGTAATAATTATCTAAATTGGATTATTACAAAACAATTATGAAGATCACCAAATTAAATTTAAAAATGTGTTACCTTTAATGAAATAAAATTATAATTTAATTACATTAAGTAACATTCATTATAAAATAATTTAGTGTAAAAAAAATATTTATAACACTTTTTCCTTACTCTGAATTTGAATTATGGTTTTTTAAAAAAAGTGTTTCTTTTAGTGATGAAGTTTGATATTTATATTTTAATAACAAGAAAAAAAAATATATATATATAACTTTCTGGATTGTTCTTTTTAACTTCTAAGTATTTCAAGGCTTATTAATTGCAAAATTTTAAACTAATAAATCATCAATTTATACACATTTACTAAATCATTTAATGAAACTCTACATTTTAATAAACTAATTTTTTTTTCGTTTCACAAACGATGAAAAATTTCTGATCAAAAATGTTCAATAATTTTTTTTGATCATTTTTGATCATTGCTTATGCGCATGTCAATGTCGATGTCTTTTCTGTACTTTGGCGTTCTGAGGTTAATGGCGTCAATACATGCATAAGCGACAATCATAAGGAATCAATAATAATTATTGAACATTTTTGATCCAAAAAATATTTTGTGATTTCTGGTTTTGTATAATAAAGAATATATATATATATATATATATACATATATATATATATATATATACGATATTTAGACATTTATTTCCTGGATTGAGGTTGTAGCACGGAGTGAAATTAGACCAAAAGTTGTATCAATAAAGAGTGGTCAAGATCTAACATCTGTTAGTTTATGCGCAGAAAGCAAGCAGGTATATCGTGTTCCTGTCAGTCGTCATGGAGAAATGAGTGAATTTTAAATTTTGCTGTAAATTAGGGAAAACTGCAATAGAAACTTATGAAATGTTGAAAACTGTGCACGGTGAAAACACCAAATTATACTAGTATATTTGAATAGTTTAAATGTTTCCAAGATGAACATGAAGATGTTCAAGATGACTAGAATCGGGCGTCCGTTAATTTCTCGAAATGCAGATTGCGATGCAGATGCTCGAAATGCGATCACAAAAGTTCGTGAAATTGTAGAAAAAGATTACCGAATGACACTCTGAATGATAGCATATGAGTTTAATATCAATAAGGAGACGATTCGATTAATTTTATATAAAGATTAGGGAAAGAGAAAGATCTGTACAAATTTCGTCCCGCACAGTCCTACGGATGAGCAAAAACAGAGAAGAAGAAGTTACATCGTGCGCAAACTTCAGTAAGATCTGTCGCGACAATGCAAATTTTCTTAACTACAATATCACTGATGATGAGTCATGGATTTTCAGTACGATTCTGAAACAAAACGTCAGAGCATGCAATGGATTGGAAAATCATCATCAAGACCCAAAAGTTTCACTGGAAAAATGTAGAATCAAAACCATGCTGATTACCTTCTTCGATAAACAGAATGTATTCCGTAAAGAATTTATGCCTCAAGGACCAACAGATAATAGTGGTTTTTACATTTAAGTAATGAAAAGATTATTGCAATGCAGTTCTTGGTTGTGACCGCAATTTCGAGGAAAGGGTAACTGGTTGTTCTTGCATGACAATACTGCTCTGATTGTAAAGTCATGTTTTATTAAACACGGCGTTATTGAGATCAATCACTCAACATATTCACCTGTCCTGGCACCAGAAGGCTTTTTTCTCTTTCCTAAAATGAAAATTGTTCTCAAGGAGAAACGATTTCAGGACGTAGAAGATATTAATAAAAACGTAACCACCGAATTGAAAGCAGTTCCTTCGGACGTATGTACCGTTTTCAAAAATTTTTCGAACGTTGAAATAGATGTATTATAAAGTAAATGGAAATTACTTGGAACAAATATCAAACATATTTTTCTTACTTTAAATTTTGTTTCTTTTCATTACCAATCCGGGAATTATATTACCAAACCACACACACACACACACATATATATATATATATATATATATATATATATATATATATATATATATATATATATATATATATATATATATATATATATATATATATATATACATATCATAATAAGCTCATTGACGAAAGAAATGTTTGTTTTGTACATTAATTTCAAACTTTACTAAGCTCTTGCTCACTTTACATTAAACAAAATCTGTACCTTGTTCATTTTTATTAATATTTGTCTTTAGTTCTCAATATATATATATATATATATATATATATATATAGAGAGAGAGAGAGAGAGAGAGAGAGAAAGAGAGAGATATGATATATGATAAATTATTTGTCTGATAGAGAAATTGGAAAAAAATATTTATTAAACTTAACAAAGTTCTTGAAAAAATGACTTGTTTGATTTTATTGTGCTAATGAAAAAAAATAGTAAGAAATTACACCTAACGGAAACCACTAAATCATTCTTAAAATAATATAAACTGCTAAAAGTTACTTAAAATTTCTGTGATTTCTAAATTTCTGTAATTTTTATTATATTTTTATCATGAAAAAACAAAAAATGCCTCAGTAGCAACAGTATTACAAAGAATTGTCCTTCACGGTTATATTATTTAAAATAATTCTTATAAAAAAAGAAAACAAGATGAAGTTCTTATAATTTGTTGAAAAATACTTAGGAAAGTAAGTAATTTTTTGAGAAGTTATTATTTTTTGTATGATTTTAGATTGGAATATTTCATTTTAAGACAAAAGGGAACTCTATACGTGAAAGAGACTCGTAAGTATTCTGAGACTATATGTTTCAATAAGAAATCGAAATTTTTGTTTTTATAGATTCAAAAGTATATGTGGTAAATATAAATGTATTTAAAACTCGATTATTAGAATAAAATACCCAAAAGAAGAAGATATTATTAAAAAAATTAATTTATAGTAATAAAATATCACTTTGTTTTCATAACAAAAACAACTTCTGTGCAACTATTCTTAAGTTATACAAGATTATTCGACAGATAATTACATAATTGAAAATATTTGGAATTATTAAATCAAAAGATTTGCATACTATAATAACGAATGAAAATTTAAAAATATTCTACAAAAATTATGTCAGACAGTCACAATTATTTTTTATAAAAATCTCAGAAGGTTTATTCCTAGATGTTCGCAATTTTTAAACAGATATGAGATAACTCAACGAAAAATTACAGAAGCTATATAAATTTTAAAACAAAACTTTATAATATTATAGTTATAAATATTATCAAGTGTACAATTTGAACCCATTATTTATTCAAATAAATAATGTTAAATATTTGATACAAAAATATAAAATAAAGTACATTAACCTGCTTATATATATATATATATATATATATATATAAATATATATATATATATATATATATATACATATATATATATATATATATATATATGTATATATATAAATATATATATATATATATATATATTATAATTAGTTTTCCTTTATACATTTTAACATTTTGATTACAAATTTATGTTTTATAGAACTTACATTGAAACTTCAAATGCCAGTCGTTAACAGTATTAATAAATACAATCATTTTATTTACCTTTAAGTTGCTATTAAAAGCCTGTATTTATTTTTATAATTATTTTAAAAAAATCTTTTTACCATTTCCATTTGTTTAATCCATATTCTGATATAATTTTCAACTTCTCGTACTATTTCTGGTTTTGCAGCAGAAGCTTTAACTGCACTTATACCACTGCTCAAATTTTCATTATACAAATCTTTATTAATTGTTAATTTGACACCACATTCCAAATCTACTTTGGTTGCTAAAATAATTGTAAAAAGTACTAAAATATTTTTATAATTATCTAAAATAATTAGGACATATATATATATATATATATATATATATATATATATATATATATCAATTCTATTTTAATTACTAAGACGGAAGAAAGGTCAGTATGTTTATGAATCATTAATTTAATTTTATATTATATTTATTCTAAATATAAAGTATTAATTGAGTTAAATAGAAGAAAGAAATCATTGCTTATCAAAAAATGTCAACTTTAATAAATATCAATTAAAAACGCCCATCGTTATCGACGGTTCAATAATTTCTCAATTTGTTCTTAAAAGAATGTGAATAAATTATGAAAAGAAGATCTACACAAACAACCCATATATTTAGAATGAAATCGAGCATAAAATTGAACAAGTAATTTTAAAAATGTAGAAACGAGTTTCTGTCACCCTGCAATGAGCGCACGCAGAGAGTTCAATGTCTTAGGGAGACAAATATATACTTAGAAACTTCTGTAATATACACTTGCATAGAGTACGAGTGTGTAATACTTGTTATAGAGTACTATATTTTTCTAACTTATAATCAATTAATTATAAGTATTTCTTAGGAGATTTGTTCGATAATTATAGGCATGTAGTACTTACTATAAACAAAATTAAGGAACGCGGCAAAATCTGCCACAAAATTTTGCTGCATAGCACAACCTTGTGCAGTTTTTTTCAGATCACCCCAGTCTTTTGTAATATTTACGTACGGTTTACATAAACGATCAATCACTTGCCAAGCAGCAGACATCGCTGTAGATTTATCGTACTCAAAATCAACTGTTGCAAATTGCACTTCCTAATTTAAATCATTTATTTTAATAGTAAACGTAAATAGCAAACTTATTATTCACATAAATATACAACATATATATATATATATATATATATATATATATATATTACATCTGTGTTTTTATTAAAAAATAAATTACTTCATAATTTGTATTCAAATATAAAATATAAGTTAAATTCAAATGAAAAATTAACTTTTAATTATTTCGAACAATAAATAAAAATATCTGTTCGTAAACTGTAACATTTCAAACTCTTAAGTAATTAAACAACATACAAAAAATCGTTGTGAAAAACATTTTTTTATAAAAATGATAAAAATATGATTTTTATATTATTATTATTGTAAAAAAATATTATGTATATAAATATATATATATATATATATATATATATACATTTTTGAATGTAACATATGACTTTTATACAGAGAATTAATTATTTATTTTATATTTTCTACAACAAATCTAAAAACTTATCCATTGTTTCTTTCTCCTACAAAACCATGATCATATACCATTAACAAATGCATTGAAGCAACTACGATCATAAATTAATTTTTCATTCTTCTACAATCCATAAAAAACTTTTCTAGATTTTTTTTAAATTAACGTTCTGAGAATAATATCGCTATCAAAGTGCATACACGGGATTCAAAATAGTAAATATCAATTTTGAATCATAAAAAAATTTGGTGATTTATCGACCAGTAAAAATCTTATTTTTGAAAGTAAATTTAGTCAGTGATCCAAAACTATTATTATAAATAGGCTATATTCTATTTACATAAATTTTATTATTATAAATTGCGTTTACCTCTCCTATATTTTTCATGTCTATATTTATATTACTTTTTGTTCGATAAACTATAACTGCTGTATTGGCTATTTCAACTGAACCGTCAGTTATTATACATTTTTTTATTTTTTTACCATTTTGTTGCGTTGGATCCCAGCGACCAGATTCTAAAAAAAATCATTATAATTATTAAAATTCACATCCATTATTTAAAGTCACGTTTATATGTAATACATTCATGTATAACTAACATGTGTATCCCCATGTAATAGTAACACTTTCAAACATTAATCTTTGAATTTTTACCTTGAAACTACGTTTATACAGATACGGTGAATACCGAAAAATAATTTCTAAGACAACTAAATAATAATACATTGTAGTCAGTTATATGAATAATACTATTATTTAAGAGAGTTTGTTTATCTATACAATGTTGAATTAAAGCTTGTATTTGAGGGAAAATACATATTTTGAAGAATTAGTATATTTATTTAACGCTCTTCATTTGGTTTTATAGTATTTTTTTAAATAGAATAATTTTAGTAATAAAAAGCATAATTGCTACTGTAATAGGATAATTAAACATCCTGTAATGTATTGATGAACGCGTTATGGACTACATTTCACATAAACACTTTTGCTCCTTTTATAACACTAAATCTATATAATTTTGCATATCACCCGAATAAGACATCATTATTAAAAAAGGTAACAGAACTTTTCATTTCAAAGTACTACAAAAACACAGGTACACAATATTAATAAAATTTAATAATATATATGGATCATTTGATAAGATTGGTGAATTTCTATGACATGACGCCATCATTCATTTAGTAACTTCACTGCTATCAAGTGTCGCTTTTCAAACTAATATAGGCGAAATTTCAGCCAGAAGCGACGAATTATTCACGTTCTACAGATGTTAGAAGGTAGCACTGTAACAGTTGCCGCAAAAATGGGAAAAAACGAGCAATATTTTTCCGTCGAGTCGTCATCGTGGATGAAACATGGATCCACCACTACACACTTGAGTCGAAAAAGCAATCAAAGCACTGGACAACGACTAGTGAAGAAGAAGGCGTTGAAGAAGGCGAAGACCGTTTTATCGGCTGGGAAGGTGATGGCTACTGTTTTTTTTTTTTGGATTTCCAAGGAATCATCCTGGCCGACTACTTAACAAAGAAAAGACCATAAACAACAACATATTTTGCAATATTATTGGACCGTTTGAAAGAAGAGCGGAAGCAAAAACAGACAAGATTGGTGCACAAAAAGTGCTCCTTCGCCATTTTAATTTTTTTTCATTTTTCGCCGATTATCATTTTTATTATTCTGAAGCATACATGAAAAATTTGGAATCAACTCGGTTTTCTTTAAGAAAAACGATAATTAGAGTATTAAATATTTTCACACATTTCGGAAAGGAAATTCACGTTGTCACATATAATTGTAAAAAAAAAATGAAAATTGTTTCAAATTATGTATCTGTATGTGTGGTTTATGAACAATAAGATTATGAGTCATATGATTTGTTATACCGATTTATAGAAATTTAGATTTTGTATTTTCAAATTATTAGGTTTTGAACAGCTGGAAACATCAGAAACAACTAATAATGATTTTTTAGAGATTTCTTTATTTTAAAAGGGTGCACAGATTTTTATAAGAAGTGTAACTCACATTTTCTCTTTTATAAGATTTTTTAACTCGTTATTATATAATCCTATAAAGCATTTTTCCTGCAAATTTCAAACTTCTCAAATTATGAACCATGTACACCACAGCAAAACATGTACGAGACGAGTTTTTAAAAAAAGGTTCGTTCATCAATTAAAAAAACCCATTAATGATAAAAATAATTGATTACAGACAAAAAAACATCTATATATGTGCATTATTTTTCCCACAGTCATCACTGGCTTCCATGCATTTTTGGTATCGTGGCACCAAATTCCTTATTTCCGCGTCGAATAAATCTTCCGGCCGTGATTTGAACCAATTAACAAGGCCTGTCTTTTATTCTTCATCATTTTCAAAGCGTCGGAATGCGAACTTTTTTAAATGCAAAAACAGGTGGTCATCGTTTGACACAAGATCGGGTTTGTAGAATGGGTGGTGTACGGTAAGTAAGATGGTGATCAAAAATTTCGCATTCAAACTCTTGTAAAATTTTAACAGTTCGAGCTGCGCTATGAGAATGCACATTATCGTGCAAAAGCACGATCCCACTGGAAAACAACCCACGTCTTCTGTTTTGGACAGGATATTTAAGTTTACTCATCGTTTCACAATGCGCATCGGTATTGATTGTCATTCGCCGTTCAAGAACAGTAACGGGTAAGACGACTTTTTTTTATCCCAGAAAACGGTAACCATGATTTTCCTGGCCGAAGGTGCTTCCTTAAAGTTCTTTGCCTTCGTAGACAACGAACGGCGCATTGTATTGACTGTTACTTTGATTCGATGTTTGTGTAGGAAATTTAGGTCTCATCTCCAGTCACAATGAGGCTAAAATAGTCGTCTATTTCCTTTTCCTAGCGTTACAAAAAATTGGTGTTGAATCCATACGTTTCTGCTCGTAAGTATCGGTTAACATTTTTAGTACCCTTCTGGTATAGGTTTCTGTAGCCCTAGCTATTCTCTCATAATATCATAAATCACTGACCTTGAAACTTCTAGAAATTCAATAAATTGTGAACTTGTGAACGGCGGTTTCCTCGAATTTACATTCTTCACTTTTTACACCAAATGGTCTATCATTAAACTAGGTTGATCACTACAGTCTTTCGTCATGAATATTCGTTCGCCGTTTAAATAAACGACACCATTACCTAACCTTATTGTCATTCATAACACTTGACTCATACACCTCACAAAACTTCCTGTGAATTTTAAGTCATATTGTTTTTTGCTAACAAAAACCACATCACAGCATGAATCTCGCAGCTGACGGGATTATTTATTGTTGCACTCATTATAAATCACTCACGTATGGCAACAAACAAGAATCCAGAGCAACAAAATGGCTAATGGCTAATCCATGAATTACGTAAGCTATTGAGCAAACGTCGTCTCGTCATTCGTGTTTAATCGGCAGTAATTACAAAACGGTCCTGTCTTTGAAAAGACACCTCGTATATTAAGAAAAATGTATTAATAAAAAGCTATATTCATAATTTTCGTAAACATAATACATTATTACGTTTTCTATACATATATAAATATCACATGTAATTTGTATCTATATAAGTCATTTAAATTCATTGTTTTCATTGAAATCAGAGAATTTTACATTGAAATGTACTGTCGAATGGTAATTAATAATATGCGTATGTTTAGCACAATCATTTTTATATTCAAGTTAAGGACACTGCTGTCATATATATCACAACTTCTTTTATTATATTGTTGAGTTTCAGATTTTAAAGTTTTTTTCTAATTTTGTATCTGAAACCGGCCACACACGTTACGGTAGACCTGACAGGTTTGCTTTAACACGCGGACGTGCACAAGCAAATTGAAACGTGTGTGACAAATTGTGCAGTTATTACGACCTGTACAAAAACGATTCTTTTTTTCTTCCTGTGCAAGCGAGCGACCATACAGTAAACCGGGCGTGTGTGCTAGCCAATTCTTGAAATTTTTATTGTCCTTTTCTTTGTCTGTTCTGACCGAGAAAAATTTTCAAAAAATCGGTAATGGAAAAACTATTGAAGAATTCATAGAGATATAAAAGTCTAAATTATATCTGGCAAGTAAAGAATTAAGAATATCACGACCGTCAGAAAAGTCCAAAACCATTTTCTACAACACGTTTTGCGCGAGATAATCTGTAATAATTATGTTTTATCTTGCGAACTCAAATTTGTTTACCGAAAAGATTTTATCATATCACTGCGTAAAGGGAACGTATCATCAACCACAAATATATAAGGAAAATTTATAGGACTCACTACGACGTTTTCCATATTTGGAATATGTAACTCTCTGTTCTGTAGTTTTTTAAAGAATACTTCCACCTGAAATTCTTCCGTTAATACTGTTACGGTTTTAATGATAAGTTTTTATGGTACTGGCGAATGATGTTTTCTAGACTCTGACACCACTCTGTTTTATCGATATACAAAGAAACGAGATGAAAACTGTATCAGGATGATAGACTCGCGGCGATGGGAGTGTATAATATTTCGACACGTAACTTTTTTTTGATTTTATTTCCTACAAATTTAACTATCGTAACATCGCTATCGTCGAATAAAAATTAATAGTTTGTATTGAAAAACACAGGGTTATATATTATGTCGGTAGAAAAATAATTGCAGTTTATGACCTTCAATTTCATAAACAAAACCGCATTTACTTTCCTACTACCTAATACATTTTTGGTTTCCTCCCCTTGGTAATTAATGTTAAAACATGTATATGGGTCTGGGGGCAGACCTCCACATAACTGAAAATTGAAATGATATGTCCTATGTTCTCTGAAAAACATAATAAGAATAAACATAAATAAAATATCGGTTTATAGAGCGGGTTTTTACGTGACCCTTCATAAATGATATTTCTCGTTACTCGGGTAGGTGAATTACGGTTGTAAGTAATTATGTTTTCTACTGAATTTAAATATTATTTAAAATATTTGTATTTAAATTTTTTATTTAATATAAAAGTCACCTTGGGTTAGCAAAGCACCCGAACGAAATAATTAATATATGTAATTTCAATAGGTACATGACAGTACCGAAATCTGACAAAATAAATTGATACTTTGCATCCATTATAGCTAGAAGAACCACTATTGCAAAAGTAAACCCGCTAGGTGGTATAAACATCATTTGTCGAAGCTCCCGACTTTACTTAATTATCATATGTTTTTCGTTCTTTTCTAACATTAATTCCCAAATTATTATTTTTTTTACAATGGCATCTTTATACACATAGTTCAGATTTATATATTTCTATTAATTATTTAATAGTTTTACATTGACCTTGAGTCGAAATGTTTTCTGTTTATAAAATTTTACAAAGAGTGAATGAGTTTGCAATGAGTGGTTCATGGTGCGTTCGTATTTATAATATTATTTAATGCTAATTCATCTTTTGACAATGGTCATATATCATGTATGTTATGCAAACAAATCATTCGCGTTACAATACAAAATTGTCATTAAACCGTGTAAATATTTATGTAATATATCTGATATAGCAGAATGAATAGTTTTCGACTTTGTCAGGTCGCCTGTACAGGTCGTAATAAATGCATAGTCTTTCACAAACAGGTTCTGATTTGCCTGCGAGGTCCACATATACAGGCAAACCTGTCCGGTCTACCGCAACGTGTATGGCGGAGCGTAGGTGTTTAACACACGTTTTGGTTTTGTTTGTACAGGTCTACCTGTTCAGATAAACCTGTCAGATCTACCGTAACGTTTGTGGCCGGCTTTAGATACATTCCAACAGTCACGCGTAAAAGATTGAATAACTATTAAATAATAGGCCAATTCTCTTCCAAGGCTGCTAAACTATTCACAATAATGAAGATTATATATGTTTTATCTTTCAAATGATGAGCAGTATACATAAAAATAGTTGTAATGAAAAGATTACATCTTGTTATGCATTCAAAAAATTATAACTTCGAACGTAACTTGTATATAATCACTGTTTATATTTGTTAATACAAATGACTAAGAATTTTTAAATTAATAATAATTATTTCCATAACCAAGATTTTGTGATAAGTTTTAAATTATTTCTATATTAATTTTACACATTTTAAACTGTCTAAAAATTTGGTAATAATATAGCTAACTTTAAAAAATATCTGTTTAAAATAAAGCAACAAAAATATAAGTAATGGATCAGAAGGATTAAATATAAAAAAGCTTTAATATACTTCATTCTGATTAAATTTCTAAATTGCCTCGAATAAGAAAAACAGCAAAAAAGAAGAAAAAACATAGTCTAGAAAATGTAATTATTATTATATGACTAGAAATATTTGTTTCAAATGACCAAATTCGAAACATATTCATTTATTAAAATTTAGTAAGTGTCAAATTTACTTACCTAAAGTAGGTTGATCGCCATCTTGATAATACACAAACAATCCACATCTTCCGCCTTCAGAACAAAAACTAACCAATAGTTCAATATGAGCATCGTCATCTATAACTCCTTCAGTAAGTTCTTCTGGTGATACATTCAAATACAATGCAGCCATCTCGATTATGTATTGATGTTGACTTGTGAGAGATAACATTCTATCCATTCGTTGCGCAACACATTTTTTCTATAAGATATTTATATTTTCTATTATATATACGAGGTCAGACAATTAAGTAATGCGACAAAATTCAAAAATCGAGTATATTTAAAAATTAAGGTACATCGCTGCGATCCCCTTCAAAGTAGTCCCCTCCCGCATCTATACACTTATTCCAGCGAGTTTTCCAGTTTTCGTAACAATTCTGGAACACTTCTTGTGGGACCTCTCCGAGTACCCTCGTCACAGATTCTTGGATATCTTCAACGGAGTCAAAATGCCGACCTTTGACGAATTTTTTCATATGGGGGAATAGGAAAAAGTCGCAGGGTGACATGTCCGGTGAATAGGGCGGTTGTGGTAACGTTGCGATGCCTTTAGACGCCAAAAACTGAGAGACACTGAACGCACTGTGACAGGGAGCATTGTCGTGATGCAGAACCCAAGTCTTCGCGATCTCTGGACGCACTCTGAGCACCCTTTTTCGTAATTTTTCGAGCACATTGCGGTAGAATACTTGATTTACGGTTTGTCCAGGTGGTACGAACTCTTTGTGAACCACCCCTTTGCTGTCGAAGAAGCAAATCAACATGGTTTTCACTTTGGACTTGCTCATTCTCGCCTTCTTTGGCCTTGGTGCTCCAGGGGACAGTCACTGTTGGCTTTGTCGTTTAGTTTCGGGTCATATTGAAAGAACCAACTTTCATCACCAGTAATAACTCGATCGAGAAGAGTAGGATCACTTTCAACCTGCTCGAGACAATCTTATCTAAATTTCTCTGTACCATTTTCGTGACATGCACTACTCGCGCGTTGTTACAAAACACTAAACAGCTGGCGAATAAATGATCGTACGAGGGTGGTCAAGGTCTCAATCGAGAGAGTAGGGATCTGCTATTACGGTGGCGGAGTTACAGGTTCGCAGTGTTACCACAGGCCGAGAAAAAAAATCGGTCGCATTACTTAATTGTCTGACCTCGTATGTATATATATATATATATATATATATATATATATATATATAGAGAGAGAGAGAGAGAGAGAGAGAGCGGTGAGTGAGGGGAGGAGAAAATCAGTTCCTATTTTGATATTAATAATGAATTAATTTTAATCCTTAAACTACATGGGGATTAAAGTGATCCCAACAACAGTATGTTTTGTATATTTCATACAGATAGTGTGTAGTTTCAGGGTTAACACAAATAAATTATATGAATAAGCATTTTTTTACTTATTATTTTTCAATATTCAAACTTAATCGTTAATAATATTAACACTATAAAGTATCAATCAAAACATATAATTAATCCTAACGAGTAAATATTTATATTACTTGTCTTTCTTTAAATGTCTCTTGTTGCAATAACAATTTCGTCGTCAATCTACGTTTCCGTTCATTAGAAGTACTTATAGTAGACACCTTTTTTGCTGTTTGATCTTCATTACACACTGTATCATCGTCTTCATCCATTTTTTATTATTTTCTACAAATGTATAAAAATGTCACCTATATATATATATATATATAATATATATATATACAGCTATACATGCACACAAGAGTGTATGGTATGATCTAAAAAAAGTATACAAAAATAACATTGGTGATCGTATAAGAACTAACAACCTGAAATTATTTTTTATACTTATTTGTAAAAACAATTTTTATGAGCACTCGTAATGTTACTGCAAATATAAAATTGTTAAGACAAGAGGATTATGAATGATTACCATATTTCTAATTTTGTTAAACTTGTTGGTTTGTTCCTAATATTACGATAATTATGATGTCATATCATGTGTTTGTAACTTTTAAATATTTTTAATTGCATAAAAATAAATTTTCTGATTTTAAACTTCTAAAATAATATTAAAAAATTGCCAATGATCTAAAGTGTTTAAAAATATAGTTTTTAATGCTGTGTAACATTATAAAAATCGATATAGTCGAAAATCGGAATGTAAGCTAAATTTAAATTATATTGCCAAACAAGGTGTTTGATTCGTCCGGAAATTAAAAAAATATCCTTACAAATCTGATAAATCAAGAATTCGAGCTATACATAAATATGCATTTGTATGTATTACGGTTATATAGAAATAACAATCATTTGCATTAAAACAGACGAACGAATTTTCAAAAAGAAAAACTGACTTAATAAAACGAAAAAATGTGTGGTTGTTTACAGAATTCGCACGTTCGAAGTAAAACTTCTTTTGTTTGGTAGCATTATGACTTGTTTACTAGGTTTCTTTTTTTCTTAATTTAAAGTTACATATAGGATATATCGGTAAAAAGTATAATTGAATTAGACGAATTAATTTATAAAATTTAAGAAAGCAATTTTATATTAGCAAAGTGTTTGTTATGCATTCGTTTTATATATTTTTGTTATTATTCGTTATTTTTACGTCATTGTCATTCATTATCAGTTACATCGTTTACAGGAGAATTCTCTAAAAATGAAACAATAGCTTTATAATAGCTGAAATGAGTTAAAAATGATTTTGATTCTAATTTGTCAAAGTATCATTGGAAGGTGGCATCGATAGTAGTTCTATATCTTGTTGTTAGTTCGTTTGTGCCTTGTACGTCACTTTCATTGCACATTCGTCACGAACGAAATTGCAGCTCGAATTTCGTGACGCATAACGATTGTAGAAGAAGTTTCACTTCAATTAAAAATTTAAATAGTTCCACTGAATATTCGCATTGTACTGTAGAACAATAAAAGACAATATTTTCTCTGTTAAGAATAACATAAATCTAATATGACATACAATGTGAATAATAAAGGATTTAATTTAAATATATACCCGTGATTATATAACACAGGGGTTCTTAACCTTTTTATTTTCACACCTTTCCTGAAAGTAAACTTAAAATTCACACCTCTCCTAATTTTCAAAAGTAATTTATAATGGATAAATTACATAATTGATATTGAAAGTTTATTTTAAACTCCTCAAATACACAGAAATATTAAAGAAAATTTTGTTTTTCAGAAACATCTCTTTGTCTTTCAGCATGTTTCTGAAATCACTTAAACTCATTAGTGTCATTTAATGAGATACTTGTTGTTTCTGATCAATGATGCCATACATTCGTGGTACAATCTAAACTAAATTCTAAAAAAAAATACATAAATGTTATAGACAGTCACACCTCCCCAATAACCTCTTTGCACCTTCCCAGGGAAGACACATCTAAGGTTAAAAACCCCTGGTAGAACCTAACAAGATGATATGTTAGGACACAACGCTGAATTACTCCACAAACTTCAATGAAAAAATTTTAATACACTAAAAAATTGGCGACTGTCTTCCTTTTATATGCGTATTTATTAAAATCATGAATATTTAAATAGTATAACTATTTGAAATATTCGATCTATTACACTAATAAACTAAGTAATGACAACTGCGGATAATCTTTTCACAATTTCCCTATTTCAATCAGTATTTTTACTAAACCATTAAACAAAATTTTAACTCCGTAAAAATATGAAATTTTATCGAAGTATACATGCAAATGAACCATAAATTCTTAAATCAATATCAAATGATACCTATAATAAATTAATACAGTCAATACTAAAAATATCCTAAGCTCTTATCGGAAGAAAATGTTTCGTTACAAAATATAAATAATTTTGATAATATAAGTGGGACTATACGAAATTATTGAAAAATCAAATCTTTCTAATATTTACATGCTCGACCGTTTTTAAAAAATATTTTCAAATCAAAAAACTATAACAATTGCATTAAAATTTCTAATATTTTTAAGTTCAATATATTTGGAGGCTGCAGATAACAACACTAGAGAAATTATTTATAATAACTGAAAATACTGCTTTTTTAAAAAAAAAAAAAATAGTTTTCAATTATCTATACCTACCGTTCTCACCATACACATGCACACACTCTCGCACACAATGTATATATATATATATATATATATATATATATATATATATATATATATATATGTGTCTATAAAAAATATTATACTATTCATAATTTTTTGGCTTTTAAATAATAAAATAATATAAACCGTAGAGAGATTTTCTTTAATTTGACATTTTTCGAAAACTCAAGAAAAATATTTCAAAAAATATACCATATCGTTTTGCAACAAAAATTTCATTTATATTATTTAAGAAATGGAAAATATTTTATAATATTGAAGAACATATACTTATTTAATAAGAATTTGTTTTTAATTAACAAAAAAATTATAATAACTTATTTCACTAATATATTTTTTTATAAATACTCTTTTTA
This sequence comes from Acanthacorydalis orientalis, assembly GCA_034766995.1. NCBI lineage: Eukaryota > Metazoa > Arthropoda > Insecta > Megaloptera > Corydalidae > Acanthacorydalis > Acanthacorydalis orientalis. The sequence goes on along the minus strand of CM068318.1, from coordinate 31,246,938 downwards.
AATAAATTCTAATTGTATGAAATACCGTTATATCCGATAACAGTTCTATCCATTTAAAATGTTTTATTGTTATTAAATATATATAATAAATATAAACATAATGATAATCTATATAAAAATACGATTTTTATATAGGTTATCTATATTTTATTATGCCATAAAATAATATACATTTAATTTTTAAGTTAAATTATAATAACTGTAGTATAATAACTACCTTTTGTATTATATTTTTTATAATTTTTTTATATAAATTATTTAATGATGACATAAAAAATTAATATAGTACTAAGATAATAAAAATGGAGTAACAGGCAATGAAACAATATAAAAATATTTTTACTTTTTTTTTAAATTCAACCTCGCCAAAGCTTGTCTCAAGCCCGGTTGGAAAAAGGTGAGGGGAAGGAGTAACAACGTTGTAAAAAACAGAGTTCATCTGGCCCGGACGATAGCACCCTGTAAGGTCCCCTTCCAGAAGTACGGCAGAACTACTGCCTTGTATTTGGACGTTGTATCGTCAAAGGCTAGAGGAAGAATACCTTAACCAAAAATTACCTAGTCCTCCAAGCTGGGGGCTGAGTCGTCAGACTGGTTCCCTGTCATTCGGAAAAAAAATACAACTTACTAAAATCCAAATTTTCACCTCGGAAATACGGACGTTACAAACGGAAAAAGACAACAGCAAAGTAAAGGTCAATGATTTTTGGTACATGGAACACTCGACGATGTAGGGGGAAGTTGCAGGAGGTTGTGGCGGAGATGGAGAGGTTTGGGATGAGCATAATAGCATTTACGGAAACAAAAAAGAAAGGAAAAGGTGTGGAAACACAGGGAAAATACATACATATATATATAGTGTAGTCCTAAAGGAAGAGCGTGCTAAAAGCGGTGTATCACTGCTCATCTACAAAAAACTTAAACAGAAAATAACCAATTGGGAAGCGATCGACGAAAATACGATAAGATTGAATGTAAACATATTATAACAGAGAGTGACAATATTTCGAGTCTATGCAATATGAGATGACGCACCGATCGGTGGAAAATGAACCTTTTTTGGAGAGTTGAACGCTGAAATAACTAAGGTAGGAAAAGAAAGGGACATAATTATACTCAGGGATCTCAATAGCAGAACTGTACGCGATAAAGGTAGTAAGGTGACTGGACCGTTTGGCGAAGAAATACGAAATGACAATGGAGAAAGACTGATAGATATGTGCAACAGTAACAAATTAAAAATACCAAACGGATTCTACAAGCATAAAGACATTCACAAATATACGTGGATACAACATACTAGAGGACTGAAATCAATCATCGTTTATGCAATAGTGAGACCGACCTTAAACATGCAAGTCATGGATGTACGAGTCTACAGGGGAACGTCACAGATCTCAGACCACTTCCTGCTGTAGGTAAAAATGTTCTTCCCATACGTACATAAACAACAAAATACAAGTGAAGGGGAAAATGAAAGGATACATAATAACAAAATGGAGAAGAGAATTTCAATATCGACAGCTTACAGCATGAAAGTACGAAATACCTGTATCAAAAAAGACAAAATAAAAAACTGAAAAGCCCAACAAACGAAACATCACTGGAAATATACGAAAACATCATAAAAAGTTTACAAAGTGCTGCAAAATAAATTTTAAGAATGAAAGAGACCTCAAAGTAAGAAGTTTTAGTGGAACGAAAAGATTGAAGAACTAATAAACAGGAAAAAATAACTATATCTGAAGTGGCTGAATACAAAACAAGACGAAGATCTAAAAACATATAGGGAAGTGAAAAAACAAACTAGGAAAAAAATTATAGAACAAAAACGCGAAGGCTGGGATAGGAAGTGTAAAAAGATTGATACATATATTAGAAGAAGGAATTGTACGGAAGTGTGGAAATGTATTAACAAGGTAAGCTCAGCCGAAAAGAAAAATAATCCACTTAACATAAATACCTACATCAGAATGGCTACAGCACTATGACAGAACAGAGTTGAATTTCTGACACCACGCCCACAGCCAATGATGATACAGGGGAGAAATAATCTCGACAACACCAGACGCAGTAGAGAAAGCAATAACACAATTGAAAAATTTGCAGAAGCCCAAGACCGGGAGGAATAAATGCGGAACTCCTGAAAAACGGCACAGAGAAACTCAAAGCGGCACTCACGTATATTTCAACAAATGTTTAAACGGACAGGACATACCAGAGCACTCAAATTTTAAAACACATCGCAATATGAATCTAATAAGAACAATATACACTCATAAACTAAAAACAAATAACTATTATCAAAAAAAAATCAGTAACCATCAAAACCAGTCAGTATTGGTTTCTTTTTATAAATAATTTTAAAAGTAAAAATTTTAATTTTGCATTAGATAACAAACTGGACAAATATTTTTACTTCAAAAGCAGAATATTTAAAACTCATACTTTAACTTCAGTAACTGAACATTAAGAAACGACAAAGCTGAATATCACAAAATATTTCATAAAATATTAAATTAAAAATTCAACTAAGCAATATTGTGTTAGTTTTTTTGATAATCTAATCACTGATTTAAATTTTATAAACGTTACTTTTAGTTTTATCTACTTCAAACTATATTAATCAAGGAATTGAAATTTGAACTATTTTATATATTATGTTTAAACCTATAAATATTTTTATAAATTTAGTAAATAAAAAAAATAATTCATTACTAATTAATACAATTATATAATATCTTATATCATATAGTACAGTTAACATTATATTCGATCGTTGTACAAATAATTAAAATACTTAAAAACATACAATTAGAGCCTTTTACAGAAAATTACACAATATTTAAATTGAATGAACATCTACAGTGCATAATCTTTAAAATATATTTATGAAGACACTATTTATGAAGAATAATTTTACATAAAATAAGAAATATATAACTATATACATTTATATATATATATATATATATATATATATATATATATATATATATATATATATTACTAAATATTACACCAAACAGCTAATAAAGCATAATTAAAAAAATAAATGAAAATTTAACTACTATCGACTTACCTATTTTGTATTTATTTTATGTATAAATCCAAATCCCTGTGTTAAAATTCTAAAATTGGTACTTTCAATCAATACAACTCAATATCGAATGCCCGTCAAAATCAACTGTTTCTGTAAATAACGTTTTGTTACAAATATTTGAAATCATAGCTCTCTACGATTTTAATATATTGTATTTGATAAAAAGTTGTGATTTACTTTTTCATATCATATTTTTAATATTTCAAAAAATTGAATACATAATATAAAAAAGGAAAATGTAAATTTAAATTAAAATATAGAACTAATAATACTTTTATCGCCAAATTAAAAATAATAAGTCAATCTATATAATGTATAGTATCCTGACCGACAAAAGAAATAAATTGAAATACATTTGCAAGTTAAAATTTTATTTTTTTTATCAAAAAGTACATAATCAATGTCAAATAATTATTTAAATGTTCGAAATATTAATTTTTCATTCATAACATATACTAGTAACATAAGAATATTTTTAATTTCTTTTCAAAAATTTCAAAATACATTTATATATTTTAAATAATATTTAGAATTTATACTTTAGAAATTTTTTTAAGGCGAATTCTATAAATATAGCAATCTTAACCTTAAATACTATGATAGGTAAATTTATTTGTCGGGTAAAAGCAATATATTTTTAAATAATATTTTATTTATTCAATAAGTACTACTCATACTAAAATAAAAATATATACTTATTTTAAATATTCATTTTTTTTCATTCAGTATTTAATCTCTTAACTGGGCATGACGAAATATTTCTTCTAACCAGAAATACAACTTCAATGGGATGACAGAATTAATTTTAAAAACTAATCTCTATTCGGTATTAGGTTTTACGTCCTTTTGTAGTACCTATCACAATGCATTACTAGTTTATATGTTGTTAGCACTATCTCATGTTCTTGATCAACTCTGATTAAGAAAATTGATTGACTATGGTGTCCTGACCGTCCCAACTGCAATGTTACTTTATGTATACTTCAATGTTTCAAGGAATACCATACAACAAAATAATTTCATATAAGTTCATCTTACTAATTTTTATATTTGAAAGAAACATTTTTTGGTTTAATATATTTTATTAAAATATTTTTCATTTTTTTCGTACTTTAGACCTGATATAATAACATGTCATTACAAAGAAAAAATTCCCCGCTGTGAAACGAGTTATTTTTATAAAAACAAATATTAATTCCCCTGTTAAGAGATTAATTGTTTCGGTCACTTAGCTGCACACGCATAATCGTCATTTATAGAGATTTAACTCCTACATGTATAAAAGATTTCTTACTAGACTCAATATTGTGTATTTTTAAAACAAACCATAGCTTCCAAAATCTATTATAACCTATACTCCAAAAAAAATTAAGGCTGAAAAAATCTAAAAAATTGTAATATCACTATTTTATTATTTAAAATTTTAATATTTATACGTCCTAATTATATTCCAAAATATAATATTTAAAAAAATTATATAAATTTTCATGCGCTCTTACATATTAAATATACAAAGCAAATTAAAGTATTTTTAACAAATTTTTAAAGGCTATATATAATGTTCTAAGACACTTTAGATGAAATTCCATATGTAAATATATATATATATATATATATATATATATATATATGTATATGTATATATAATAAATTGCATTATATTCATACTAATTTAATGAAAATGCTCTCAATTTTAAAACATTTATGGTTAATTAGTAAAAATAATTACTTCCCCATTTATTAACTTTACGGAAAATTTCAACATTAACAATTATTTTTCAAATGATATTGTTCGTGATCTTGTCATTCTCTGTAGTTACATAAACTAGTTGTCATCTGTATTTAACATATTGTTTATGCTTCACAAATGAATTATTTTTCCCATAACAAACCACAAAAAAATGTTTCTGATCAAAAATATTCAATAAGTTATTATTGATCATTTCTAATTATAGTTTTATTGCATTTCGGTGACAATGCCATCATTTTTAGAACGAAGTACAGGAAAATCTTACAGGTTATAATTTTTATTTTAAATATTTTGACTTCACTGTATTGCTTAAAGTTATATATATATATATATATATATATATATATATAAAGAGAGAGAGAGAGCACTAGTTTTTAATATTTCACTAAGAAAATCCAACTAAAGGTCATAAATATTTTAAAATTAAATAAAATTACAACAATTACAATTTCATATGTTGTATCTGTGTATACATTTATATTATCTAAAATTGAAATTTATGACTGCGAATAAACATTACCCAAAGATTTTAAAACATATAAGACGACATAACATACAAAAACATCAAAATCTGTATTAATCACTAAATCAAATTAGAAAGTCTAAGTCTCTACTAAAACCAAGACCCAGTCCATAATACGAACGTTGTTAGTCAAAACATTACTAACATCTCCCATCAGACTGTGCTAATCCACAACTGATACAACTCCTATATTAACCAATTAACTTATACTAGTTAAAATAAAATCCATTTGATTAACATAAATAAAATATTTAATAAAATAATGATTTTAATTACATTCTATACTTCATACTTTCATCATATATTGTTATTTTCAATAATATTGTTAATGCATGCTTCGTGTGTACATACTCGGCAAGTTTAGACAATAGCATTAACAAATTAATAAACCTACACATAAATAAAATTATCAGGTTGTTATGAAAATAATTTCGGTTGTTATTTTCTGAATTCTAGCCTTAAATGTTTTAATGAAAGTGTCATTTCATTGAGTTCATGTTAATAGCATATTAAAGTGCATTTTTCAGTCTGTATTTCGGTAACATCGACTTAGCATTTATTATTAGTTTTGCTTCAAATTGGGCTATTGAATTAAAGATGGAAAAGAAGCAAATAAGAGTAAACATTTTTTATGAGTTTAAAACGGGTGATTAAAGAAGCAGAAACTTCTCGTGAAATAAACGATGCTTTTGGTATGGGTAATGTTAAGGAACGTGCGGTGCAATGGTAATTCCAAAAATTTCGTGCTGGAGACGAAAGCCTTAAAGATAAAGGTCGCGGGCATCCATCTTCAGTTCATAACATCCAATTGAAGGCGTTAGTTGAATCAAAACCATTCACATTTCGAGAGCTTGCACAAAAATTAAGCATTAGTAGTCATCCAACAGTTCTGAACCGTTTAAAACCACTTAAATTAAAAACATATATTAATTTGAATATCATAATTCGCAATTATTTTTCTACCAATCTAATATTTCCGAAAAAAATACAACTATTGACATATAATGTAACATGTCTGTCAGAGCTCACATATTGTAAAACCAAAAACTTGTTAAGGATATATTGGAGAAACAATATCGTACAAAAATATTTAAAAATCAAAATTCACGAGTGTATGTTAATTTAAAAATGCAATGTATATTAAGATGTCATAAAAACAATTCGTGTCGGTTAAATTACGATAATTATGTTCTAGAATCGTGCGTCACCATTATTTAGGTCATTAAATAATATGAAATGTCCGTCTTCAAATCAAAACTTTAGTTTATTATATCTCAAACAAGAAGCAGTACAAATAATCAAAGTACACTCCTAAATTATCGACACAGTGTTGTGTCGATAGGTAATTTGTTTATGTCAGTAGCAAAGAAGCTTGGGAACGAGTGGCGATGAGATCGCGAAAGACCTTTTTCACAACTTGTTGAAAATTGAATATTTTTTTATGAGAAGTGGTACAAAGCCCGGAAGAAGTGGTAGGCAGTTGTTGAAAGGTCTGGTGAATACAGTGGATGTGAGAGAGAGTTTCCAAGTTCAGTTCATGTAGTTTGAGCAGGATTGTTTCTGCGACATGTGATCGAGCGTTGTCTTGCAAGAGAATTGGCCTGTCTCCATTGACCAATCTCGGCTGCTTATTCGCAAGCATCCTCTTCATTGCGTCCAATTGGTTGTAGTAGACATTCGATGTAATCGACTGACCAAGTTTCATGAAGCTGTACCAATAGTGGACCACCAAACAGACACCATTAATTTTTTTTAATGAATATTCAATTTTGGAGTATTTCGGCTCTTCATCTTTATCCAACCATTGGGCCAAACGCTTGCGATTTTCAAAAAGAATCCATTTTTCATCATATCAATACGGTATAGAAATGGTTCTCCTTTATGTCGTGATAGCAAAGAAAAGTAAGCCTCGAGATGATATCTCTTCTGACGCTCGCTTAATAACTGTATATCTATTTCAAGTGGATAGTTATAATTACACCAGATTGTATAATAAATACACAGACTATTTTCAAAAATATTATTCTATTACTTTTAAATAGTCAGTTTTCATAGCTGAAGTCGAATGTTAGAGATTAACGATATGAAATCATGAAAACGTAACCAGTTACAGGAGGTGCGAACAACAATGACAGTACTTTAGAAACAACCAAAATATGTTACTGAAATTAAATACATTAAGAAATAGAATTCTTGTACAGGATTTGATTTCAAAAATAGAAGAATTTCAACAATTGTACAATTAGAATAATATCGCTATTAGACACCACACGTTAACCAAGATGACTGGAATTGCAAGATCATGGCGAATAATATATATGCTATAAAAGTAATAAATTGACATGCCGTTTGAAAACACAATTATAAATGGCGATCACATCAAGACATCATAAAGGACTTTTTTTAAAAAAAATCTAAGTGTAATGTTGTACTTAGAAACAATAAAATGGATTGTACAGGGTCGAAAAAACATTCGGTTTAAGTTTTTTTTAGAAAGATATAATCAACCAATTGAATTATTGCTACATTTAAAATAAACTGCAACGTTCATTCGAGATTTCAATAGTTTTATTTGTAAAATCGATCAAGAGATAAAATCAAATTGATTAGTGTACTTCTAGGAAAAAAGCAGACTTGTCTTAAATGCAGTCAAAATGGACGCTATATGAAAGATTGTTCCACCGAAAGACATAAATCAAAATATAAGTAAGAAAATTGTTTCGAGTAACATAATGAATATTAAAAATGAATTATAAAAAATATACTTTCAAAGATGCTTTTTAAACATTAAAATTAATACGTGTCATCTTGATTTTTACAGTGTTTGAAGTCAAATAAAAATATATTAGTATGCATTAAGAATCAACACGACGAATTATGATTCCCAAACTTTCTGAAATTAATAATTTGGAATTTATATCAAGGAAACATTTCAACACTTCAAAATCGGAAATTTCGCCGTTTGAAAATTATTTTATCAATTTATTTTAACTATAAAAGTAAAACGTGTATCCTAAGTGTTGAAATAATTAAATAACTTCAGACAGCATAGTGAAACATAAAAATGTATACTTATAATAATGAATAGAAAAAAATGCATACAAAAACAAATAAAAGTTACAGATATCATAAGAATAGAAAATGTAGACGAAATAAAAATAAAAAAAATGTGTGTGTGTAACATAACATACATTTTTTATAGACTACAGATATTATATCCACATAACTCTGCCTATATTTAACAGGTCTGGATCATCATAAGTCAAAAATGAAACAATTGGCTTGTGATAACTTAAATATACAAAATCGTACCCGCACTCGTACACACCGTACTACACAAACCCCACTTCACTCCTATGCGTATGAACACTCCAGTTTCGTCACAAAATCGTTTCATAGTGTTTCGACTCGTACCGTTGGCACGGTCTCCACTCCATTGCACTTAATTTCCGTCGCACAATGTTGTTTCGTAACGATTCGACTTGTAACTACCGTACAAAGAAGTTTAGCTTTAAAAGAAAACGGATGGTTAAGGATATTGTCAATTATACCTTTTATATATATATATATATAAGTTATATAAAAAAGGTATATGAAAACACAAACAGGTTAGTTAAGAATATCGAAATGTGCATTAAAAATATATAGAACAAACTGAATTGTTCATATAGAACACCATATATTCAATAGTAAACTATCAAACAAGAGATGATATATCTATATATCTGTATATATGTATATATATATATATATATATATATATATATATATATATATATATATATATATATATATATATATATATATATAAATATGTGCAATGAATCTAAATATATAACTGATAATAAAAACTACACATCCTTCTCTCCAGGGTCGAATTTACACTAGGTTTCGCCCTTGGGCCATCAATCAAATACCACCCCCTTCCCGTAAACAAAATTTGAATTACAAAATTTTTAGATTTAATTTTTCATTTCACGTTTGCGCTACCTGTAAATCCAAATTAGGATTGAAAATAATATTTACAGCTTTTCAAAATTTGTCGGAAATCAAAATTTGCCCTCCTCAAAAAAAAAAAAAAAATGCCACCCTGCACAGTGGCCCATGCTGGCCTTGTCTAAATCCTATGCTACTTCTTAAATTTAATTTGAATCAAAATTTAAAATTTTGAAGAAATTTTAATTTCATTCTTTTTAGTCTTTTTAGTTTATAAATATACTATCAGTGTCATCTGTTGTACGAATCTATATTATATCTAAAATGGTAACTTTCAGCATGGGATCTGTAATAATTATTGAACATTTTTTCCCATTACCTGGATTGAATTGTTTTTTGTAGTTCTTTAATATTGGCAACATTTTCATATAATTTATATTTATTTATTAAATATATTTATTTAATGAAAAATATTTATAAAAATAAAACTTCGTACTTTATAATTTAATTACGTTGTCAAATCATCAAAAATTAACTTTCAATTTCTTACCGATTACATTTTAATTATAAGAAGTTTACCACTTATAAAATAATAAATTGATATAATACATTATTTATATATATATATATATATATATATGTATATACATATATACATACACACAAATATATTTAAACCAATCTAACAACTTTGCTTTGTTGAAATTATTTTTTCATTTATGTTTAAAATTTAACAAATTATCCTAATATACATATTCAGGAATACTGCATTGTAAGAGGGTTTACTGTGTACATTAGTGTGATTATCAGATGCCTTAGGCACATAGTGAACAGCAGTTCCAGGTGCTGCGCCTTTGACATGTCTAAAGTTCATATATTTATACTGGGAATGTGGGTTACATGAATTGTATGTTCCAAGGACAAACTTGTACTGTTGGCAGATGTAGGTCCATATAGATGATGCTATTCCAAAGTACTGCGAATCAGTGATAAGATGTAACAGCTTGTTCTGAAACATATCCAATCATTTCAGTTGTTAAGGCACATATTCACAGGATAGCTCATTGCATACATCACAATTGGACACACTAAACTCATATAAAACATATGCTTCATATGTAGCGTAAGTTGTGTTTACCAGTTCAGTAACAAGTAGTTTAGTTGTCTGTTCGCTTTGTTGAACACATATTGTATAAAAGTAACACAGGATTTAAATACATTTTTTTTTATATAAAAGAATGACTTTTTAAAATATAATAATAATTATATATTACAATAATATTACATTACATATATTATAACAGTTTTAAATGTTTCGTAACTTCATCTATATCACTTGCTACATCAGGCCCAATACCAAGTACAGTTAATGTACCTTCAGAAACCTGAGTTCGACCAGCATCATAAATCAAACTAACTTGTAAACCTTTCTGTTTTGCTGCTTCATATAATTCCAATAATCTTTCTTCAGTTTCAACTTTCAATACTATTTTTGGCTCGCCTTGCATTGACCATGACCTTAATCCTTTCCGACTTTTTGATGAAGCATTTCTATACAAATCAATTGCAGCATGTGCACACTGAGCTGCTACTTTACCAGCTTTCATATTTAAATCATTTCTAACAATCATTACCATTTTATAAGTTTCCATATTGACTACACGAGAAAAAAATCCTAGCATTATATAGTTTTTCATAAATTTATTTTTTCGATTGAAATATTTGCATACATTTTTTGAAATTATGAACCTCTTCTTGACACTGCCGCCAATCTTGTTTTTCAGCAATACACTCCTATAAAACAATTAAATATTTTATTTTCAAAAATATAAAACTTAATTTTTATTCAGCTTAAATAAATACACATTTTCGATTGAATCAAATTAGTGCACACTTTTTGAATATTATATTTAAAGATTATTAGAAATTTTATTATTATTTCAAAGATATTATAAACATAAAAGTATTTATATTGAAATATACATAATTACACAGAAACATTTTCCAATACATTTTGTATATATAAATACTTTAACAAAAAATTTTACAATTTTGAATTAAATTGATTCTAATAAATGTTTAAATTTCTTTTCATATTAACCAATGTAATTGCAGCAAAATTTCAACACAAATTACATTTGAATGAAATTAATATATAATGTAATACAAACTACTAAGGTCCAATTATTATAACAGAATAATAGTTTAAAATGTTCAAAGAACTTTATAATTAACAACTCTACATTTCTCTGAAATAAAATTTAGAAAAGACTATCAAAAAAACTAAAAATTGACACTCTAATTGCACAATTTACTGATTATGAAATTGTATGCAATCTTAAAAATGATTAGTATTTGAATTTATTTCCTTTATCACACAAAAGTTACATCATTACAGTTATAAATACATCCCAAAACAAAATAAAATACAAAAAAAATATTTATGCTAAGATGCTTCCCTGTCTATCATATGTAAATGAAGCTTTCAAATACTGCCGAAGCTTTCTTTTTCGGATTAATAAAAATTAAATTAAATATCACAGGAACACAGAAAAAACTACAACGTACAATATGCAGTGTAAAAAATTGTAAATATAAATAATTCTTAAATACTAGTTATTTTTCAATATGGTTCAATTATGTTCAATCTCCGTTCAAATCTAATCCAGTCTTCTATTTAATTAAAATAAATACAACTTTTACCTTTTGTTAAATAATATACACTGTTAAAATTGTAGTATTACATTACTAAAAATGATATACACTGGGATACATATATATATATATATATATATATATATATATATATATATATATATATATATATATTATATATATATTGTATTGTATTTATTAAATGAATATATAATATACATGACTGAAATTTAGTTACCTTACAAATGTTAGGTTAATTTACCTGTACTTTAAAATGTAGTTCCATACAACCAGTTTTCTTTAACATTTTTTCAAGAGGATCACTTATTTCTTCATCTTTGTTTTTAAACGTCATTTGTAGTAATTTTCAACGTCTTGTTCATTAAATATTTACTCCCACCACTTGGAACTTCGTCTAATCAAAAACTAAAGAACAAACAATCATACATACAAACTAGTTAATTTATCTATGGTTAGATATATCACAGGTAGATACTTTATCTATGTTACTGTTATTTATCCAGTATTTACTTACGCATATTAACCAACCCCAGATATAAATTCAAATTATGCTTTTAGGGCACGTCAGGAAAATAGAATTTATCATAGAATGGAAGCTATAAAACTAATTATAATTTCAAGAATTATATAACATTTTATTGAAATATTTCTTTGCATAATTTACTTTGAGAACAAATTTGAAATAATTGTCAATTTGTTCAATGTAGATCAATTAGTAACTTATATTGTATACTTTTATCAAATTGATGGTAATAGTTTACTTTAAGGATTTTAGTGAAAACGCACAAGTAAACTATTACCAAATCGACAATTATATCAAATTTGTTTATAGAAGAATACTCACTACTAATGAGTATTTTTTCAATAATAAATTGTAGTACAACAGATAAATAGTAATTCTATAATTATAATAAATTAGTAGTTACTATTATATTTAAATATATATTAACTTTACTGCTTTGTGTGTAGAAAATAAAAAAATATTAAAAGTAAAAACTATATTTATTTCTGGATTCCAGCAAAATAGAAAATGTATATTTAATAAACTCTAACTTTAAACATGACATTTAAAAAATATAAAATGAATAATTATGAAATTATATTAAAATTTAAAAAAAATATTTTTAACGATTTCAGAATACTATGAAAAAAAAAATATTCTTAGGGCACAGAGTAGTTTTCTAGTTACTCAAATTTGAAACCTTCATAAGACATATTAAATGTGCATACATTATAATTTGAAAAAATTTATGAAATGATTTCTGTACATATAATTATATATATATATATATATATATATATATATATATATATATTACTTTTACAATTTCACATTTCAATAATTTGTTATACCATTAAGTCACTATTATTATACTCCACTACAAGCGGTTTTAGCTCTTGTGAAATTTTCAAATACTTATAAATACTGTTTTAAGTAACTACTATCAAGTTACTCGAAAGGAGCACAAAAACCAAAACCATTCATAGTAAAATATTGTAACAATGATCTGTTAACCACTCACAGTCAACAAATTTTAACAATTTGTAAAATAGGATTTTTTCGTTTTTCTGTAAAAAAACAAATGTACATTTTTGATGTGTAAAAATATATAACTATTTATTTTAAAAAGAATAGATTAGTAAATAAAAGTATATTTACCTTTTACTCATCAAAAATTTAAAATAAGTTTTTGTATATATATATATATATCTTCTTTATTAAAAATTTTTTTAGGCAACAGAAGGCAGTTACTGGAAACAATTTGTTATATATTGTCTAAACTCTTTATAATAAACTTAGATAAGAAAAATTAGTTGGTTAGAATGTCTTTATGTATTTAAATAAATATTCACATATGATCTGAAATTTATAGGTAAAAAGGAAAATGCTTAGTAAAACACCTATTTTATTGAAATATATTTATTTCCATATTGTCAAATAATTTTCTAGATATAACCATACTGATGAATAATTTATCTGTTGAAAAAAAATAGTTTTTAATATATATTAAATATGGAAAATGTAATAGAAGTAGTTGAATAAAAGAAGCACAGACCATCTGATATAATTACAAATGATAAAGATTTATATAAAAATGGAAATATAATGAAGTTTGTGTGATGATATTTATTTAAAATTTTAAGTCAATTTAAATATATCGCCTACTTATGAACTAAGTTAAAATTATATAGTATCAATAAAAAAAAATAGGTTCGAACTACACTAATCATCGGTGCAATTAAAAAGAAGAAAACAACAAAACAATATGATTTATATAATGATATTAATAATTTATTATGTCTGTTTGACTATTCTATCCTTTTTAAGACTTCATTAGCTAAAAATGATAGTCAAAACAGAATACAATATAAATAACTTTCACCTTAGTTTTTTTGTGATTTGATGAACATACATATACAATTGTAAAACTACATGTAACATTTAACAAAAAAATATACAATTTTCAAATTATAAATATTCAATATAATATAGTCATTATATGTATAATAGTATTTTACATATTTTTTGGTATTTTTACAGCTATTCACTTTATATTAACTAAGGGCACTTGCAAAATGAATTTTCTAATAATTCCCGAGAACTCCATTTTATAATAACTTTATGGGCTCTCCACATACCAGCGATACAACAATACAATGTTTGTTTTTCATCAGTGTATTTTGCAAAATAGTCAAATCTAATGTAAAAAAATTTAACTAGCCAGCGAATGTTTTTTAAACAACTTAAAATGACCCTAGTGTATGTCATATTTATATATATATATATATATATATATATATATATATATATAAATATAAAAAAAAAAAACAATAATCAAAATATACATTGGTCATAACGACTTAAACATTACTTAAAACTTAACGTATCACTTTTTAACATGTTACATCTTTATATTTAAAATAAATATCATATTTACTGGATAATAAAATTTAAAGATTAAATTTGACATTATTACATGAATAACAATTTTAAATGCCAATCTCAATGGACACTGCATTAATAACTTTTAGTAAATACAGACATAATTCACTTTTATTTAAAACCAAAGTATTGAACTTACAAGTGGATATTTTAAAATAAAATAAAAATATCACATACTACTTTCTTAATAAATAACCATGAGTGTTTTTTTTCAATTGATCTATTTTTCTATATCTTGTATAAATAATTCAAATTAGAATTTATTATTCTACCACCCAAAATTAATACAATAAAAATTGATAACTTGTGTTTGTCATAAGAGTATAGTTTTGAATAGTTTCTACATTTTATATTACTTCTAATTTACATTAGAAATTTTTTCAAATATGTTTACAAAAGTTCAATGAACAAGTAAAACATTACTAATACATATACTCTGAAATAAATTTTAATATTCAATTACAGCTGTCAATAACCCATTAATATTTCAATTTTCATTTTGATACATTTAATTTAACAAATATGTTATTGTTATGACAGCAATTTCAAAAACTTTTACCAGTGTAATATACTCCCATTTCTAAATTCAAAATTAAATATTTCTTGCAGAATTACATCGCTAATTTTACAAAAGATAAAACATACAAATTTTAAATATGTCAATTTCAATCTGTGATAAAATATATTAAACAATCTTTTTTAAAATTATATATCTGTGTGTACAGTATGTATATACATATGTAAATAATTACACACACATGTATGTAATATACATAAATACATGATATATAGTAAATACAAACAGTATTGACTTTATGAAACAGATTACCTTTATTAATATTAATTGTTTTCTTTAAAGGTAAAAAAGACATATCAGTGATGAAACAGCACTTTTCTACAAGAAAATGAAAACACTTCTACTTTAATGTAGAATGTGAAATGAACTACATCAAAAAGATGATAGAATTAAAACATTTTGTATGTTACAATATAAATGCATATACTGCATAACAGTGCTTTTAACAAGAATATAAAAAGAATTCACGTTGAATTTAATGCAAGTATAGTAACAGCTACATGTTATTGAAAATCAATATTATTATAGTCGCTATGATCATTTTTATTTAATGTTTTATATACGGCAAAATTTTTTCACAAATATATTTAATCTATCGCTCAAGCGTAATTTCTCATTAAGGCAAACATTTGGTCATTCACTTACCCATTAAAAAATGACTAATTGCTTCAAAAGAAACTATTTAGAGCATAGCCAGATAATATAAATGTAGGAATCTGTATAAAATTACACATGTACAAGTATAAATACATTGCAATTTTCATTATTCATACTCTTTTCAAATAACAACTGAATAAGAGCAACTGTAATATCAAACATAAAATGAGATAAATTGCTCAAATAAATATAAATAAGAATGCCCATTCTTTTCCACGAAAGAACCTTTTTGACACTTCCTATTATTTGTCTTAATCTCACTGTTGCATATTTCATTATTTATTAATAAAAATTATATAGTAAACAATTTACATATCAATAATTTGTTAAATTAATTTTATCAATAAATTAGTGCAATTAATTTTTTTAATTTAAATTAAATAAAAAATATAAATACTAATATTATTATTTCTATATCACTTGACTTTAGTATAAAAGTTAGTGTTATTAAAATTAATTATATAAATTATTAATTGAACATTAATATATTACAAATGTCTTTACAGCACAAATAAATTAAAATATGAAAATATTTTTTTTTATTTTCATAACTAAAGTATGAATTATTTAATATATTTTTTCTACTATGTTCAAGTTTGATAAACTTTAATTTATATTACTTAGTTAACTTTGCTTTCATGAATTAATAATGGAGACAAAATTGATTGTTTATTATAAATTCATTACACAGATTATGTTTTATAGAAATACAATTATGTATATAAATAATCAAATTAAATGCTTCAAATATTACTTGCAACTGAATATTAAAACAAAAGAATAGCTCTTCTTAACTGTTATTCATCGATAATCACATTAGGTATGTTGTACCAATACATTGTATTTATTAACAATCAATTACTTTTCAAGTTTATAATAGGCTATGCTCTTCATGTACTAATAATGCTAAGAATTCTAATTTAATCTAACTATTCTACCTCTATTAATTTTAATCTTTTTGTTGGCAATGAACTGTCTTCTTTTCTATTTGCCTTTCTTTTAACTGTTTTATTAGTACTCAAAATAAAATCAGGACTACGTCGTTTAATAACAATGCGTCCAGATCTTGTTCTAATGCCTTTTTCTGCTTTACTATTTTCAGGTTCTTCAGAGACTTCAACTCTTTTTGAACTTGTTGAATTTTTTAATGACACATTCACACAATCAGCTTTACTTACATTTTCATCTGTTTTACAAATGTCTGATGATCTTGGAGTATTACTTAAATTTCCCGCACGTAATTTTATTCTTTCACTTTTTCTAACAGCTACTTCAGGCCACGATCTTTTACCTCGCCGTCTCCTCGTTTCTATGTCTGTATTATTAGTTTCTTCCTTGTCATTTTCAATGAATCGTTTCTTTATAGGTACTGGACTGAGCACACTTAAACTACTGTTTGACGATTCTGACTTTGGAACAAAATCACTTGGTGTTGAGCTGCTCGACTCTCCTGATATACTAGACAGGTACTCTTTGACACGCGCTTCTCCAAAATTAAATACATTTTCAGCATCTTTTCTTACTCTAGGTAACGGTTTGTACATCTCTTTTTTATTAAGATCTGTGTTTGAATCAGTTTCTGAAATTGATGCTAAATTACTTGATTGTTTGTTAAATATATCTTTAAATTTCTCTCGCATGTTCTTTGTTGAATTTGTTGCTTCCTTTGCATCATAATTTAATAAATCTTTATGTTTATTATCATCTAATTTTTCATATTCAATTATAATTGAATCTGTGCTATTTGTTTCAGGTCTAGAAACGTCATGTTTTTCATAAAGTGGAAGTTTCATCCGTGATTTAGCTTCAAGTGGATTGAATTTCTCCGTTTTACTAGAAAGAGGTGTCGATGGACAACTTTGAAAACTAGATGTACTAGAAAATGTACTTGAACTACTGGTACTTCTATTATCTGAAGAATTCTTCTTGAGCCGGCGTCGTTGAGCTAATTTTGCTTTGAGTACATCTTGCAATCGAAATCCTTCTTTATGTGCTCTATGAAATGCATTAAATGTTGTATGAAGAGATTGTTCCGTTGAGCCTGATGAAGATGTTAAAACATCTGGTGTCATGAGCGGTGTAGAAGAATACGTGTGAGTACCTTGAATCTAAAAATTCGGAAGAAAAAATGTACACACACACACACACATATATATATATATATATTTATATATATATATACATAATCAGTGGAAAAGAGAGGCATTCAATTGTACAAAATGGAAAATCATGGAAGAGGCCTTTATCCTGGACTGACAGAGGCCGATGATGATATATATACTCCCACACACACAAAGTAAACCTCTACTTTATGATAGTAATTCTTTTTAGAAGCTCCTCATCTCTCGAAAATATTATAATGAAAACTCAACAAACAAATCATTGTATACATTTTGTTAATTCGTTCTGGTATATCGGAAATTTAAATTTTCATCACTAAGTTATCTTTCCCTCTAAAAGGCTTACTTTAAAATATAAATATGACTACTTTGATTTTTCAGTGAATGTACTCTTATTATATTATAAAGAACATATTTTAAACATACAATATGAAACTTCTATTATAAAGAGTTAATCGTATTATTATTTGATCATATACCAAGCCAATCATATATCAGAGGTTTACTTTATTTGTCTATAGGTATTTAATCATATAAATAGGACTTCATTTTCAGATTATAATTCAAATAAAATTAGTAAACTTACCCAAGGGTTACTGAGCAAATCGGACATTCGCATTCTTTTTGTAGGTTCCACAGTCAACAAACCCCTAGTTACTTTTTTTGCTTGTTCACTAACATTACTCCATGATGGGCCTGTTAAACTAAATTCACCACCTTTGATTCGTGACATAACAGCAGCTGCACTGTCATCGCGTGAAAGAGAATGAAATGCTGCTCTTCCAGTTAACATTGTATACTGAAAAATTAAGAATAAATTTCACAATCAGTAATTTTCTATATCAATATTGAACAATATTAAATAATTATTATTATATAAACAATTAAAACTTAATTTCTATACAAAACAAAGTAATTTAAATTTTAAGAATCTAAAATTTTTAAATTTAATTTACAGTGACATTAATGAAAAAATTCATATAAAATATTCATTTTTGAACAATTTTATTAGCCATGTAAATAATGTTTTTCTTTTTATATATAAAAATATAGATCAGTTATAAGTCTAGTAATATCAACATTTTTTTTTAAATATATACTTTAACAAAATTTTAATTTGTAGATTAATTTTGGTTTGTATTGAAAATGAAATATACACCATATACTTTGCAATAATACCTGTTCAAATATATTACAAATTTTTATTATATCAATGTCTGTTATTATCATTTCAATTTTCAAATTATGCAATAAATTAAAGGGCATCTTCTATATATAATCTAATTAAAAACATACAAAAATTAACAAGACGGTCAATGAAAACAATAAAACAGTACTTTTCTATATAAATACTTATTTCACACTAAACATTACATATATTGACAGTTTCACAAATCACTTGATAAT
This sequence comes from Acanthacorydalis orientalis, assembly GCA_034766995.1. NCBI lineage: Eukaryota > Metazoa > Arthropoda > Insecta > Megaloptera > Corydalidae > Acanthacorydalis > Acanthacorydalis orientalis. The sequence goes on along the minus strand of CM068318.1, from coordinate 31,227,245 downwards.
TACACAGATTTAATAAATTTTGATTACTGGCTAGATGTTAAAATCAAATGAATGTTATATATTCTTTTTTTCACTACCTTTAATTGATTTTTACATATTATATGAAAATACAAATCCAGTATTTTAGATCTAATTTTACAACAGTTTAAGTACTAAAACAAATGAATTAGATTATTAATATTTGACAATAAATGAATTTCGATCATAATATTATCAGGCGCTAATGACCTTAGCTGTTGAGGTGCCCTAAAACCCCAATAACCATCATAATACATTTGAAATATTAATCTGTAGTATGTAATTAATAAAAAAACAATTTTAAAAATAAAAAGCTTTAAAATACTAACAAGTATAACACCAAGACTCCACAGATCGCAATTTTCATCATAACCTCCTGAACCTCTATCTACAGCAGTATGCAATACTTCAGGAGCGGCATACTGAAGTGTAAAACATGGTGTGTGCATGGTTTCTTCTTCAGATTTTAAACGTGCAAAACCAAAATCAACAATTTTTATTTCATCTTTATCACTTTCCGATGAAAATAATAAATTCTGTAAAAAAAAATTATGTTATACATATTAGATGATACGAAGAATACATTTGTATAGATACTTACTTCAGGTTTTAAATCTCTATGCACAACCCCACGAGAATGCATAAAATGTACAGCTGATACTAATTTTTTCATTATTCCACTTGCTTCACTTTCTGTAAATTTTTTCTTTTTCCTTATTCGTTCAAGCAGTTCACCTCCTTTAAGCAATTCTAGTACTAGATATGTATGTGCTTCATCATAATACACATCATACAACTTAACAATGTTTTTATGCCCTTGACAAGCACGTAAAAGATTAATTTCTTGAGTACAGTCAATTTTTCTGCTAACAATTTTAACTGCAAATTCTTGTTTTGTCGTTCTATTCACACATCGTCTGCACACGCTAAAAGACCCATCACCTAGAATCGATTCTTTGAGATCTATATCATAATGTTGAAAAAATGTAGAATCTTTAATTTTGCATTGAACTAATGTTGATGTACTAAGTTGTGTTTTGAATATCGAATCAGAAATTGCATTTTCAGAAAACAGAATAGATGGAGCAACATAAGAGTATCCTTTAAAAATTTTATCATAATTTGGTGGAACTACAGCAGGTGAATCAGTAGGTGTCATGCGTGTGAATTCTTCACTAAAATTAGAAACATCTAATTCATCCCTGTAAAAAAAATATTTTTATTGAAGCATGATTTTGTACTGTATTTTTAATTTAAATCACAAAACATTAATTACAACCACATAATCAAACAAGATACTTCATAATTTTTATAACATTAATTTGTAACTTCCAAATATATTTTTTAATAAAATCAATTAGGTAAAAAGTATAAATCATCAATTCTCACCGTATCACAGGTTTAAATGGTGCAGGTATATTTTTTTTCGATAGTGCATCCCAATCAAGATCTTTAAAAAAACAATGTTTCTTTAATTCTAAAGCATCTTCTTCACCCCCACCTAATCGTTTACGAGGATCTTTAATCAGAAGTTTACTGATAAAATCGGCAACGTCAGTGCCGAGATCTCCAGGAATTGGTGGTTCAGTTTTTAATATTCTTCTAGATATTTCTTGCTGAGTATTTCTTTCGCCTTCTACAGTGAAAGGTGATGCTCCAGTTAATAATTCATATGTTAAAACACCAACTGACCACCAATCTACAGCCTAAAATTTACAATTTATTTACATGTAGATAGAATTAAAATTTAAGTAAATACTAGTAAACCAGTAATATTCCATAAACGTTAACTAAAATAATGTCTACGCTACATACTATATCATGGCCTTGTGGTCCAGCCTTCACTACCTCTGGTGCCATATATTCAATTGTACCACAAAATGAATAAGCTCGTTTTTCTCCATTACCACGATTTCCAGATCCTTCATCACATGTATTCACAGCCAACTCTTTGGATAAACCAAAATCTGTTAACACTATATGCCCTCCGGAATCAAGTAATATATTTTCTAATTTAATATCCCTGTATATAATCCCCAACTAAAATAAAATTAGGAATGTGTACAAATTATATATATATATATATATATATATATATATATATATATATATATATATATATATATATACACTTCCAAGTACTCACTTTGTGAAGGTGCTCTAATGCTAAAATAATTTCTCCTATATATATTCTAACATCATTTTCAGTAAAATGCTCTCTTTGGTACAAATGTGTAAACAGTTCACCGCCATTCACATAATCTACAATTAAAAATAAAATTATTTATTGTACATTTTGTCCGTAATTTAAAAATTAAATTATTAAAGACAAACTTTAGTACATCTCACCTAATATAAGATGCAATTTTGCATCTGTTTGAAAGGCATAGTGAAGAGTAACAAGAAAAGGACTTTGTCTAACCGCTTCTAAAACATGTCTCTCAGTTCTTGTGTGCTCTGTAGTTTTTTTCTTCTGTACAATCGTTGCTTTCTTTAATACTTTCATAGCATAAAGACGCCCAGCGTCCGAACCGCCACGTTTGCGTACTAAGAACACTTTTCCATATGCTAAATAAACAAAAAATAAAATTAATTAAAACTACCTGATTATATTTTAAATTATGTGTGTGTGCAAATAAAATCGTTTATTATCACTAACAATTCATAGAGAATATAAACAAATTAATATACAAATATAATATATAAGTATACAAATTAATAAGTCAATTATTAATTTTTATTAATAAATATTTTTTTATACAATTAAAGATGTTGAATTAAACAACAGTTTAAACGAAAAAAAATCAAATTTTAATTACTAAAAGTACAGTTGTTCTACTGTAATTAAAGTTCACTTGCATAAATTAATATAGTTTTATGATGCCTTGGTTAAACTGCGCGAAGTATTTTTTTAATAAATGATTTCAAAAGGATATAATATTAAATAAAATGAAAAAATATTTTTATTATTTCAGAAAATCAAATATCAAAGAAATACGAAAGAAATGTGTGACGATTATTTGTCGAATTCATATCATAAAAGATCACTTAATAAAAGTATTAATGGTACTTTGAATGTACGTGAACAGACCGTTATTTATGTTCTGAACTAAGAAACTTAAAAAGTTTATTAACTATATTATTTCAATGAAACTAATACATTAGTCTAAAAAATATTTTTTTTCTAATAAACTGTCTATTAAATATCTTATGTTTTTAAAAATTAATGTGTTTTCAATTAAAGAAAATTTGATTATATCATTTTCGATATTTTAGTACTTATATTGTTATTTAACATACTCTTCAATTATCCAAACTATATATATATATATATATATATATATATATATATATATATATATATATATATATAATACCATATAAGTCTTAACAAGAAAAATAAATTAATACTTGATTATTTGCTGCAGAAAATTAAAACGCCTCTATCAAGAAACTAAATAAGGAACACTAAAATAGTTTTTCCTACAGAGGAACATTATATTAAAACAAGATAATATGAATACATATCAATAGTAAAAAATATATCAATAGTTAGGTCGAAAATTTGATTTTTTTTTAAAATGAGAAAAAATATTCAATCAGAGTACTCTATTATTTATACATA
>CM068318.1:31208602-31218602 GCA_034766995.1 Acanthacorydalis orientalis | reverse complement strand
CACATAAGTGGATGTTCCGGTTATTCCTATTTAAAGCTGTCACGAAACAAAATATGATGTAAAGACAGTTTTTTCATTTAAGCTTATCATATGATATTAATTTGTTGTTTATTTGTTATAAAGTTATTATGCTAAACAAAAATAATATGGAAAATTAATAATAAATAACATAAAAGAGAAATAATAAATAAATAGTTACCACATAAGGTTACTGATATATGTATTTAAGTTTAATTTTTTAATATTCGTCATTCTTAATAACATCTTCACGATTTAAAGTAGTATGTATATATTTTTTTATTCCTTGTTATTAAATCAACCCATTGTTGTTATTTCTTTGTATATATAACTCAATCGTTTCAAATAAGAATACAATAATATTTAAGTATGAAACCTCACTGAATTACTTTTAAGAAACTCTAGGGGGCTCTGCCGCCTGCTCGCTGCGCTCAACAACCACCGGACTCACTGTGCTCGTCCACTTGTCAATTACAAGCATGTACATGTAACTGAATGAAACAATAAACATATTTGTGTATCATAGAAACCTCGTCTAAAAAATAAATAAAAAACCTCGTCTAAAAAATAAAAATAAATAAGTCGACGTCATGGATTTATATATATATATATATATATATATAGTATATATATATATATATATATATATATATATATATATATATATATATATATATGTTAGTATGTCTATATAAACATTCTCGCAGATAGATTATTTTTTGAAACGTGTTGTTTAATACAGTTTTTTGTGGATAATTTTGAATATATATATATATATATATATATATATATATATATAAATTGGAATGAATCGAAAAAGGGATATAATAGCAATCAAAATATGTTTTTATATTGTGACCAATTTGTTAAAAGAAACAGAATAAAGGGAACAACGTGAACAACATCACCACGGCTACACTGCGCAATATAACAATAATGGGTTCCAGCTTACAACGTGTGTATAAAACAATGGCAAAAATCCATACACTTCAAAAAGGAATATTCAGAAAAGGAAAAACTGTCACATGACTCATTACATGAAGGTTAAATGTTTTTAGGGCTCATTTCGCGAATTAAATGGTCAGCCCACGTAAGTAAATCTGATCGGCTATAGAAATCGGACCATCAGTACATCTCGCTTGATATGCATTCATAATCAGTCAAGTAACTTCTTTTTACAAGCATAAATATTTATATTACTTTTTAAGATAGTTTTGTTTTTAAGGTAGATATAACCTTACATCAAATACTTCGTGGAGTTTGTATAGACAAGCAATTCAGGTTTTTTGAAAAGCTTCCAGGATAATCAAAAACGGAACTCATAAATACAAAGAGACAATGAAGGAAGAAAATAAAAATGTTTGAGACATGGAAAATCACTAAATACAGCAATAAAAACTAGCTTACAAAGACTAACGAATTGCAGGTCAAAAATTGAAAAAAAATATCAACACAAAAATTAAATTGAATATTAATTATTTTGATGGGTGTTTGCACTAGTCGAATAATAAAAAAAATGTCTTACAATGGAATTATTTCTAAACTATCTTGTACTGCTTACTAGTTTTGTACTAGGCTAGCGAAGAATCATAGAGTTAATGTATTGTCAAGTTTTGATTAGTATTAAAATTAAAATAAATAATACAAATTACTAGTATATTTATCGTAACAATACATAGTCGTATCTCCTCGGAATATACTTTATGCAGCATTATCTTTAGTTGTTTTTGGTAGATTGTCATTTTTATTGGTTATTATAATAATTATCGTTAATAAAATTATCTAAAAACGACAAAAATAACTTGTATAAATCGAATATAAAACAAAATAGATTATTTACAAATTACGTAATTTGTATTTAAGCTTTCACGACTGAGTCAAAATTTTAAACTTCATAAAAAATGTAAAAGTGAATTAGCTACAGTACTCAATTATCATTTTAAAAATCTATTTAATATGCATTCAATGAATATTTGAAAAATGTATCATTGGTTAAGTTTTTAATATTCCACAGAATTCCATTTTTTTAAAATCCATAAATATTTTTCTAATCTAGTAGCCTTGGTCCTTTATGAATCGTCTAAGTTTTTATCTGCCACGATTACTAGTATCAGCACGAGCTATTTTCATGTAGCTTGTAAATTATTGTGAATTATATTCAAGGTATCTGAGTATGGTTTAAGGATTGAAACTAATCGTGACAGATAAAGATTCGTGTGATTCACAAGAACTAAGTCACCAGAATAATATATCAACAATATTTTAGGTACAAAAACAAGACAATTAAAAAAAGACATATACAAACATTATATACAAACATTCATTTACTTAAAACATAAAAGTAATAATTTATCAGTATTTTTCTACCTAGTTTTATACACAAAATTACATATTTCTTAATATATAGAACAATCATCAAACCGAAATGGGAAAAAATAAAAATAGGTAAAATAACTTTCTTCATGAACAAATATTTTTTCTAATTAATATACCATATTTCATTAATAATAGAAGAATATTTTTATTTGAAAAATTTGTTTTTAGCAAAATAATATTTTCAACCATTATTCTTACATTGTTTTAGGCAAATTAATTATCTATAATAAATACATTGTCAACAAGCTATTTCTGTTTGACTGAATATATATATATATATATATATATATATATATATATATATATATATATATATATATATATATATATATATATATATATATATATATATATATTGACACACACACACATATATATATATATATATATATATATATATATATATATATATATATATATATATATATATATATATATATATATAAAACAACACTATAAATAACTTGAATTTATGTCAGTATTTGATTAATTATAATATAAATAGCGTTACCACAAAAATACGATAATCATGTATTTTTCATTCTTTTTGTCTATATGAGTAGATAGAATTGAAATTTATGATAATATTTAAAACAGAAATTTCTAGCTAAAATGTTAATTGAATTTCATGGAACTAATTGTGTGAAGTTGTGAAAATATACTTTTTTCAGATTAGATAAATAATTATCTGTATATATAATTACTTGCGAATGTATGTTGCTTTTAATATAATAGAAGAGAAAGTATGTGTAAAGTTGTAAAATAACTTGGAAATGGCAAACGACGCTATGTAAATGAAAACGAATCTATAAGATCTACGGTCAAGGCCTATTTCTTAATTTCGATGCATGCGCATTTTTTCATATTATTTCATATGATTTGTTTTCTATTAAACATTATAATGTTAAACACTTTCATCAGTTATCTGTCAGAACTTCTATATCATCTTTAATGCTGATCGAAAATCATATATTTTTAGAAATGTCCATCCCATTCTATAAATAGATTTCAGACTTTATTATTGTCGTATGAAATTTTGTAAAATTTCCCTTGACACCACAATACATTTTATTTCTATTCACCTACTCATAAAATTTAATATATCAGAAAAAAATGTTTACATGGTATAATAAATACGTAAACAATTTACATTTCACTTGATTTGAATTACAACCTAGTAATTGTAATCGTATTCGTCAAATAAAACCTTCCGCTAGTTCAATTTTCTGTTAACATTTTTATAGGCAATAAATTGATATAAACATTCGTAATTTTCTTATAATCTAAGAAATTATTGGAATCCATTAAATTGTAGGTTTGCATTTCAACATAAAATAAAAAAAGATGTAGTTTTAGACTATAATTTTAAAATTTATGTATTAAATGTTATATTATTTTTAAACTGAAAATAAATTAATTGATTTCATTAATCTTTGATTACTAAAATAAACAAAAATTCCAATGTCATAATATTTTTTATCAGAACATTTTTTTCATATACTAGCGGGCTCCGACCCTACTTCGTTTCGCTCATATCACATATATTCACGCTCTCTCTCTCTCTCTATCTCTCTCTCTCTCTCTCTCTCTCTCTATATATATATATATATATATATATATATATATATATATATATATATATATATACGATATAATAGTATGTCTATATAATCATTCTTATTGAATGCTAGTGAGTTTGTTCCTTTCGCAAGTGAATTGCGACATGTTTTATAAAGTCGCACATTTAATTGCAGTTGTACTTTTCACTACACCAATATTATAATTTTTCGTGTAACTTCGGGTGTCATCATTAATAATAATTTAATACAAAGTCTCTACACGTTTTTTTTAAAAAAAATGTGAAATTTTATGGAACATTTTATATATACAGATAGATAATTTGATGTATAAACATGGTCACATTGAAGATTTCGTTCCATTGCACCCAATTAAGTTGATAAGTGTTTAAATTTATAGGTGTTAAATATAACTCTAATGAAATGCTTCAAATGTGATTATGTCAGTATCTAAAAAACATCATTTAGTGATATAGTATTGCGAAGTAATAAGCCCTAAGTTCAATGCCCATCATGGGCAAATTTGTTGGTACTTTTCTTTTTTCTATTTTGTTTATTCATTTATTTACATTTTTATATCCATTTTCATTTTTATATATCTTTTTATATTGTAAAAAAAATTGTAAAAAAAGTTAAATCCGGTTTCACTCTGTTTAAAATAAATTAATTTTAATTTTCTTTTTCAATCATTTCAGATTTTAAGGTCGGCAAGAAAGCAATTATTTTTAAATTTTAATACTTAATCTATACGACAGTGATGAATAAAATAATATTAAACATAAAACAAGAGTAACTTATGTTATTATTATCCTTAACTACTAAACTACCGTATATTTCGGCGTATAAGGCAACTCTTAAAACCCAAAAAATTCTTCAAAAAATAGAGGGTAATCTTATACGCCCAATACAGAAACAGAAACCTTAAAATAACACGAAGAATTTATTGTGCTTACAGAGAAATAAAATTCTTTATTTAAAAAAAGGAACTTGCACTTTGGTATATAATATAAATTCATTGAATAATTTACTTGAAATAAAAAAAATTTAAAATAAAACACATAGCCAATAGCCTTCTAGACACAAGCCGTGCACGATGTTTTAATAGACAGTCTGTTGAAGCAAGGTGATTCCCCGAATTTTAAAACGAAAAATGTATTTTCCATAATTTTGATATCGGATATACAACTGTATTATAACATGTGAAAGACGTGTTCAATTTAGGATCGTCTTATACGACCCATGTATGATAAATGTATAAATTTTATGTTAAATTTCGACCTCGTCTTAATACGTAGGTCACCTTACGAGTATATATCCTGTGATATACGGTATTTAAAATGAGAAAGTATAGTTTAAAAAATGTTCAAAATTACAACATTTATTTTAGATTTATAAATGTTACTTACTTTATGATAAACTAAATATATTTTTATATTAAATAGAGGTTCTAAATAACTTTTCCTTAAATGAGTCTTTACATTTTGTCAATAATTCTATCAACGGTTTAATTTAATAGATTAATTTTTAATTTGAATGCACACTGATATTGTCTTCATACATTTGTAATATAATGAAATTTAAAATTTAAAAAAGTGTTTCTAATTTAGAAATGTTTATTTCTTACTACCATTAATAACAAAATTTCGCTAAATTACAAAAACTATTTGAAGCCAAGGCTGACTTATATAATGGGCAATACTTTTTTCAAAATTATATACATAAAAGACATCAATTATATACATTACGAAAACACTGGAATACTAGAAAAACAACCTTATTTTCCACATTTTGTATTCTAAGAAAAGTTTAAATATATACTGAATACGTTTAATGATTTTAATTTGTTTAAACGTATAAGTGATTAAAAAAACTGGTTGAATATTTAAGAAAAATATAACTTTAATTTTTATTGGAGATATAATTGATTTAAACAGTCCTGTATTATTAATTATTTTGATACTATACCAGTAAATAACCATAAAACAAATAGAATCGCTATAGAAAATTTAAAGAGAAAATTAAATCATTTACTATAACTTTTATGTATAATACCACTGAACATTTATTAAAATATACTAAATTTAAAAAAATAATACAAATATGTAATTATATCCAAAAACAAGAATGTCAACGATTTTTAAATGTCATGTTTTGATGAAGATCTAAAATATTAAATGATCTTCCATTAAGGCGATAATAAAATAAGGTCAAGGTATTATATATCTATGTATATGCGCTGTATATATATATGCTATTAATTTCAAAAATTTTCTTATTTAAATTTCTTATCATTTATCAAAACTTTTTAAAAATTAAACTTTAGATAAACCCGTATCCTATGTACAATTAATATGTAATATTATAACTACATTTATTTTGAATACAATTTCTGAAAGTGTGCGTAAGTGTGTGTGGATATATGCATATAAGGATGTGTGTACAGAATGTACGAGGATGGTTTGAAGAATAGCTTGGTACGTCTACTCGTTGAAGGAGAGGGCAAGGTGAAGTACAGCTGTGTATGTTTTCATATAATTCTATCTCTTTTAGTAACAAAGTGTACTTTATTTTTACATTATATCTAAAAATAAAGTACTCTTTGAAACTGAAGCTGTTATCTCTAATATCGAACTAAGTTACTTTTCAAACCACCGTCGTAATATATGGATGTATGTTTGTGCATTGTATTTTGGGGATACATAGTTCAATAACTGTTAGATTTAAGATCATAGCATACCTTTCTCCCTGAAATGACAAAGATTAACATTTTGAAAATAAAAAGTATGCGAATTTTTAAAAATGTGTGTATATATATATATATATATATATATATAAACATACATAATATGAACATTTAATATCTTACTAATGTATATGACCTTAATAATATTTAAATTTTATTCAATTTATTAACATAACTGTAATATAATAATGTATGTTGCAATGTAAAGAATAAATTTTTAATTAAAATTCGAGTAAACACCTACAGTTTACCGTTTATATTTCGTAAATTATATATATAAAACACATCGACAGTTTTGCCAGAAAATAATTTATATTTTTTTATTGCGTATAACATAACACATTATGAAAACATCCCTCATTATTGATTTCAACATAATCAAACATTTTATATTTATTTAGCAGTTTTACTTAAGAAAAATGTTTACATATTAATAAAATTTTAAAATCTCGGTTTAGTAGAAATGTTGAAAAAAAACAGAAACAAACATTTTAGAACTGGTAATAAAAAAAATAGATACTACAGCTGAACTGATAATAAATCGCGCACTTCACAGAATGTCAATAAATATCGATAGGTATTTAGAAAACTTGACAGTCTTTTTATTACTATTTGATTCAATTTAGTATGATCTTGTTTCCGTCAAACAGAATTAAACGAACTTTTATATTAAATTGGAAGAAAAACGACTAATATTGTAATTGAATATATTTTCTTTGTATATATCATTCCTTAAAGTTGTTTATTTGAAGTATACTTAGTTAAGATAATTAATTTTCCATTACACAATTTATTCAATTTTAAGGGATTTTTTTTAATTAATAATAAAGGCAATTAAAATTAATATAATAAAGGTAATTTAAACCGAAAATCCGATGATAAACATCATATTTCTTTTATAGCTTCAAATTTTTGAAAATTATCAGTCGCTGAGGTGAATATTTAACAATTATGAATAAAATGCAAAATACGATTTAATATTTGAATTTACTGTTTTCATATTTTTAAACGTTTACCAGTAGTCCACAATAAAATAAAAACATATTGAAATTTATTAATAAATTCATTAAAACTTTCACCACAAAAAGACTAGAAATTTCTTATTTTTTAAAATTTACATTTCTGTATATATCTAGAAATATTAGAATATTTTCTTCTTTTTAATTATAATGAAGATTTTAAATAATCACAAGTAAATAGTTTAAGAACCTCATGTATTATTCGATCCATATTATAAAATATAACGATTTTGAATTTTCTTATTACTTCAAATTATAATGGCGACATGGGTAATAATTTTCTGTTTCAGTATATTGCAATAAATTAGTATATCACTGTTACTACTTGTAGTTAAAATACTATATTTATCATACAGGTTCGGCAAAAAAATCTCCCGAATTTCGCTCAGTCATTGGTTCCAATGCCAGTGAAGTGGGACGGGGCATAGTAAGGTCTTCCGATAGTATGTGTCTTACCGTTTTCAGTTGCCGTCATGAATTGGATAGGTGTGCACCATGCGTTCGTTATTCAATCATTCATCCAAAACAACGAATATGTAATCGCCACGCAGAGATTTATGAATCAACTTCGAGCTCGGTCGAAATGCTACTGTTCCGGACAGAAAAACCATATTACTATGGGTTGCAAATTTGAGGGCCACAGGATCAGCGTTAAATTAAAAATTATCTGGAAGACCACGACGTCCACGTTCGGACATCATAAAATGTCAACGTCGTGAAATAGGCCACTGTGCAATCTCCCAAACGTTCATCCCATAAATATGCTTCTGTTTTGCGGTGGTTTGATCGAACTATCAGGAGAATTTTACATGTCAATCTTAAATTCCACCTGTACAAAATAATGGTTGTTCAGAAACTTAAAGAACGCGACTGGTAGAATCGAATGGGATGTTATAAGGATATTCTTTAAAATGTTCTTGAAAATGCTGTTTTTCTCACAAGTGACGAAGCTCACTTTCATTTGTCTGGCTACGTTAACAAGCAGAATTTTCATTACTGGGCGGAAAATAATCCTCATCAGCTTCATGAAAGGCCTCTACACAGCCAACGTGTCACTGTTTGGGCCGCTGCTGCAGATTGATGTTTAAGGCTCTTACTATTTTTAGGAGGAAGGCCAAATGGTTACAAAAACTTCCCATCAGTATGTGGAAATGCTATGGGACTTCTTGGTATCGAAACTCACCGAACTTAGAAATCCGGATGTTTGGTTTCAACAGAATGTGGCCACCGCTCATACGGCAAGTAGATCAATGGAAGTTTTGAGAAAACTGTTTCCAGGGCATTTGATCTCTTTACGCGATGACGTTGGATGGCGTGCATGTTCATTCGATTTCGCTACTTGTGATTTTTTTTTTGGCCATCTGAAAGTTGAGGTCTACAAACATCGACCAACAACCATTAAAAAACTGAAGGTTACTATATGCCAAGAAATTGCATTGATAACGCCAGAATTACCCGCCGAGTAATGCGAAACTTCAGAAATCTACTACACATGTGTATCGCGAATGAACGCCATCATCTGGACGATGCCATATTCAAAACCAATGGAAAATAAACTGTATTCCATGCACTTTTAGATTATGTAATAAAATTTTGAATAACATTTACCATGCCTTTTTTTGTTAATATTTAAAATATGGGAGGTGTTTTTGCCGCCGCACCCTGTATAATACCCGACCTTAATGGTAAAAATGAATTTAGCATTATATACACATATTTTTCTTATAAATTTACATTATCAATCACATTTCAAGTAATTACTACAAAAATATTCATTATTTCGTCAAGTTTGAGTTAATTATACTTCTTTCGGTATCTAATACTTATCGTACTTAATTCATTAAAACATTCACTAAATGATTTTATATCAAATATTTCAAATATAATTGGAATTTCATAAATTTTTATTTCAATAATATATATATATATATATATATATATATATATATATATATATATATATATATATTAGTTTTATTCAACGGTTCTGTACCTTCTCTTACTATATTGTTCATACACTTATTGAAATACCTTTTCTACTTTCTAAACTATAACATAATTAATTTTAAATTGAATATTTCTGTAAAGATAGGAAAGAAATTATTCTATTTAACAAAGTTATATCGAAATACTACAAATTTATTCGCATTAGATTAAAAATTAATGAAATATCTTATTTACAATATAAAAAATAATGGAAAATTAATAATAAATGTTTTTTTTTTTGATAACTAAACGTAAGAAATACATATAAATATAATTAAAAT
>CM068318.1:31181102-31203602 GCA_034766995.1 Acanthacorydalis orientalis | reverse complement strand
TTTTATTGTTTTTACGCATGACACATTTCAAACTAATGTAGTTATCTTCTTGTAAACCAACAATAAATACGTACATAAATGATGATGCATTTTAGTTGTGTCGCTTGTTTTGTAGCATTCATTGTAAGGATAAATGAAAATGTATATTTACAAATTAAAGTTCATATGCCAAATTCTTTCGACGATTGTTATTTATTATTGCAAGCAATTAGCCACAATAACCTTCAAGTCAATGTAAGAGGTAATAAATACACATGTGTACGATATTTTAGGATACAGTTCTTTATTTTCAAGTTTCATTACTTACAGATTTAAATCATTGTTGTTAGTAAATTTTCTCAACTTTCTTTACAAATAAATTGCATATTTTTTTTAAAAAAATAATAGTTATTTATTTATAATATATTTTGTTAAAAGGTTTACTATTTTCATATAATTAAACCATTATTATAATACATACAAAATAATAATTAACATACTTGTTGAAGTCATCTTAAATTAGAAATACTCATTCCCTTCCGGATACAAGAAAATATTATTTATTCTAAGATACTTTTTTATAAAAACAATCGAATAATGTTATATATATATATATATATATATATATATATATATATATATATATAAACATAGAGAAAAAGAGATGTATGTATATTGTATATACATAATTGACGCGAATAATGTTTACATAAAATAAGAAATAAAAAATAAACAAAATGGTTATTTAAATAACAATAATATACTTAGGTTTAAAATAATTAGATTGCACACACCGACGAAATACAGCTATAAAAATGTACACACTTTAAAAATGGATATTAATTTTTATCATGTATTATTTTAGGTATAAATTTGCAGTGTATAATAGTATTTCGTAATAATTCATTATAATTATACATTACGTGTAAAAACAATTATACCAAATGTGCATATTAATTTTTTTTATATACAATTACATGAGCCTCATAGCTATTATTGCACTTTGCAAGGTCATATTAAAAATATTTTTATTCAACCATTAGTAGTCAAGTATAAAAGAAAACCATAATATTAATTAATTATATATATATATATATATATATATATATATATATATATATATACATATATATATCCACGCACGCACACACACACGTCTGACTGGAAATAACCTTGAAAACATCTAAAATTTCATAGTTAAATGACATTTCCATTTCAATAACCTTTGTATCTCTTGACATACACAAATATATTAGTATTTTAAAACTATTCACCAACAAGATAGTTTTTTTTTTCTTTTTGTGTTATTTTAATTTTGTAAATGATAAAAAATGAATGTTAATTTTAATAAATTCCGTCTATAACATTAATAAACAAATAAAAACAAACATTAATTTATGTCGTTGGAGTTACAAGAAAATTATGAATAGTCAATGTCCATGTTTCGAAACTGAAACAAAATATTTCATTTCATTTTTGAACTATTTGTTGATGTAATGATTCTTAGAAAATGAAATTGTTATTTGTGAAGTACTATTCGAAATAAATATTACACACACGTAAATATAATCACAACTTATGAATAAAACAAAATTACAACTTAATGCTGTATCGTTTGCGGATACCAACAAATCATTTGACGACCCAGTAAAAAGATGGTTAAAGTTCAAATATGAATTCAATATAAATAAAGCTCATAGATAGGCAAATATTTTTTGAAATTATTCATTGCTTTACAACTTAGTAAATATATATATATATATATATATATATATATATATATATATTATAATCATTATCATCATCATCTTCAGCCCCTGTTAATCCACTGCTGGATAAAGGCCTCTTCCATGATTTTCCATTTTGTTCGATTTAGTGCCTCTCTTTTCCACAGTTTTCCAAGAAAGTTTTTAATATCCTTATCCCATTTGTTCATTGGTCTCTTTCTGGATCTTTTCATATTCCTTGGTTCCCAGTCAATAATTTCTCTTGTCCATCGGTTGTCTTCTCTTCGTGCGATATGTCCCGCCCATTTCCATTTCAGACTCTTTACTCTTGTTATTATATCTGTGACTCCTGTTTGTTTTCGTATCCATTCTATTCTCTTTCTATCTCTTCTTGTTATTCCCAACATGCATCTTTCCATACTTCGTTGTGTTGTTTATATGTGTATATATATACATATATATATATATATATATATATATATATATATATATATATATATATATATATACACATACACTTACATACAATATATATATATATATATATATATATATATATATATATATACATGTTTATGCATTATAATAACATTTCTCTGCTGGCAACACTTATTTATATCCGTTTAACAATTGTATTTTGCAATGTCCACTAGCGATTTCGCGACATCATCAGCTTTTAAAATCAATACACATATATGTATATATGTGCATGTATATACTTAATATAAGAGACATGATTACAATAATATGTATACAGTGTATCAAGTTATTTTTTTATTATACATATATGTCGACACAAATGTAATCTGTGTTTTTAAACTTTTTATATTTTCTATGGATTAAAAATATTAAATATAGCTTAATAATACATAACCAGTGAAGAACTGCAATACGTAAAAAATATATGAAACACATTTAAACGTAAAATAAAAAAAAACTACTTCATATATGGTACTATCGCGATAACTTTTTTTAATAGCAATAATTTATTAATTTTCATACTATTTTAAAATTATAGTTTCTAATTAAATACATATGAAATCTACCCAGTTTCATTTAGATAAAGTAATTAATACCAAACAATGACCTATATATATATATATATATACATACATACATAAATTATATACGCACACAATGATTATTGATATTACATTAATAACTATAATTTACACTGTTTCACTTTTTATGATTTTCATTAACTTCATCATTTGTCTTCAGGCAATTTTTAATAAATCAATGAAGAGCGCACGTGTCTCTTTGAGAATAAATAACACGAGACGGACTTTAGACAAAAATACTTTAATAAGACTGCAGATAATGAAAAACAAAACCCCATATATACATACATTACATGTATGTTTCAATTCTTTTAATTTAATTTTTCAATGATTAAACAAGCACTTGTTTCATTTTTTTTCACGACGATAGCCATACTTGAAACAATCATTTTCTAGAAAATTGCATTGTTTTGTTGTAAAATATATTTCTTTATATTAGTGTTTATTATATATTTTGATTCATTCCAATACATCTGAGAATCAGCATATCTTTCATTTCCTTTATGACTAACAACATTATTCGAATGCATTAATTGGTGTTTATCATACGAATTTGAATGAAAAAAAATCTATTGAATAAAATATTCCATTTGAGGAAACAATATTTTCTAAATTTTTTTGTTAAATATATGTTATTCGTAATTTTGAGTAGTGTCCCATTAAAAATTCCAAAACACTTGGAAAATCCCAGTTTGATACGTGGTAAACGTATACATGTCTTTATCTCAACACATTTTTTAAAGATCATTTTCAGCAAATATTCCATTCAGAGATAACGAATTGTATGATGAAAACCGCATGAAGGTTTCTGCATTCCCCATGAACCAGAAGACATATCTACTAATAAATTTACTTTTTTGTATATAACATAATAAAAATTGATATTATATATATTTTTTATATATCTTGATTATGCAGTTTTTAAGACGATTTTAAGTTAAGGTGCACATATATAATCGTACAAATGAACAATTTAAACTTTTTACTAATTTAAATCAATTTTTTGAAAATAATTAATTATTGAAAAAATGATTAGTATTTTTAATAATTAAGAAAAGTATATACGCCTAGTTTTTATATTTAATAAATCAAATGATGATTGATGAGAATAATATCCGCAAAGTTCAAAGTTAGGCTCAACATCCATTAAATAATAAAAAAAAAATAAGAAACGGAAATATTTTAATACATTTGCTTGCCAAATTTCACAATATTACAAGTTTTACAATGACTATATTGCATATATATCTGTCAATAATATCTATTATACAAGTTAATAAGACATTTATAGTTTGTATAAATAAAAAACTCTAGATTTCATAACGTATACGATTTTTTTTAAAACAAAGTTCTTTCACACTACAGATATATCTGTTAGATTTGTAAAACTTCCATACTTATAATAAATATAAATTACACATCAAAATGTAATTTGTGCAATATGGTTAAATTCGTTTTCATAAATGAATGTTTCACTCATCCGAGAAACTATTTTTCTGTTGATAAAAATACTCAATATTAAATCAATAACCATTTTGATTTTTACTTAAAAAGATAATTTTTCTG
Source organism: Acanthacorydalis orientalis (assembly GCA_034766995.1). NCBI lineage: Eukaryota > Metazoa > Arthropoda > Insecta > Megaloptera > Corydalidae > Acanthacorydalis > Acanthacorydalis orientalis. The sequence goes on along the minus strand of CM068318.1, from coordinate 31,199,269 downwards.
TACTTTAGCGCTCCGAGGTTAATGGCTTTGCTGTTTAAATACCCATAAATAACAAACAAATATTATTAACAATCCAGTATTGAACATTTTGTAGTTTGTGGGACGAATGAACAATTAATTTGTGAAAACAAACAGATACTTGTATGAAATATGTTTTATAAAATACAGAAAACCAACAGCTATGCAAAATCTAATTTATATTTCCACAAAGAACATTTTTTTTTCAGTTTTATATAATATACTTTTTACTATATGACAAGAATTTTTCCATCAGCAAAAATATCTTAAAAAGTTTTATGAATAATATACAAACCATAAATAATATTTGTACATAATTTTAAAGAATTAAAACTAAGATTTTATACAGAAACTTTTAGCTGAATTCAGTTAATAGAATTGACAGTTTTAAAAAAGACAAAGAACAAAACACAGTAAAAATAGTGAAAATTTAATTGGAAACAAATCAGATACTCTTGCATCTTTTAAATGAAATTATCACTCGAATAAACTGGAAAAGAACACCTATTTAGGTAATTTTTTATTGACAGCTCAAGTAGATAAGAGAAAAACTTACCGAGTTGTCCAATAAATAGTTCGATAAAAGTACTAATTTAAATAAATAGATGATATAGAAATGCTTCTTTAAAATGTTCAGTAATACTGAATTTATATAAAAAATTTAATTTTTTTTGTCCAAAAATTTGAACTTTTTTAGGTTTATCGGTTGAGAAGCTCTAACATACAAGACCACAGGCAAATGTATAAAGAAAGACATTGCAGGTAATCAAAAAATTAACCACTGATGATAAAAATAGTATGTTTTAAAAAATGGTAACAGTTTAAGTCACATTCATAGATAAATAAAATAATAAACATTAAACTCCTTTTATTACTTTAATGAAATGTCAACGATTCTTTAGAAGTCATATATGTCCAAATGATTTTAAAGATTTACGCTTATAATGTGTACATACTTATATAAAGATAAAATTAAAATAAGGTTTATATATAACATAAAATTATTAACATAAAGGCTAAAGAAAAAAAATACATAACCAACTAATAAATAAAATAAAAATTAACCGAACTATTACTTCAACGACTTCTTAATGCTGTGCAGGAAAAAAATTACTATATAAAGGAATATAAACTTAATAGTTTATAGTAGTAGATATAATTTTTGTTTCAAATATCTCTCTATTCATAAAGATAGAAACGTGATCGTCGTCATGTGTAACCGATTATTCATGTGCTGATTGTTGATGGAGATCACGTGTTTTCTGTTCTGATTGGTTAACACTTGTCACATGTATGTAGCTCTCTCACGATGTACAGCAAAAGAGATGTACACTGTGCATAACGATTGTGAAACTGATGACATTTATTCAAAATATTGCATTCATTGTAGTTTTAGAATGAAAAGAATTGTTACATATTTTAATATTGTATTTTGTTATGTTAATTATTATAAACTTTTCTAATAAAAATGTTACGGCATACATTTTACAAGGATTATTTTGTGTGTATAATTTGTTAATTTCTGTTATTTGTTAGGAGGGAGTGAGCGATGGCGAAGCTCCCTTGGGTGTTGGCGAGCGTAGCTAACAGTAATAAAAACTAGTAATAAAAATAAATTATTTTTTTGAGTTGTTTGCTATCTAACAATAACTTATTTATATTCCTCTATTTATATATTTTTTTAATAAATACTATAAATGTGACATAGACTTAATAAACATTAATTAGCAATATATTAATTTTTACTACAATGTTAAAAAATAACCTTGGATTTAATCTACGTTTTATCATATATTGATATATTAACTATAATTTAATTTCTTATTAAATGGCATTCTGACCAAAAAATATTGATATAAATATATATATATCCGTTAGTGAATGGGTCGAGTACACAAGGTCAGTTAAATATATTAAGGGCAAATACTTACACTAAAAGAAAAAGTAATTGACAACTAATTTGAATTAAAATATCTAATAAAGTGCATAGAAATGTATTTGAATTATTTAGTGAAATCATGATCTACATCCAATTATATGCTTTCGAATTATATATTAAAAATATTTTTTAAATAATTTCTACACAATATAAAACGCTAAAAGAAATTTCAAGCAAACATCTGAAATCTAAAAAAAAATCGCAAACATAAATGTCCGTTTACATTATATAGAGTCTATGTAGATTCAATTAACGTTGTAGTTTGTAAGTAGGTGAAATGTTGCCACAGAACAAGGTAACTCGGCACGGTCGTAGCTAAGTCACGTGGTAATAATCAGGTATAGAAAAAACAATTTATGTATGTATATGTGTGTACATATATTTGTGTGGCAATGTGAATTTAATGTTCATACTAAGACAGAACACTTTTTGCAACAGCAGATATAATAATGTATTTATGTTCACAAATATACATTAATATATATATGCAAAATCACACATACAATGTCATAATATAATAGTATACACAAAATATGTTAACATTGTGCGCGATTAAGTGAAAAGAATCCAATTAGTAAACATCATGAATAAAAAAATTACTGTAACAAAGTAAAAATTAAAAGTATGACAAGCATTATTATCATATATCCATCCATTGTGTGATGAAGGTTTCTTCTAAGCTGTTATGCATGTTACTTAGAGAATATCTTCACTAATTAAATGGTAAAATGGACAATTATGACTTATGGATATAGCGTTTATGATAATTCGATTTTAAAAATTCAACAAAATACTCATATGTTTGGATGCGAGTCTATATATTTTAGATCAATATTTCTCAAACTTACAATAATTACATACACATTTTGAGAAAATGTTATTGTATCGAGAAAAAGAAACGCGTGGGGATATTTTCAATATTATTGTTTTATTTTCACTTGCGGAAAAAATGTTACTGATTTACTGATACGCAATAAATCTATATTCAATAATAATTGAAGCAGTTATTTTATATTTAATTCATTTACTTACAAAATTCCATTCTCATATATTAAATTTTAACAAATTGTTTTCTGTGGAAAAATATAATAAAGAAGTTTAAAAAAATTCACATATTCTTTGAAATTCATTAGCTTATCACCATATTTTGGGAAGCACTTGGCATGTATTCTCATTACGAATAACAGTCACTTCCAAATCTTTCAGTTTTAACAATCCAATGTTTTTCTTCTCACGTGTCAATTTTGATCAATCCCAGACATTTTTAGGAAATCATAAAATACCAAACATTCGTGCTTATATAAATATTAGTTGTTAAACTTATATAAATTAATTTTTATTCCTTCGTATGTTGCGGGGGAATAAAAATGTAAGTGTTAATATGAATTTAACAACAGTGATAAAAACTATACTTTTGTTGATTTATTTGAAGTTTTTGAATGCAAAATAAAATATCTGTTAATATCTGTAAGTATTGCTATATAACGTGTATTATTAATTACGATTAAATTAGTTTTACATTTAAGAATATGTCTCCCATTCAAAAAATACAAATTTTTGTTGTACCAAGAATAAGTTTGTTTTTTTTTAAAAAAAAAGATATAATGTAGAGTATAAGAAAACAAATCATTAAATGCCACAAAATGATTAAATAAACATTGATGTTAATAAAATTTTCCATGAAGTTAGGAAAGTCAACAATTACTATCTAGCAATGGAAGCAAAATAACCTGTAAATGCTTTCAAAGTGAATTGAAATGTTATCAACAGATGAATCATTAACGAACATTTTAAGGCAAGATTTTTTAAAAATAATTTTATTTTGGACGCCTTAAAAATCAAGATTAAATATTAAAACATTGCCAGTGGTAATAGAAATCAAGATACGTTTTTCTCTTAAGACATTCTGGATGTGTTCGTCTATCAAACGAAATTCGAAATCGTTAATGTATTATTATTGCGTTTCAAAATATTACCATTTTAATATATATATATATATATATATATATATATATATATATATATATATATATATATGTGCATGTGAGTGCATATACTGCTTGATCTCAATCCTCGTTAAGATATTGTGTTTTATTTAATAACTATAATATATAAAAAGGAAAGAGAAACTATTAGAAATTCTTAATAGTTTATTTTTTAAAACAATACTATTTTTCTAACAATCTACATCAGTTAATGAACAATTAAAAATAGAGTGAACGTTTTTTTTAATATAACATTCAATAATTTATATTAAAAATACTACACATCGAAAGATTAACATTTCTTTTTTCATTGTTCTGCATTTTTTTAGAAAAAAGAATAACAATTAAAACAGATAAATAATAAATACACATACACCTCGTATTATAAATATGCAATATATTTTAAAAAGTTTTCTTTAAATATTTAAAACGACTACAGTTTTAAGTACCAGTTGTCTAATATTATTCTTTGAATTATTCGTACTATTAATTTTTTTTCATTATTGGTACCAAATCGATGCACAAATTTATTTTATTTTTTACCTACCATCCCGTTGATATACTGTCTTGGTGGTGTTCATCCTTTTAGATCATTTGTGTTTTTGTCATTTTTCACTACCATGTTCGACATATATGTCATATATTCAAATAGTTTTTACATGACTACATTATTTGAAATGTAAGTTCTCTAAGAGCGATTTACAATCTATCTAATGAAGACGCACGTGTCGAAACTAATAATGGAAAACAGAAACTTAAGTTCTTCAAAAGAGAAAACACCATTACGACAATCTTACAGTAAATATTAGATTCAATTAAAGATATTTCCATCTCAGTATTGAAGAATGACTAAAACCAGATTCTACGAATTTTTAAGAACATCTGAGGGTTAATTAGAAATTTATATCCATTACCATTACATTTAACGTAGTTATATAACTGAAATTTTCAATGAACTGTACATTACTGGTAATGTATTCAACTTACTTAATTCAAGTTACTTAATTCTAAAATCTCAGAATTTCACATTGTCAAGCTTTAAAGTTAATTTTAATAATAAATGAAATATAAGACTGAATAATAAATGAAATCTACTTGAAATATTGAGCATGGAAAGAAGAACGTATGTTGTTTTTTAATAAGTTTTTTAATGAAAATTTATAAACACGTTCACATAAGATATTAAATATATTTGAAAAAACATTCTACAAATAATTTAATTATATACAAGGTTTTTAATTACAATCTAAACTATTCTAAACTTGTGTATCACTCTGCATTAACAAATTTGTCAATATACGAAAAAAAAACTTATGATACATAAACAGTTCATATTGGCGTATAACTTTCAACAGTTTATCTACTCATTCTACTTTAATTGATCATCACCTTAACAAATTTCACAGATCTTTAAGTTTTGACACATTCCGAAGACCCAAATAATCAATCAACCAACTGTAAAAAATTATGCAAGTCAGTACGAACAGTAAATATACTTTTTCTTATTTATTATTCTATTCTAAATATTTCAGTAAAACATTAAATTTGTGATATTGTATAATATGTGAAGGCTGTGAATATATTTTTTCAATTATATTTTAATTTGAATAAAACATATATTAAAAAAAGATTGAGAAATTTAATTTTAAATTTAATATAAAGGTACTACATATATATATATATATATATATATATATATATATATATATATATATATATATGTATGTATGTATAAACTTTATTGTTTCTGTTCTATGAAATATTTTCATTTAAAGAAAAATACAATAAATTTCAATACCAAATTAACAAATATAACTGAATGATTTCGATAACCAATTAAAACTTTCATTTTCTTCGCTAGATGTACTTTCAAATATTTTCATTAGATAAGTTATATTTACTCCAACTGTATTATATGATTTAAAAATTCTTATTAAAAATATAACAATATTTTTTTGTTAAATATATGTACACAGGTGGTTTATAATAATAAAAAAAAAAACTGAACATAAATAAGGAAGTTATTCTCAGTAAAATATATGCCTAGCAATTAGTCTGCCTGTTATATTTACAGAATTATGAGAGTTTAGTTTCTGATTGCTTTATTAAAAACTTATAGAAATAAATATAATTAAATTAAAAGTATAAAAATAATATTGAAAACATTATGAAACTATTTTTATAAGAAACTGATCTGAATATTTTTTTAAGAAATCATTAAATAAAACTCGAGAGACTGAATCAGCGAAAACGGAATTAGTAAGCATTTAAAGATTACATCCATTTCAAATTTCATTTGCTACAACAAATGTATACGAAATAATTGTTCACTTATATTTATTTGCAATTTATGCACTACCTGCCTAAAATATTTGAAAATATAATGATCTAAAGGGTTTCAATTGAACGATTTTCGTTGTTATTTGACAGAATAATATTGCATAACTATATTATTACGCTTTTTACTCATACATTTTTATGGACTTATTCTAGCTTGTTCCGCTTCCGAAATTCTTTTTGCTTGTCTTGTAGACCTTCCAATATATCTTTATATTGTAAATATTATTATGTAATTCTACTTTTGTCCATGAAAAGAATGTATTGAGTCAAAGCTCTATTCTCTTGTAATGTATCATTCAATTGATAATTTCTAACTAATACTGAATTGTACTGCTGTGTAGTTACATTTTGAGGATATATCTTCAGCAATATTTTCATCAACTTTACTTCAATGTTTCTATAACTTTTTTATTAATTTTATTCACGAGCAAGTTTTCAAATTCTTACACTATCACAGACACTGTAATTACTATTGAATATTTGTCCTTTTAGGTTTTATTTCCAATATTTTTTTAACTGCATCAAACATTTTATAATTATATCGATGATTAGTTCTATAAACTATACTTGAAGTATTCAGAACTATTTCAGGCCATTCGTTAAAACAAACATAAAATCATTTTTTATTAAAATATATTATCAGATACATCTTCATTTCAAATAATCTTATTAATATCCTATCAACTTATTATACTAGTCATAATCACAAACTTGTTATAAATAATGAACACACTCACACACATTGTGTGTGTGTATATATATATATATATATATATATATATATATATATATATATGTGTGTGTGTGTGTGTGTGTGTGTGTGTAGAGAGAGAGAGAGAGACAATGGAAGAGTGACAAGAGAATATTTAGTTACATCACAAATATGACTAAAAATGTTTTCAATACCTCTAATAGGTTATAAGAAATTATAACCACTTAATTTCATTACTATTTACCTATAAATGGCACACAAAAAAGATTATATATTGTACATAAAATTTATCTTTATGGATGGACATGCAATTCGAAGATAAAAAAACTGAAATAGTTAAACTCCTCTTCATAAAATTCATAAAAGACTAAAAGAATTATTAAAGTATTAAAGATAAGAAATTATTTTTTTTTCGAAATTTATAAAAATTAAGTCCATATTCATAAATTATTATTTATACAGAAAAATGAATAAAAAAGAATAAAATGTACAAAGTGTCGATAGATATCCATTTAGTGTTGAGTAGTGCGTCGAGAGAGTTGTCAGAGCTTCAAGTAAAGTCGAAATTATATATCTAAATCGACTCGCTAAAAATATCACACAGAATATAGGCTAAAGTAGTATAAAGTTGTACCTAATAACACTTGTATCACCATAATTATAACTAGGTCTCTCTCTCTCTCTCTCTATATATATATATATATATATATATATGTATATATATATATATATACGTTTCACAAAATTTCAAAAAATGTACATTATAAAACAACAACGTCGCAATACACTTACGAGTATGAGAAGAACACATTCACTAGCATTCAACAGCGAAAATGATTGATAGACATACTACCACATATGCATATGAATATATATATATATATATATATATATATATATATATATATATATATATATATATATATATTACGATATTGAGCGAATATATGCGATATGATCGAAGAGAGGAAAGAGAGCGAGCAAAGCGATTGGAGGCGGATCCTCCCGGAATTCGGCGAGAGTAGCAAGTAGGGAACAGAGTCTAGGATATTAGAAAGAAAAATAACATTTTTTTTTCTGTACCCTGACTCTGATTATAATGGCATAGTCATCGAAATGCGTATAAGCAATAATCAAAAATGATAATAATAATTATTTATTGAACAATTTTAAGCAGAAAAAAATGTTTGTGGTTTACAAGATAAAAGTGAATTCTTTTGTGAAAGTAAATTTAATCATAATGTCAGAATAAAACTGTTCAATTATGCTTTTTACAAAAATTGTAAAAAGTAACTAACCAAAATTTTTCTTTTCGCGTCTCTCAAGTGGTACACAAATTAACGAAACACTTTTACTGGCTACCTGTATATGTATTTTTTAGTTACATATACACTCGCTAAACATATGTAAAATAAATCATCCCTAAGAAATGCTCGTCCTTCAAATAAATCTAAAGTATAATAGTATACAATATGTCAATGTTAAACTTTTGACAATTAAATCGAGTTAAACTACTCTCCATCAAAAAAAGAAAGAATGTACTTTATTTCTATTAATAAATAAGAAAAAAAATTTCTTGAAAACAGAGTGTTGTAATATATAACATTTTTCAACATTTAGTACTTGAATTAAAAGAAAGTCATATATAAAAATGTTTTAGCTAAATATTTTTAAATATTGTACTAATAATCAATAAGTGAAGAAAATTCTTACGAAATTAACATTAAAACTAAAAAAATACAAATTAATATAATATATCACCAAACTAGGACATTTTTTTGTATAGTTAATAATTTTCTTAAATTAAATGTAATAATAGTAAAAGTCTTAACGAACTTAAGAAAAAAAAATAGTACTATGATTTCATTTTCAAGTCTAGAATAATGGAATTATTCTTCGTGGCAAAAGATTACCCTAACATACAAAATAGAAAAATAAAATATAATTTAAAAAAATACTAGCATAATTTTTTGAAAATGATAATATGAATACGTTTTATTATATACATAATGGCTGAAATTAAGTTTAAGCAAAAGTAATAAAAAAATTTTATGTTTTTGAGTGATGTGTGTAAAACCCTAAAAAAAACTACTGATTAAAACAAAATTATATATAATTAAACTTAAATGTCATAATTTTATAAAAACGTAATACTAATTGAAATACAATTTCAACAAAATATATATATATATATATATATATATATATATATATATATATATATATACACACACCATTTTCGTAAAAAATATTTCATTTACACTAATTAATAAGAATATCATCGAAGAATAGATAACGGCGTAGAAAAGATATGCATGCTATAAACTGATAAATCAAAACTTAAACATTTACTACAAAATCTTAGCAAAATATTCGAAAGAAGAAGAAAGATCAACGTCTACACAAACGAAAAAGATTGTAAACTATTTGTAGACATAAAATTGATTTGCTGTTCAGGGTTCCTTTCTTAAAGTGAAAGACCTCATAGAATCAATGAATATTTAAATAATAAACTTATGAATCATATAAATATATGAATCATAATAGACGATAAAATTACTCTATGATTAGATTAAACTATATGAGTTATACGTCCTCTTTAAATTCAAATAAGAACATTGTAAAAAATTTACCGATACAATTCATAGGTTTTATGAAAATGAAAACAATTTTAAAGTATTTTTCAATTTTCGCTGTGTTATATCGGTGTCAACTTTTGCAACACAAACTGTGTGTATGAGTATATACATGTATGCATGTGTGAGATAGTCTAGCCGAGTGAATAGTACGTTAAGTTATTGACCAATGTACCACTGCTTCGAATCTGAACTTGCAGGGTTGGCAACTTTGCAAAAGAAGCAAATATTTTAAACATAGTGTAAATTCTAGTCTTGACAATAAATACATATATATATATATATATATATATATATATATATATATATATATATATATATATATATATATATATAGTAGATGTAGAAAAATATTAATATGTTATTCTTTTGTTCAGAAATCAATATATTATATATTTATTAACTTATGTAACAATTATGAAAAGCAATTGTTGTTTTTAAGTATAAGGTTGATTAATTGCAGTTTATCACCTTCAAATTCATATAAATTTTTAATAATTTTTGGTATAAGTGATCCAGAACTGTTGGTTGACTAATGCCTTAAGTTGGTCGTTATGAAGTAAAGGACGCCCGTGACCTTCATCATCAAGGCTCTTATCACCAGCACGAAATTTTTGGACCCACCGTGACACCATATGTTCCTTAACAGTACCCACAACAAAATCATCGTTTATTTTACGAGCAATTTCTGCTGCTAACCAGCCGTTTTGAACTCATACAAAAATTTTACTCTTATTGGCTCTTTTTCTATCTTTAATTCAATAGCCCAATTTAAAGCAAAATTAATAATAAAACCAAAGTGTATGTTACCAAAATACAAACCGAAAAATGCACTTTAAAATGATATTAACATGAACACGATGAAATGACACTTTCATTGAAAAAAATTAAGGTTAGAATTCAGAAAACAAGACGACAAGAATTATTTTCCTAGCAACTAATAGAAGTCATCTTAACATAGAACTAATTAAAAATAATCAAGACAGATTTTTTCATACGAAAAATACTAACTGCACTGAAGTAATATGTAAGAATAACAATTTTCTTCATTATCCAGTCTTCGTGAATACAAAATAGATATTTAAAATCTATTCAAATTACAACAGACTTATCCGTACTTATAAGAAAGTTTTTCACGATTAAAAAAATATATTATTTTTAATCGCAACAAACGACGTTAATTACCCCCATTTCCCCCCTATATCCACTACCGGTTTATTATAAAAGTAATATAGAGTAACACTCGCATAGATACGAAAATATAAAAACTTAGAAAATATGAATAATTTTTTAAAATAAGTGATAAACACAGATGATCTACACATCGTTAATTATTCGATATTCTTTTTTGATATGAAATACATAAGTAAGTATTTTTAGTGCTTATTTAGAATTTCTATAATATGGTTATCACGATTGTCATAAATTTTATTTTCAAATGAAAGGGTACATACTTTCTTGCAGTATTTTTAACACATCAAACTTTCTAAAAAAAAGATAAATATAATATTTACTAATTAGTGTATAATACTTAGAGTACAATAAATATATATATATATATATATATATATATATATATATATATATATTCCAAATATAAATAGTATATAAATGAAGATACTCACGTGAATCTCAATTCACATCACACGTTCCTAATGTAATAATAAACAGTCCAAGCTCCAAGGTTTCAAACATACAACAGTATCGAAAGGTAAGTCTATTAATACTAATATCGCCATGAACATAACAATTAATAGTATAATCGTTTGAGAATTACAAGTAAACACATCTAATTGATTGATCACAATATTAAAAACAAATACAGGTGTTACTCTTGCTACAAAATGATCATTTATGTACAAGTTCCAATGTAAAATTATTACATTTAGTTGTTTATTAAAAAATATTTATTCGTAATGTTGATACGAATATTTTTAAATATATTTAAAATTTTGACATTATAGTAGCTTATAGAATTATGAAGATTACTAAGTAAAAATCCGACTAGTATTACATCTATTCTTGACATTAAATTCCCGTAAAGGTAAAAACGATTTCGTGTATAGTGGTTTCGTGCATAAATGTTAAAAATCAATATGAAAGAATGAGGTTTAGAGATTCTAAAAAAACGCACATTCGTATATTTTGATGTTCTTTAGGTGTATAACTATTCATTTTTCCAATAAATATTTCATAAAAAAAACCAGTTAATAATCAAATTTAAACAACCAAGCTGCTATTTATAATTAACTCTTCTGATAAAATAATAACTACTAAATAAGAAAATAAATTATTATTAAAATGTTTCAATGGCATACAAGTTCACACACATACGCATATATATATATATATATATATATATATATATATATATATATATATATAAAATAAATATGAAGATAACTAATATATAGTACCTTGCCTATTGAATATAATAAAACATGATAATAGATATGGAAATGTTGTCCCTCAATGTCATAGTAATTATCTTAATCACAATATAAAATAAAATAAACTTTATTTACTGGGCCTAGTATGCTATTAAATAATTACATATAAAATAAACAATACAATTTATATCAAACATTACATTTTGAATACAAAATAAGAAATACTTTTATTTTTTTGGAATACTTCAAGTATTGAAAATTTACAATTTACAATGCAAACGTTTTTTTTTATTATTTTTTTTAATATTCTTGAACTAAAATAATAATGAATTATTTTAAGTGTGTGTATATTCTTTAAAATACACACCGCCATGAACTATTTTTTTCATTTTTATAAAGCAAAAACTTATAATTTATTTGAAAGGTTTTTTTAATTTTTTGAATTGATATCAATAGGACAATCTCTAATCATTAAACAACATAGAGAATCTTTTTGTAGGTGTCTTATTATCCTAGTGTCTTAGAATCCTTGGAATCTCTACTAGTCAAAAGATATATATTTAATCAAAAATATCAAAAGTACTGTGGTTAAAACTGGGAACACCATGAGAGCTGTTCACGAAACTTTACAAATAATTATTATATATCTCCTTCTATTATTTACAGGGTTCTGGAATTGAGGTCAGAAATCGGAGTTCTGGAGTCAATTGTTAATGGAATCAAATTTGATGTCTAAACCAGAGTCGATGAATATCTTCTATCTCTGACTTCAAATTTCCTGTTTTTTCCATTAATATTTCCACACGGTGCACTGAACTATATTTACACTTCTGTTAACATTTCCCGCTATTTCCCCACATTTTAAAATTATTTAACAGGTATCTGATATTTCTATCAAAGCCATTTACCGCTTACTGTTTTTAAATTCAAGTTATACTTTGAAATAAGAGCTGCTAGATAATAAATTATCACAAACTCTCACTAATGGCACATAACTGGTTTCTTCCTTATTCAGGGAATTTCCATTTTGTCATAAGATTTGAACTGAATGTTTTTGTTCCTCAATTTTTCAATATCTGTTTGTAATTTTGTCGATTCTAAGAAATATATTGTGTAAAACTTATCTTTTGCACCATTTCTACACGGTTCTATATGGAAGTAAATATATATATATATATACATATATATATATATATATAGTGTACGATTTTTATTATAAGATATGCAGTACATATTAAGCAAAGAAAGTAACAAATATATTCGATACGTTATAAAATATATATATATATATATATATATATATATATATATATATATACATACTACAAATAAAATTTATAGAAAGCACTTAATTATTTATGTACATCAATACGATAACTTATACCATATAAGTAAGTTATATATGATTAATAATATTCGAAGTCAAGATTCATCGTTGATGTAGAAGTCGGAGTCCATAATATTTTCCTGATACCGAATCCCTAATTATTTGATGTCATTTAAAGTGTATAAATATATGAAAAACGGTTTTAAGGCCAGAAAATAAAAATTATTTTTCATTAATTCATTAACCCATGTTAAATGACATTAAATAAACACAAAACATTATAGAATATACTATGCACACAAACACACACACACACACACACACATATATATATATATATATATATATATATATATATATATATATATATATATATATATATATATAAAGAGAGAAAGAGAGAAATTCAATTATAATTAGCAACGTTCAAATAGATTTTCAGTTCACGCTATATCTGCATAGAAATATTCACTTTTAAAACAAACTCGTTTCACTGATATAACAAATTTACTTTTCTATCAGAATTTATTCTTTGATTACTTAATGACAAAAGTTAAGGTAATTGCCCTGAATTCATCAAATACTAAATCCATCGAATATAAATGTCATTTCTGTTTTCTAACACAACTTTGATTTACAACCAATGAGAAATATGACTAATTAAAATTTTTAAAGGTTACTGTAAAAGATTAGTTGTACTATACCTAATCAACCTAAGTAAACAAAGGTCTCAGTTGGAATGTTATCAATTTTAGAAATTATAAATTTAAGAACGATACATACAACAATTTTTTATCTATAACCGACCGTCTTCAATTGTTTCTAAATACAAGCGTATGTATTATATACAATTTATATTTATTTGTCATTTTATGAATATATTACTATATACTCGTATATATACATACATATAAATTGATAACCTATAAAAAGTAGTAGTTATCAGATTAGATTTTATAAAATATTGCGCAATAGAATTGAAACATCCATTCTTGCACAATCTTTTAATTTAAAAATTTTCAGATAAAAAAATATTTTCTTTTAAATTAAACAATGATAATCAATAATGTAATGTATTTATTTATATATATAATATATATTAGGTAACCAAGAAAGTTCTGTCACTGTTATAACGTACAATAATTCCTAGAATTGTTGACACATGTAATCGGAAAAAATTTGAAGAATTGTTTATCAGTAATATTAGCACGTGTTTTAAATGAATCTCGAACTATTCACTTTAAGTTAAAAAATAATTCTAACCCTTAAAAATGTAAGTGAAAAATAGTGTAGTACATGTGTGTTTGCTTTATGAATATAAGCTTAAGAATAACGCTACAGAAACTGCAAAAAAATTTGTACTGCGTCTGGAGAAAATACAGGTCCATCAAGAACGCCCCAGAGATGGTTTAAAAAATTTTCTGCCGGGCATGAATACATTAAAGACGAGACCAGATCAGGCAGACCATCAAATTTAAATATTGACGAATCGGAGACAATGATTGAAACAAATTCCAATTTAACGTGTCAACAGCTTGCAGAATTGTTCAAAGTAAGTGACGAAACAATACGGAAACATTTACACAAAGTAAGAAAGAGGCGGAAATTAAGTAAATGGATACCACACGAATTAACTCCTAATAACAAATGACAGCGTCTTACAATTTGTACATCTCTTAATTTCACGACTAAAATCAAAGAATTTTTTGGATCAAATTTTGACCACTGATGAAAAATGGATTATTTATTCCAACTACAAACATACCACTGGCTTTCATTAGGTGATCCAGTCCCACAAAGTCCTAAATGAAAGTTAACACTGCGAAAATTTCTCTGTGTTTGGTGGACTTGAAAAGGAATTATTCACCATGAATATCTACGAGTGGGTGAAACCCTCACGGAAAAAAAAATATTGTGAACAACTCCAATGAGTACACGATGCATTAAAACAAAAACAACCAGTACACTTGTAAATCGTATAAAAGTATTCTTTTTGCGAGATAACGCACGACCACACGTTTCAGTAGAGACCAGAACAAAAATTATGAATTTAGGGTGGGAGATCCTCCCCATGCCCCGTATTCCCCAGACATATCACCATCAGATTATCGCCTATTTTTATCTTTGGACAATCGTATGCGTGGTAAACAGTTTAATAATGAAGAAGAATTAAAAATGGAGGTGTCTACATTTTTTGAAAATAAAAATAATCAGTTAAAAAAATCGAATTTATAAATTACCTTCTCG
Organism: Acanthacorydalis orientalis; assembly: GCA_034766995.1. Classification (NCBI taxonomy): domain Eukaryota; kingdom Metazoa; phylum Arthropoda; class Insecta; order Megaloptera; family Corydalidae; genus Acanthacorydalis; species Acanthacorydalis orientalis. The sequence goes on along the minus strand of CM068318.1, from coordinate 31,183,675 downwards.
CTGGGAAAGGTCTGTTCAATGCGAAGATGGATATTTTGATGAATAAAGTTATTTTATGTAAAAATATACACATTTTTTTTCGTAATTCAAAAACGACAGAACTTTCTTGGTTATCTGATGTATGTGTGTGTGTGTGTATGTGCGTGTGTGTATGTGCGTGTATGTGCGTGTGTGTATATGCGTGTGTGTATATGCGTGTGTGTATATGCGTGTGTGTATATGCGTGTGTGTATATGCGCGTGTGTATGTGCGCGTGTGTATGTGCGCGTGTGTATGTGCGCGTGTGTATGTGCATGTGTGTATATCGTGTGTGTATGTGCGTATGTGTGTGTGTATGTATGTATGTATGTATGTGTGTGTGTATGTATATATATATATATAATGTTCACACATACATACTTACCAATTAATAGTATTTCATGTTTACTGGATTAAACAAAAATACAAAATATAAGTTATTGGATAAACGAATTCCATATATTACTTAATGCTTATCTAAAATAGTACTGAATTTAATTAAGCACATATATACTTTTATTATAAACTTCGAAGAATTATACTAATTCACTATAAATTATTAAAACGTTCAATGATTCATGGCATTTGATGATTTATATTTATAGGTTTTTATTAAATATCAATTTGTGTTAAATCCATTGCATAACAATATCTATTTACATACGAGTTTAACTAAAAGATCAATCATGAATTCAGCGCTATATTAGCAAAATCCATAATATATTACACTAACATATTGAATCATCCAAATTTTAGTAATAGGAATAATGAAAAATAATTGTATTAAAAGTATTGCGCAATTTGATAAAAGAAGCTTTTGAAGCTAAATAATATGACACTATAAGAAAACCTCATTTTTAATATTTATCATTATAAATGATGGTAGAGAAAATTGTAAATGGAATGTCACACTAAATATTTGTTTTGGTGGTAAACAATTATGTAGATAAAATCGAAATAATGTAATATAATTTTTGTAATATTTCAAATTATGCCCCTGAAGAATTTTTTTTACAAAATAATTTTAAGGAGCTTTTAACGAAGTGGGTTGAGATAGAAACCTAGACTGAAATATATATATATATATAATTACAATTAATATTTACACATTTCTAAATATCGCATAATGTTTAAAACCGTTTTCTGTAATAAAAATGCATCATCACATAAATCGCTGTAACTTCTATTGTTTTAATAAGATTGGCATATATTTTTTTTTGTTATAGAGTTTCTTTCAAGTGACAGAATAATCATATATATATATATATATATATATATATATATATATATATATAGAGAGAGAGAGAGAGAGAGAGAGAGAGAGAGAGTTTTTTACCAAAGATTAATTGTTCCCGTATAAAACATATAAACTGTTAAAATAGTTCAATTTCAATAACATAGAAAGTTTATATGATTGAAAAACACTATTAAATTTTTTTTAATGAAAAACATCGCTTGAAACATAATATAATACTTATTGTTAGGTATGATTACTAAATATTAAAAAGTAAATCAAATAAATTAAAGAAATATATATATATATATATATATATATATATATATATATATATATATATATATATTACGATATTGAGCGAATATATGCGACACGAGCGAAGCGAGTCGATACAAGCGATGCGAGCGGGGGCAGAGGCTCTCAGGCCTCGGAGAGCGTAGTAAGTGGGTAGTAAAACCCCCTGGTATTTAAAAAAAATTACAACAGACAATAATCATAAATTTTGTTTTAAAAAAAAATTGACTATTACATTCTTATGTCATACAACTATTCTAATACAAAGATCAATAATGTCATTGTTTCTAATTTTATTTTTATTTAAATTTTCTGTTACAGTTATTTGAGAACGTTGCCAAGATTAAAACTCATTAAGCGTTTGAAACGATCGATTTCCTAGAGAAAGATGACAAGCTATATGGTCAAATCTGAACATGACACATTAGTCAATAATTCAACACAGTAGTAACTTATCTATAATCACCTCTTTTCTGAGACATATTTAAATGAAGCTCTATGGTAAATACGACCTCAAAATCTAATTTTTAAATTTCTTTTATATGATTTTTCTCTTATTTTTATCACATAGGTTCTATTCTCTGATTAAATTATTTTCCTTCTCGCCCTGTTTTATATAGATAATACGTACTGTACTAAAATAAACTGGTTTTCTTTACTGTATTAGAAAAAAATAAGTGTATTAATAAATGGCTATATATATATATATATATATATATATATATATATATATACCCATTTATTAATACACTTATTACCTAACCCTTTCAATAAGACTTTTTGTTCTGATTAATTTCGGTAATTGCTAACAAATTGCATTAAGCGGTAGTTAAAATTGTCCAAAATTATTGTCCAAAAATTTTCCAACATCTTGGATAAAAGATATAGGCCTGGAAGTTTTGTCCCATCAGCATTTTATAGTGCGTTCGCTATGTAAAGTATTTCCCATACAGTAATTTTTGAAAATCAGTGGGACATATGTGTCCCATTAGTAATGAAAGGTTTAAACATGAAAAACTTGAAA
>CM068318.1:31158602-31176102 GCA_034766995.1 Acanthacorydalis orientalis | reverse complement strand
TGCGACCCAGTTGAATTTAGCTTGGAGATTAAAAACATGAAAATTATTGTATTCTGATATGTCAATAGAATTCAATTCAATAAAATGTTTGTAAAATAAAAATATTCTTAAATTTCATTCTAGAATTCAAAAAGAAATACTTATAATTATTGTGACACTAACAAAATATAATTATAGAAAATATAGATACTTAAGCCGTAATAATTTACTCGCAATTAAAAACTTTTAATTGCGCATTATAAGTCCTAAAATTAAATAAACAAAAGAAAAAGAAATAAAATTTTAAGATTATTTATGAGAGAATAAAGAAGAAAAGATGTACATACAATATTTTAGAGAAATATAAAAATAAGAAAGTACAAAAATTCTATAAAACATAAAAATATGCAAATTTGAGAAGCAGATTAAGTAGTGTAAATAGAAAGTGTATATATATATATATATATATATATATATATATATATATATATATATATATATATATATATATATCTTTAATGTCTTAAATTATACACTAAGGTAATTATAATACATTAAAAATACATATTAATGAATGATCTGCAATCATAAAATTAGTTTAGCTTATGAAAAATACATGAATAGTTAGAAAATAGAGATAAGGTATAAAATCTAGAGACTTTCGATAAAAACCTGGAAAATTCATTACCCTATGTGAATTGTTGTCTGCTGAAGACTACATATAGACTTCTTTCTGTATTTAAATCTTCACTTAACTAAATTTACGGATTAATATGTACTTAACGGACATACACACACACAGAGAAATAAATACAAACATATATATATATATATATATATATATATATATATAAATGTAACCGTGTATGAACATAAATACTTTCTTCATTACAATTCACTAAAACGTATGAAAATCATAAATATAAATGACTAAATAATTTTTAAGATAAGATAATAAACACACCTTGTCAAAATAGTTGAACACATATTTAAATAAATTTATAATACCATAATTCTGATTTAATATTAAATTTGTGATAAATATGGAAAACTGAACATATAACGTACGAAAACCCATTTTCTCGTACGCATCCATATAAGAGAAAAAGATAGAAAATGTGCGTGTAAACATGTATGACTATGAATTAACTTTAAAATTTAATATATGCATTAACTATGAATTTAGAATGGTAAAAAAACAATACAATATCGAAAATGTATAAACTATACGATACTTTCTTATTCAAACAACAAAACTAACATTTACTTTTAATGTATGTTCCACTTAAATTATTTATATTATATATGTGATGTTTTTTTTAAATTTATATATATACATATATATATATATATATATATATATATATATATATATATATAAATTTGTGTGTATCATACATATGAATTAATATGACTACTTCCTTAATGTATCTAATACACTAATGAATTCATAAACTTTCACTAGCTGCCTGTATTATTTTTGCAGTTTGAAATAATTAAAAACGTGTAAAGAATAAACCATATACTTTTTATAGCAGAAATTTCTAGAACAAACTATTTCTTCACTGAAGGTTCTTATATACAATTATTTTTTTATGCAAAACACTATTATATTAATTTAATAACGAATTAAAATAACACTGCAAAGTACGTATACGTATATGTATGTATATATGTATATATATATATATATATATATATATATATATATATATATATATATATATATGTATGAGTGTGTGTATGTATGTATTAACTTTTACAAAAATACACAGCAAAGAATTCATTTTCAAAAGTCTATACTTATATAATTATATTTATCTTTAATTTATAACAGCATAATACACAATTTTCTAGAGTTTTGGGAAAAAAGATTAAATTACTCTACTAATACAAATCCAGTGATGCAAGCTACGAGGTCTGACAATTAAGTAATGCGACCGATTTTTTTTTACTGCGAACCTGTAACTCCGCCACCGTAATAGCAGATCCCTACTCTCTCGATTGAGACCTTGACCACCCTCGTACGATCATTTCTTCGCCAGCTGTTTAGTGTTTTGTAACAACGCGCGAGTAGTGCATGTCACGAAGCCCACCGAATGAACATCGCTCAAGATTGTCTCGAGCAGGTTGAAAGTGATCCTACTCTTCTCGATCGAGTTATTACTGGTGATGAAAGTTGGTTCTTTCAATATGACCCCGAAACTAAACGACAAAGCCAACAGTGGCTGTCCCCTGGAGCACCAAGGCCAAAGAAGGCGAGAATGAGCAAGTCCAAAGTGAAAACCATGTTGATTTGCTTCTTCGACAGCAAAGGGGTGGTTCACAAAGAGTTCGTACCACCTGGACAAACCGTAAATCAAGTATTCTACCACAATGTGCTCGAAAAATTACGAAAAAGGGTGCTCACAGTGCGTCCAGAGATCGCGAAGACTTGGGTTCTGCATCACGACAATGCTCCCTGTCACAGTGCGTTCAGTGTCTCTCAGTTTTTGGCGTCTAAAGGCATCGCAACGTTACCACAACCTCCCTATTCACCGGACATGTCACCCTGCGACTTTTTCCTATTCCCCCATATGAAAAAATTCGTCAAAGGTCGACATTTTGACTCCGTTGAAGATATCCAAGAATCTGTGACGAGGGTACTCGGAGAGGTCCCGCAAGACGTGTTCCAGAATTGTTACGAAAACTGGAAAACTCGCTGGAATAAGTGTATAGATGCGGGAGGGGACTACTTTGAAGGGGATCGCAGCGATGTACCTTAATTTTTAAATATACTCGATTTTTGAATTTTGTCGCATTACTTAATTGTCTGACCTCGAAGTAGATGTAAAATTAATTCTGTGTCTTTAAATTGAATCAGCCATAACTCTGGTTCCAATTATTTTTTCGTTATTTTAGGACTTAAAAACTTATAAAAAAATACTTTTAGGATTTTGAAGTGCCAATTTTAACATTTAAAAACACTAAATACCTTGGCCAAGCAGTTGGCAATAATACAAAACAGTACTGAACATAATGGGGCCAGAAAAGAAGCATATTAAGTAAGCAATGCATGCTTTTCGCTTTTCAGTTGAAAAAATTCAGCTGGAGCCGCAAGAATAATTTAATCAACTTTGGGGAAGATGTTGTGACGCATAAAACATACAAAAAATACTAAAACAGTGTAAGAGGTCCTAAAATGCATTACGACTTCATCAGCTCAAAGCCACCATATTTTTTCGACAAATGACTCGTCAGTTATCCGACAGATGGAGCAAATTTATACAAAATAATAAGGGGATATTTTGAGAACTGAAATGTATTCTATTTTTTGGTAGATTTGTTTGCACAAAAAGGCACCGAACTAATTTCTACGCCTAATATGTAAACAATTAGGTAAAACGTGTATTAAAAATAAAAATTATCAAAAACACCAAGAAATAATAGATGTACATAATTATGAAATTTCGCCTTTATTATAACTTTTCATACAATGTAACAACCATATTTGTTACAAACTAAAAATGATATTAAAGTAATAAACATCTATAATGCAAGACAATCATAGGTTAAACTAAAAAAGTAACGTGTTTACCATTTAAAGGAAATTATTTTTGTAATTATTGCCGCTATTGCTACTATTGCTATATCAAATTTTTCTTTTTCCACAAATAGTGTAGCTATGTGACGTCAATGCATCATTGTTTTTTGAGGTAAATATACCGTTAAAAATGAGTTCTCTGTATTTTTATAACAGTAATTATCTAACTTTAATTAAACACGTGTCTTACCTTTCTTCGAATAGTTTTAAAAGTAAATGTATTTGACAAAGATAAGATAAAATATTTTCAAATAAATGAAACAACTTTATTGAAAATAATTTTCACTAATGGGATAAATCATTACTTTAAGGACTATAATTTTATTTTAAATTCAAATAGTTATATTGAATATAAATTGTAATGAAATAATTCAAATACTTATTAATTTATTTAATTTAATAATATAAAATTCATTAATAAATAATTTCGTCACAGAAAATTTATTTATATGAACTTCAAATCAAACTAAAATAAATAAATGTATTTCTATAACTATATCAAAATACAAAATATAAGATAAATCTTTTTAAAATATAAAATAACTATTACATTTAAACATATTAAAAAATCGTAAATCAACTAGAAGAATATTAAATACAATAATAAATGACTAGAACACACTAACAACAAACTAATAATATGTTGAAATTTACCATAGCTACACACACTTGTAGAATTACATGTAAACAAAGCTACAATGTTATTATTTAGTTGACAAACAAAATTGTAATCACATGAAGCACGTTGAAACACGTGTGACATTCTATTTGCACGTGCAGATTATCTATTTTATTTTCATTGTCTAATATTAATATTTTACGTATCTAACTGTTATATGTTAAACATCGTGCTTTATTTTCTTTACATAAACAAACATGTACTTGGAACGTATTTACATCAATTTTTATAAAACAAAAAGTTTCTGTTTCTTCCTATCAATAAACATAGAAAATATTAATATTTTATTTACATTTGTATATGCATATACATATATACATACATACATATATATCTATACATATATATATATATATATATATATATATATATATATATATATATATGTGTATATATAAATATATATATATATAATATTATATATATATATATATATATATATATATATATACATATTATATTACACATATATATATATATATATATATATATACACATACAATACATGTAAACTTATAGAAAGTTCTAGAGAAACTTGTATCTAAATAAAAATGATACACGATAAGATTTGTTTAATACAAAAACATATTCCATCGTTTATTTTCTATTGTTTAATTTTTAATTTTGTATGTTTATAAATTTATCATTTAAATTCGTCAATCAATAAAAAAATACCAGGTCATATAAGATAAGAAAGTTTATAAAATTATTGTGCAGAAAAATTTTAAATTAATTTTTTAGAAATTTATTTCACAAATATTTACTTTTCCTTTGAAACACGTTCGTCCATTGTTTTTTATTGCAACTGTCACGTGATGTTCTTTTATTAATTCTGATTTTTTTGTCATTCAGAAATATTACTTAAAGATTGATTAAAAAAAGATATCTAAATGTTATTGAATTATTTTGATCTGGGTATTTTTACTGATGAATATCACTAAGTAAACCGGAAACGCTGTTATATTGAAACTATTTTTTTTTCATAAAACTGCTTCGTATTCGGTATATTTTACATCTCAAAATTGTAATTTAAAATGTATTTTTTTTTTAAATAAAACTATACATATAACTTTAACACAAACAAAACATAAGAGTATTTTTGTTATTTAATTTTGATAACCTATTTTTTTCGTCATACTGATTTATTTTTATAAACGAACGACACTCCATTCAGGAAAATTTATTTTTTCCCTTCTTTCCCTTTTTATCATGTTGCAAAACGCATTTTAATTTTTTGTTTTCAATATTTCAGTAGCAAGTAGAACACTTACGGTACGGGTACATTGTTAAAAAGAGATGATTGTTCTCTTTAATGGAAATTAATTTGAATTTGCATTCTCACTCAATAATAGTGTTTTGTTTTAGTAAAAAAAGATTTTTAAATTTAATTATCTGATCACATGATGAATTGCAAGTTACTCTTATAATAGAAAGCAGGTGCATCAATCTCATTTTGGTTCTTAAGCCAAATAAATAATTCCACACCAAAGCGCAAGCCACATATTACTAACATTTGAAATATAAACCTCTAAATATTCCAATAACAAACGTTATGCAAACATCTATCTGACTATACTCCATATTTATATCTATTATAGACATAAGAAAACATTAGTAGTATTCTAAAAATTATATAATTCAATAAATTTTACTAAACAAAAAAATCCAAAATTCATTACAACACAAATTGCACGTCCTTCGTAAAGAAAATATACACACAAATTTCATTATTACTTCTAAATATAATGAAATATAAAAAATTACATAGAATATTTTATCATCATCAAATTACTTTTCATCGAATAATTAACACCATTTTATACCCTCCGTAATATTAAAATTGTTGGAAATACCGTAGATATTGTGTTAGGAGTACACATGTTCGACAAGCTTAATAAAAGGTTATAAAATTATTTTAAAGATAGACAATACTTTAAGAGTGTTAATTAAAATGTGAAATATACAAAAAAAAAATAATTTTACACAAAAATAAAATAAATGTAAAGAAATAAATAAATCCTTGAAATTCACAGAAACGATTTCAATTCATATATTACTAAAATATCAACAGTTAAAATTATCAGCTGAAATTATGTAATACCCTCAATTAAAATTATGAAACTTTCATAAATATAGTTAAATCACATTCATATGAATTACCATTTCCAATGACAGATTTTTTAAAACGTCCTATAATTCATTACTGACTATTTTGACACATTAACATCAAATTTCACGATAATGCCATTTTCCTCCAAATATACTTGTAAATCACAAAAAATCTTTCTGTGTCTGTATCTTCTCTAATCATTGCATTGCTGTTGAAATACCCATTTAAATATACAAACAGACAACAATTGGTGGAGATTAAAATTGGACATATAAAAGAAAATTTTATATGTTAATTTATTTGTAAAACTGATAGTCTGTTTTCTTTTCAAACATTTTTTTTATAAAAATAATTTTTACGTGCACTAACTTATAAAAGAAATAATTTTTTTCTTGAATATCTGCATTTAATCATATTAATACATAAGAATTTCAAAGCGAAGACTAAGATATACGGTTTCTCAATGAGTTTCGAAGCGAATTGACACTTCAAGACTGCAAGTAAGTATAAAGGCGGGGTGGAACTGAGCTATTCGATGGAGATCTCATTTTATGTCCGATTCGTAAGCGATGTTGTAAGTTCAATTCGTGTTAGATTCTCATATAGAACTCTTGTATAGCTGCATAAACTCTAAAAAAATTGTCTAGCTGTATAAACTAAAAAAAATAAGATTAGTTACTGGGCGTTTTTAATAGTTTATAACAATAAATTAATGAAACACCCGGAAAATTTAAAGAATTATATGCACCAATTCCTGTTTACTACATATTAAATTTATTTTTGATTCTTGATCAACAAGGTCAAAACTTATTCTACTTCCGTAGATTAACACAGTTTATACTGCGTCTTGTATAAACAAAATGAGACTTTTAATTAGGTACTTCATTTTGATATTTTACTCTGCCTATATAAATATAACCATAGACAGATAAAATAGGATGTTGGAAAACAGACACCATTTAAGAACACTGAAAATTTCCACAGTAACACGGCCTAAAAACTGTTCATTATTTTTAACAAATTCAATTATTTTATTTCTTTGACTTTTAATTAGTTCAAATATACATTTTCCACTATTTAATTATCCTATTTTTGATAATAACTTTATAATACTTTTTACATAATACTATAGAATTGGCATCGTCTACCGCAATAATTTTTTTCGCAGACTGAATTCAGCTTAGAGACTATAAATCTTCCCTCACTGATCTATACCACAACAGTGTAGCCGGCATATTTGAAGGTTTTCGAGTAAGTTGCATTGCTTTACAAAAAAATAATTATAACTAATATATCAAAATACATTTTTATAAAAATTGAAATGAAACTTTTAACTTCACTATGGCGAAGCAAAAAGGAGAAGGGTAATGTTTTTCGCGTGTATGATGTTAATAATTCGCATGTGCGTATATGTATGTATGTAACCATGTTTATTTGTTCCCACCTAGAGCCATAACGGTTGGACCGATATTGATAACCAAAGTATCAAACAACTTGTTTTAATCTTTTGATTGAAAATGGTTGTGTAGTTTTTCAAAAAATCAAGATATCGTTTGTAAAACACCATTTCGTCAGAAGAAAGCACCACTGTAACTTCAAAACGGCTCGACAAATTTTGACAAATGAGGTGTTAAAATACTCGTCTCAATCACCCAAGTAACACTGGGTACATAAAAATTAAGAATTCAATTATACTAAAACGAGTACAGACCATTTTTAGACTAACATACACTACAGACAAAACTTTTAAGACCACGCCCCACAGATAAATAATGACTGAATTTCATGGGGCTGTAGGTACTTTTTAAATTGTCAAAACTTTTTTTTACTATGTTAATTAAGAAAGGATTCCAACTGTACCTGGATTTCGCCAGTAATAAGCCAAAGTAATAATAGATATATGGATTTGTCCATTTTAGTGTCTTTTCCTACTTTAAAGCCATTAAAAGAAATTTTGGAAAATTTCTTTGGGAAAATTTTCTTTGGGAAAATTTTTGTGGGGTTAAAGGTTGAAATTTACTGTTATTTTTTGCTTTGAATATGATCAAAGAACGCAGTATTAGTCTAGTCGATAAGAAACATCATCTTTAACATATACGAGATCAGACAATTAAGTAATGCGACAAAATTCAAAAATCGAGTATATTTAAAAATTAAGGTACATCGCTGCGATCCCCTTCAAAGTAGTCCCCTCCCGCATCTATACACTTATTCCAGCGAGTTTTCCAGTTTTCGTAACAATTCTGGAACACTTCTTGTGGGACCTCTCCGAGTACCCTCGTCACAGATTCTTGGACATCTTCAACGGAGTCAAAATGTCGACCTTTGACGAATTTTTTCATATGGGGGAATAGGAAAAAGTCGCAGGGTGACATGTCCGGTGAATAGGGCGGTTGTGGTAACGTTGCGATGCCTTTAGACGCCAAAAACTGAGAGACACAACGCACTGTGACAGGGAGCATTGTCGTGATGCAGAACCCAAGTCTTCGCGATCTCTGGACGCACTCTGAGCACCCTTTTTCGTAATTTTTCGAGCACATTACGGTAGAATACTTGATTTACGGTTTGTCCAGGTGGTACGAACTCTTTGTGAACCACCCCTTTGCTGTCGAAGAAGCAAATCAACATGGTTTTCACTTTGGACTTGCTCATTCTCGCCTTCTTTGGCCTTGGTGCTCCAGGGGACAGCCACTGTTGGCTTTGTCGTTTAGTTTCGGGGTCATATTGAAAGAACCAGCTTTCATCACCTGTAATAACTCGATCGAGAAGAGTAGGATCACTTTCAACCTGCTCGAGACAAATTTCTCTGTTCCATTTTCGTGACATGCACTACTCGCGCGTTGTTACAAAACACTAAACAGCTGGCGAAGAAATGATCGTACGAGGGTGGTCAAGGTCTCAATCGAGAGAGTAGGGATCTGCTATTACGGTGGCGGAGTTACAGGTTCGCAGTGTTACCACAGGCCGAGAAAAAAATCGGTCGCATTACTTAATTGTCTGACCTCGTATATGTATATATATATATATATATATTACATATATACATAGTATATAATAATATATATATAGTAATTCAATTTAGGCTTCCACATGGAAGTATTAAAAGGGGGCGCAGGAGTTAAGAAAAGTTGTGTTATTTTTTAATTAGTATTTTAGTTCAATTAAATACTAAAATACAATTGAACTAAAATACTAAATGGAGGATAACATTTTTGTGTTTTTTAATACTTACGTGCCAAAGCATAAGTTGAATCCCCCTCCGCTCCCCCTATCTTTCTCGCTCTCTCCCTCTCTCTCTCTCTCTATATATATATATATATATAAAATATGATGGACACTAAGATTTATTTATATGTCTTATTTTTTCAAGAGACAAACAATATATTTATATATTGTTGTCTGACACTTAAACAAATATAATAAACACAATGTCTCATGGTGATTAAAATGTTAAATATAATTTATTCCGTGTTTACTGCTGTTAGTTTGGAACTTAATTTCATTCGATTCTTTGTTGTATTTTTCGATTTTTTATTTACTACATCATTCATATAGTTTTCTAATTCATCCATTTAACAAAGATTCTCACTTGAACATAAAATACATATTCTTTCAATTAGAATTTTAGATATGTTTCTTCTCTTATTACTAGTTCCGCCTATCAGAGACATTGACTTTAATTATTGCAATTATGTATTAACGCCCATACATACTGCTAATTCGTATAGTTCATACAAAATATACCAATGTCTTTACTATTTTAACTGGCCTAAATATGAGTTTCAAAATCATTTTCTTTGATCAGTATATATATATATATATATATATATATATATATATATATATAAGCTTTTATATAGATTATAGTCCTGCACGTTGAAAATTTTAGTCCGTTTAAATCCAATAAACTTGTGATTGAATGCAATAGTGATTTATTTTTTAAATAAGAGATAAAATAAAATATATTACATATTTTTCATGGGTGATTTGAAAGTTATAACTTACTGCATTCCGCTCTTTTTCATATTTCCATTTAGTTGATGATGATTTGAATAATTGTTATACCACTCACAGTTGCTTAACTTTTTGCCGACATTGTACATTTCTCTTTCCATTTTATAACTTTACTAAACGCATTAAAGAATTTTCCGGAATTTAGTTACCGTGAAAATCAGTTTGACCGATACTACAAAAAACAGCATTGTAATTAAAGAAGTTACTTTAAAAAAAATACATAATAGATTACTTAAAGTTCAAATGGTAAGTTTCTCAATGTTTGATCAATAAAATAAACTACTGAATAATTCGGAAAAATGATAATAGCATACATTAAGCAACTAAATGTGTTTAAAAGAACAAAATGCAAAATGCACACATAAAGCTATTAATATCAAAACAACAAACATATAAATTGAAGAAGAAAAATGAGACCAAAAATTCTAAAAATTTTAATTTAATAAAGGCTACCTACAAATGTTTTTTTTTGCCAAAGAAAATAAAGGAGCCAAAAAAAGTACTAGTATTAAAAGAGCTTAATATCCCAATATATGAAATGTGGTTTTTATATTTAACAAACTACATAATAATTATACAATTTTATTGCCTTTACAACATAAATGTAAAGAAAATATTACAATTTATTATTATTATATTTTATACATTATAAATCTACATATAATCGTTTAAATTATATTTATATAAAATATACAGATTTGTTAAAATCACATTTAAATTACCGTTCAACATCTGATATTTTAAATTAAATATTTGATTAATGTCCCATGAAAAATATTTGATTTAATCAAATATAAAAATTTGTTAAAATAAAACTAACTTCAGTAGAAAAACACAAGACAGCAACAACTTACAAAACAATAACATCTTAAATTAATTAATCACATAAACTTAAATGTTCTGTTAAAATAATAGCATATAAAACATAACTAAAAATGATTCAATTAATTTCGAGTTTACTTAGTTCATAGTTAACATTCATACAAATCACGGTTGAATTTATAAATATCTGAACCCATTAATACAAAAACATTAAAATAAACACCTTTATAATAATCAAAAGCTACAGTTTATATAAAAGAAAAAGAACTGAGAAACTAAATTGAAACAAAAAATTAAGATAAAACAATATAAGCTTTATTCAATAATTGAAAGTAATCGTTCAGTTGCAATGAATGATAATAATACGGTACCTATGAACATTTGAAGAGAAATATTAAATACAAATTATTATACAAGGTTTTTCAAAATGGCTGATGCTACTATAGCGTAAAATTGCTTCTTAGGCCATGAATAAAGCCACTTTATAAAATAAAATGTGTAATGAGCCATTTTATATCACCTTCATTGTCATAATAAAAAGAAACCAGGTAAGTTTTTTTTGCACTTAAGTTTTCTTTTTTGCAAAATTAAACGTGGTACATATATTTTGTCACTTTCTAATCCTTTGAAAAGAGTGACAAAAATATCTCATGTAGATTACAGTAACATAAAATTATAAAAATAGTATAGAAATATTATTAAAAGATAATATTATTTTCCTGAACAGTAAATGACATTAATATGACTGTTGCAATAAAGCATTGACAAGTAAGCATATGACAAACAACTGATAAATCTGCTACTGAAAGCAGCTCGAGAGAAAGTATTGAATATATTTGAGTTCTCTCTTAAATATTACATTCTTTCCATTTTAAATCAGTAATCATTGATTTAAATAATGCTATTAATCATAAATAATGAAAAATTAACATATTTAAATTGTAAAGTTTATTCCATATACTTTCAATAATTTTTCACAAATTAAAGATAAAATTTACTGATTTTATGTTTTCTAATTCGAATTTTTTTAAACTTGCTAAATTTGAATTGTTTTTATACAATTTGGTAGTATAGCTAAACTTACTTTCACAAGTGAATAAAATCCCATACTCTACAAAACGTTCCCTACCAAAATTATAAATAAATAAAAGTATAGTACACAGTTAGTAAGTGTTTGTTTATTTATAATTTAATAATATGCATTGCTTGATATTGAAATTTCAGTAAATAATTTTTTCGCACAAAATATAACCTCAATTAAAAAAATAAATAAAAATTGTTTCAATATCTCCATTTAGATAAATGTGAATAAAACGTTACATACTACAAAAATACGTTTATAACGACAATCTGTTAATTTTTTTCACATAACGTCTTGTACTGTAATGAAACAAACATACAAGGTTTTGCGTAATAAATTTATAATAATTGATATGTATTATCCAGCATGATATTGTAAACATCGTATTTTTTCATTCTAAAATCTCAAATTTTATAAAACTTCCTGACAGTTATTGTAAATAAAAGTATTGTACTAATTATTTTATACGCTAATTTGTTACTGTTTATAACCTATTTGGCTTAATGGTGCTTTTTGGAGATTAAACGGTATGTCGCATATGTACACTGTCAAACTATTATAGTATTTAATAACTATATTAGCAAATATAAAAATCTATCGTTTAGAATTATCCAATGAAGCGAACGAATGTGTAATTTGTTTGTACACTTGCCGGTGTTGAACCAATGTTAGTTATCATTATCAATATTCATATCCTAATTTTATAAGAACATTTTTTAATTAATTCGAGAGAAGATTCGATAACCATGATGTCCTTATTTTCCATTACAGATTTCATATTTGATTTGGCTTATAAGACCACTTAATATATTTTTTTCATTTTACCGACCTACAAAATTGTTATATTTTTTGAAGACAAAATTGCGAATCTTTAAAATTTCCGGGTACATTTATATTATGGAATTTAAAACACAAATAACAAGAAGTTTTATACAAGCACAATAAAGATTTGGTCACAAGAAATTGGAAACTCCTGTCAAAATTCGTAATCAAAACACGCAGAAAAAAAGGAAAGCATTTTTATCCCTAATTATAAATACTTATATTCATCATTGGTCATAGATGAAAAACATAAGTCAAAGTTGTAGAACTGTTATATGTAAAGTGGCAAACAATGTTTACTTTCTAAAAAAAAAACGTTATGTCCGACCATTTAAGTAATAATTTCAAATTATTTTACTAAATTTCAATAAATAAATAAAAACAATTACTTGTACCACAATAATAAATGAATTTAAAAATGTTTTTCAACAATTTAGATAATATTGGTATTAATATGGAGCACTGCTAATATAAGAGTAGTTAATATTTATATATATATATATATATATATATATATATATATATATATATAATATTAGATGTAAACATTAATTCGGTGTCTTTAAATTATATCAATAGCAGCTCTCTTTTAAATTAAAAAAAAATACTTGTCGAAAAAATACTTTTAGGATTTTAAAGTGCCAATCTTAACATTTAAAAACATTAAGCATCTAGGGCAACCAATTGGTTTATAAACATAAAACAGTAGTGAATACGATGGCGCTCGAATAGAAGCATTTAGACATTGCATACTTTTCGCTTTCCAGTTGAAAAAAAGCTGCCAAAGCAGTGCGAATTTCTTGTTAATCTTTGGAGGAAGGTGTTGTGACGCAGAAAACATGCAAAAAAGCTAAAACAATGGAAGAGGTTCGAAAATGCATTACGACTTCATTAACTCAAAGCGGACATCTTTTTTCAGCAAGGAATTCATCAACTACCCCACAGATGAAACAGTTATACAAATAATGGGGACCATTTTGAGAATTGAAATGTATTTAATTTTTCCGTAAACATTCATTATTTATAAAAAGGGCACGTATAAAATGGCAATTAATTTGTATACCTTTTAGATATATATATATATATATATATATATATATACGCAAAAGTTACGTCGTATGTTTTCATTAACATGCACATTTCAAAAATAATAAAGAAAATAAAATAAAAACACATTTAGTTTTTTATGGTAATGTATGTGTAAAATTAAAAAAAAATGTAAATAAGTATAAAAAAATAAATTCTAAACAATATGAGAAGATTATAAATTATTTACTGTATAAATATTTTTTTTAATTTATAGACCTAAATATAACTAAAAATGGAAGTACAGTATTTTTAAAACTTTCTAATAAATAAAAACTGCTTTTTAAAATAACCACTACTTGAAATACTATTTTATCGTTCAAATCATTTTTTAATATGTACATTTATTTTTAGTATGTAAATTATTTATTTAAACATGCCATATTTAGAAATATATATATATATATATATATATATATACGTGTGTGTTTGTGTATTCACTGTATGCAAATAAAGTAACATGTTAATTATTTTAAACTACTATACTCATAAATGATAGTTGGTGATAAAAGTAACTGAAAAATTAATCCATAAAAAGCAAGTACAGCTAATTATTTCTATAAATAACATTTTACACTCTTAGACTATCAAATATCGCATACCAAACTTTAAAAAAATCTCGCACTCTTCATATACGTTTCTTGCCAATTATTCAATATCTGCTTTTCAAATTCGAATAGAATCATTATCAGTTAGTTCTTGTAGAAATATTGTAAGAACGTAGCAATTACACTTTATTGAGATTTATTTACTAACCTTCACATAAATAAATACGTTATTATTAAAATGACTTTGCTACCAACAATAAATTTCATAGTATTTTACTATTCTATATAAATATATCATATACATAACATTCTAATTAACACAAGGTCTTAGATTTAACATATTTCTTTTAAATGAAGTTTATTTACATATCCATACAACTATATATATATATATATATATATATATATATATATATACATATACACACACACAGTTACAGACAGTCGTATTCGTACACAAGAATTGATACTACAAAAGACAAGAAAAAGTTGGTAAATAATGATTGAATAGCATAAATGGTTTTGTAGTCTGAAGTGTAGACTGATATTCCATTGTATTTTTCTAAGAAAAAATTAATCATTTTTGTATTTGCAATAAAAATGGTGGAAGAAGGTAAAATTATGTGCAAGTTCTTCTGCGTCACTCGTATTCATACATTTAAGTATTCGTTTGAAAACTGTGAAAGTTAACACATTAAAAGTTAGAATTAGGAGAGTTCGTAAAATTAATATCACTAGAATAGTAACATTTTTGATTGTTTTGAGGTACGTGAGATAGATATCAGCAATCATGGGCAAGAAAAGAAATCGAAACAATAATAGAAACAAGAAACTTAGTAGTTCTTTTACTAAAGTGGTAAATGTCTTAGGGAAATCAGTAAATTGGTTCACAGAAGTCGTTCCACCGTGCAGTATATTATAAAAAAGTATTAAAGCGAAAGCAGTGTTGAAAATAAACCTAGATATACAGGGAGAAAAATACTAAGTGATTGGGATGAGAGTGAAATTTTGAAGGAAGTAAGAATGAATCATTTTATGAATGCTGCTAAACTTTCTACCACTATTGGGAATACAACTGGAAAAAACGTTAACGCACGTACAATTAGTAAAGCTTTAAGTAAATATGACTACAAGAACAGACTAGCTAGAAGGAAACCATTCATTGGTAGTATTAATGGAAAGAAGCGCCTATAATTTGATAAAAGACATATAAACCAGGATATGGAGTTTTGGAATAGTCATTTTTACCGATGAAAGCAAATTTTGTCTTTTCGGTTGGAACGGAAAACAAAAAGAACACGATGAAAGATTTATGGTGTGGGGATGTTTTTCAGCATTCGATGTTGGAAAACTACACTTTCTTAACGAAATCATGATTACAGCAAAATATATTGACTTTTTAAAGAAAAATTTAAGAAGTAATGCTGAAAATTTAGGGCTGACAAATTAGTTTGTATTTTATCAAGATAATGACTCAAAACACAAGTCGTTAGATTCTCGAATGTGGCTACTCTAGAATTGTTCGCATGTTCTAGATACATCTCTACAATCACTTGACCTCAATTCCATTGATCACTTATGATCAATTTTGAAAAAAAATATTCGGAAACATAAAATATGTAACATGCGAGATCTGAGGTCTGCTCTGTTATCCAAATAAAAATTATTACACCGGATATTACAGGAAAGTTAGTTCTATCTATCCCAAATAGATTGAGAGAAATAATAAAAACAGAAAGGCTACGCTACCGGATATTAGATATAGTATTTTTAATTCATTTTCTTACAAAATACTTTTGAGTACGAATACGGCTGTCCTATGTTTTTTAAAATAGTTTTTAATTTTACTTGTTCGTTTTTTTATTAGTGAATTAAATGGATTCTTTTATAAGAAATTAAAATTACATATATATATATATATATATATATATATATATATATATATATATATAAATAATTAATAAAAAGAATTAAATATTTCATCACAATTTGTTTTTCTTTTACTATTTCATCGTTCGATAATAATACTGTACGAATACGGAGGTTAGATACTGTAAGTCTGTAAGAAAAATTGAATATTTCAGTACTTTTAAATCGTTATGATAAGAATATACACACAGTTAGATAATAACAAAAAAGGTTTAAAGTATAAATAATAATAATTAAGAGATAGATCAATCAAATTAATGTTATATAAAATACATTAAAATGTAACCAATTCAAATGAATTTCTACTGTGACAACTAAAACTTTATGTAACTCTGAAGTAATTTTCAGATATTAATGGTAAAAAATATTAATATTATCTAAAATTCTAGATATTATTGATTTAATAAAGAACGATTCATTTCTATTCAGTACTAATAAATGACCGTATTATTTTAAAAAGGTGAATGAATTAGTATAACTTTATTCTTTAAAAAATTGCACTTTTTTGGGATACTTTCATAAAAAATAAACACAAAAAGATAAACAGAAAACACTGATTCTTTTATAAGAAAATAAAATGTCAAACAAAACTGTTAGAATCCTTAATTTTTCTAAAAATATAGAAAAAAGAAGAGGATTTAAAAATGAAATAGGAATACAGAGTATTTATAGTCAGTTTTTTGAGTACGGCATTCATTAAATTCCTTCCATTTTTATTTCATTTAATTGTTCTAAACGATCCAATGACTTTCTTACTTGAATATTATCATTACATTATCTCACACACAAACAATTAGTTTTGCATTATATTATTCGGTCAATGAAAATCATTAGTCAACGAATATTT